>JAEIFJ010003025.1:6892500-7449763 GCA_018903435.1 Leucophenga varia
AAAAAAAAAAAAAAATTTAGTGACTCAGTAACAATTTCCTTTTCCGACTGTCTTCATTCACTCGAAGTCAGAGCAACACTAAATACGAGCATCAAAGTCTCTCCCAGAAATTCATGCATTGCAGCGAGATGCTCTCTGGCAAACATACACGTAGCGCACAAAAAGGAACTTCGTTTGGAAGCGTTCATAACTTTCGATAACAAAAAAAAAAAAAAAAAGTTTAAAACTTTAAAACTAACAACTTGCATTTGCGTTTATCTTATAGTTACGCCACACTACATACATGAAAGTTTTTCTTTCTCTAACGAAATTTCGTTTATAATTTATTCCTGGTATTAAAAATGTGCCACGTCAATTCGTATTAATTTCGAAAATATTTTATCCAAATGATTTTAAGCTCAGCAAAAATTTTCTTTGGGCATTATAAACCTTAATTTTCATAACAAAATTAAATTCATGTATCACGTATCTCAGAAATTTTAGCTCAACAAAATCGAATTCCAATGAAAATACTAATAATATAAGTTTGGAAGCGTTAAGCCAAACAAAAACAAAACTTCTCCACAACAGTGCCAAGCATTATAATCATCAAAGAGGGAAAATGAATTTTATAAAGATTATAATCAGTTTTCGTATACATATATATATAATCGAGTATATATAGTCGAAGAGGAAAATAATCGCAGATGTTTTGGAGGCAACATCATCATCATCGTCATTATAATCGTCGTCGTTGTTATTGTTTTTGCTTTTGTTGTCTCCATTAATTTCTGGCGCGCCTTAAGAGCTATAAATGATGCACATATGTATATACATACATATAGTATATAGTATATGTAATACATTAATTCGTATATAGATTTAGCTCCATAGAATTATTTATCGAAATGAATTATGTCGTTTTTGAGTACCCAATGTACGTTTTTGGTATTATACAATATATTGCGCAGCTATAAATTTCATTGGAAGCTTTCATTATATTTTTTAATAATACCCTACAAAAATAGGGTAGATGCTTGAAAGAGGCGGTATATTTGTTTTGTTTAAATTATTAAATTATATAATTAATTAAAATTAAAATTATATAATTCAAGCATCGAACTTGGCTTATCTTATACATTTTTAAATCGCTGAATACGAATCTGGCATTACAAATTTTCCATCACGGTTTATTATTTTTAAATGACGGTTTTGTAAAGGGTTTCCTAAATAAGTGCGATAGGATTTGAAATTGAAAAAAAAAAATTAGCCAATAATAGTGCGTAATAGTTTTATTTGATGGGAAATATCGTTCAGGTGACCACCACGACGACTTTTCTTGCACTTGTTCATACGATCCTACCAATTCACGATGATGCGGTGCAACATTTCCGCTGGAATAGCAGCAATAGTAGCTCAAGTGTTGGCATCAAGCGCATCAATTGTTGTTAATTTGTTGGCGTAAATATTAGACTTAAAAAAAAATAGTCCAATGGTGTTAAGTCACACGATCTTGGTGGCCAGTTGTTAGGGCCATTTTGTGAAATTATCGACTCACTGAACTGTTCACGCATTAAATACATCATAACGTTGGCTGTATGGCATCATCTTGTTGCAAGAGAATGTCAGCTACATCAATTTCATTCATTTTTGGAAAGAAAAATGGCCGCTATCAGCTGTCAAAATCCTATTCTACCTATTGGAAAACACTGTATTTATGACGCAATTACGAATGTTTATTAAAATCTTCGAATTTCCTTGAAACTTGACACTCGTTCATTTTGGGAACGCTGAATTCAAAGCTTATGTCATATTCTAAAAATTCATAACGTTGAATAAAAATAGCCGACTAAAATTAAACTCTACAAGACGCTGATAATTCCGGGCTTAATGCATGACTTAGAAGCATGGGTCATGTGAGAATCGGAAAAGTCGTCAGATGCGTTCGAAAATTCGTCGAAAAATATTTGGTTCTGTCAGTATTTGACATAGTCAGGCGCGTTCAATACAAACAACTTCTTTGGGCCCTGCTACGTATGGAGGTAGATGCTTCGGCGAAACGTAGACCAAATCGGAAAGGTACATCACCAAGGACGACCGTTTTTGGCCACTTTAGTAAATAACAATGTTGAGTGTGTTTGTAACAAAACTCCACCGAAATGCCTTGATCGATTCTTATGAAGTTTTGTATGTATATTCAGTAGGTCTGAGAATTTATACTCCTTAGTGTCGTAATGGGCGTGGCTCCCATAGAATCGAATATAAATTCTTCGAATATTTCCGAAACAACTCAACCGATTTCAATCAAATTTTGTAGATCTCAATTTTTTTGAACCAACTTATAAGATAGAATGTATATAGTTTAACCAAATGGGCGGTGGGGTGGCCTCCATAGAATCGATACTGAAATTTATTATATTTTTTGCAAGTTTTTGAGAGATGAAATGAAATTATAAACATATTATATAGTAGAAACAAGAAACTAGTTCGCGATAAACGTTTTCGAAAAGACATTTCGCTGAATTATCAGATTGATTGATTTTTTTTCAAGATTACCAAGCCAAGGTCTACAAATTCTGCTACGTCATACGTTTTAATTCCAATATACTCTACTAGTATATAATTATTCTCTGTTTGTAGGGTATAAAGTACGTACCACATAACGTTAGAGTTTAATTATTCTTATTGAAGGTTTTTTTAAATATTTTTTTTAAGTTAGATTTGAATTTAATGGATCTAACTTAATCAAGAAAATACTTTTTTATATATATGTTACTATATGTATATTGTACATACAAGGGAAAATTTTTCGTATTTACGATGCTTGCTGCTACATCACTTTATCTCAAGCAACTTTTGAATTGCCCAAGAGGCTTAAGAAGCATCTAAATTTTAAAAAGTAGTAGCAGCAGCAAGAACGCAAGAAACAACAACAACAACAACAAGAAAAACAATTGCTGAGAATTGCGGTCGAGCGCTTCGAAGTTCGTTAGCACATTTCAAAAGCATCAAAACAACATCCATGAAAGTCACAGAGACAACCACCATTTCGAAACCAAGCAAACTAAACTCAATGTGACTGGGGTTTTATATTCTGTATGTATACGAATATCAACGCTGCCAAGTCTATATAATATCTTTACTGAATAAAAAAAAACCTCTCTCTATATATAAGCATATAAGTATATATACATTCTCGATATTAATCTATCTTAACGTCGTTGACTGTTAGAGCGCCCGCTTTTTTTAATGCCAGTCATCAGACAGCAAGCATAGCAGCAAGCAAGCCAGCTAAACAACTTTTATTTAGCTGTATTCGGGTTTTAGTTGAGCGACTTAAATTACTGGCTCAATGCCGGATGAAAGGCCAAAAAGACCAACTAACTAAATAACTGGTATAAAAGTAGTTGGCTAGATGTTCGACTCGCTGACTTAGATGGCCGGCTGGCTAGCTGGCTGTTTGCCCGAAATGTTTTAATATATTCTATGTATCTAGACATACAATTTCATTATATATGTATATGTATATAAAGAGTTTTATACATACATATAGTATATGACTGTTTGGTATATAGCGGGGCCAATCGATTCGATAATCAGTTGACATCGCCTCGTTTTATGGTTTAAATTTCCTGCCACACCTCGTTAACGTTCGCCCAACAAAATTTTTAATATTGAGATTTCACTGGCAGAACTCGTTCCAAAAACAAACACACACATACACACTTAGATACTGATACACACACAGATAAGATTACAGATACTTATACTGTATACCGTTCTGACAATGATGTATTGAATTTCATTTTTACTGCTACGTTTCAAATTAATGTGTACCCACAAAATGGAGAAAAAAGAAGCAAAAATGAAATATAAAACAAATTTAAAAAAACTTCGTAAAGTTCTTTTAACTGAACTGGAGGGCATAAATTTTGTGCTGGCATAAGTCTCTGTTTGATGGGCGCCCGTAAAAACTCGTAGGTCTTCAGGTTGCACGCTGTGTGCAAATGTTTTGTACGTGTAGATACGTAAAAAAAAAACTAATACATTGATAAATTAACGTTTATATAACACACATACACACACACACACACACACACAGACACGCATACAACGTCAGGCAAATGGCATAAAATAAAGTTAGTGGTTCCCTCGTTACTCGTTTTTCATTCTGGGTTCTATGAACGTTTTGCGTTCGGGTCGTACTTTTTTGTGTTCGGTCGGTTCGGTTGAATTCGTTGTGCGGGTTTATAACCTGAATCCTTATTGCTTTTTTTTGCCTTGGCTTGCCTTACACCGCATCGCACCACGCATCGCCAACATTACCAACATTTCAGCATTTTATACCCTTATGTACGCGTATATTGGGTTTATTGCTATTCAAACCGTAATGTTTCTTATCGTTTTTGTTGTTGTTGTTGCTGCTATTTTTTGGTCGTTGTGTGCAAAAGTTTTGCACAATTCTGTATTCGGAAAGAAGTCCTTGAATGTTAGTCCTGACGCTGCTTTTCTGCTAAGGGTAGTTTAATATAATAGCCGACGTCGTGTGTTCAATCGCCTTATAATGCCTGGCAGTATTTGGTATCTATATCTATGTGTGTGTGTGTTTATGTGTGGGTGTTTTATGTATATATGGATTTGTGTAGCATGGTGTTTTTAACATGGGGCGGATAATATGTACATTGTACATACCAAATATCCCTTTTGACCCAACACAGCTGGGATTTGGTCTCAAAGTTGAATGCTGTCAGAAAATTGATGACGGCTAAGTTTGGTTGTTTGCAATGGATTAAGTAGCTGAAAATTTTATTCTTTTGATTGGATTTGATATCCTTTTTGCAGGCATTTAAATTAATGATTAAATATTTTTTTTGTACCTTTTTTTTTTAAATAAAACTAAGGCTTAGTAAATTTTCAGAACCAAAGCTAAAATACCTGTTACATAAAACTTTGGAGCAATATAATAGATCAATGTAAACCAAATTTAGACATGGCATAATTGTGCTCAATGTCCAGATAAAACATCTAGACGTAATTTGATATTCTTATGATTAGTTACAGGGATAGCAGGCCCGGCAAGGGGGAAGTGATAAAACATAAATATTTAAACAAATAGGTCAAAATTTAATGGGAGGAAGTCTATATACCGAACTTAGGAATACTTCAGATATAAAGGGGAATTGTAGAGCAGACGTACTTGCTAGGCGTGGTACAACGGCAGCCATTCTACCAGGGAAGCAGTCTACCGGACATAGTACAAGTTACTCATCATGGGTTCTGAGCGATATCACAAAGGACCGAAATTTTTTAGTCTAAGCGTTTTATCCTGTACGGCCACTAAATTTAACATAAGTAACATAATTCCAATACGAAAAGTCGAAAATTTTGGATAGGTTTTGTCCGATCTGATTAGATTATACGTAATTTGCTTTGGAGTACAATTTATGTAAAGATTGAGTTCGACCATTCATGATCTAAATATATAAAGGGTGTCCCAAAATTAACGCAAGTCCCAGAATTAAAGCAAGATTTGCAATAAAAGTGCTGGCAACCCTAACAAAATTCTATCGGTTCTATACTTGACCTAAACTTTTCAGTTGTCAATTTTAATTTTCAGAGTTTCCAGCACTTTACTGCAAATCCTGCGTTAATTCTGGGACTTGCCGTAATTCTGGGACTCCCTTTGTGTCAATATATTTAGATACTTTTAAATATTTAAAGTATTATTTTAGTTTTAATGCTAAACATTTTATTTTTTCGTTTTGTGTGATGCTTTTTTTTTTCAATTCAAAAGAATCGTTTGTACATTTTTATATAAAAATATTAGTGTACCATCAGAAACAAGGGGACTTACATATATTTACATTATATTAATATCAAAAATATATTTTATAACGATATGTTAGAATTTTTATAACCAATTGTTAACTTTAAATACATTTAAAAGTTAAAAGGAACTAAGATTTTTCGTTTCTTAAGAAACTCCTTTTTACATAAAAAAAATGTTTGACTTTTTGTAATAACTAAATTTTCTAAACTAAATTCCCATATATGAATTTCTTGTATGTATTAAACAAAATCATCATCTTCGGTTTCTGTTCTCTTTGGTGCATTTTTGAAGATCTCTTCCAGCTGTGATATTAAACCAATTACACGATAGTTCTCCTGTAGCATAGCAAACTCTTCGAGTGGTTTTAATAAACGCAATGCATCCTCATATGTGCGTACATTCTTTGGTAACTCTGCTGCATCAGCATCACTGTGCTCTGACCAGTGTCCAGGACTCTGCGGTGGTGGTGGTGGTGTTGGTGATTGCGTCGTCGATACATTGTTAACTACGGTTTCATTCGAAGCGGTTAAGCTTTCAATTTTTCTTATTTTTAATGGCGGTTCTTGATACTTCTCCAGTTCTTCATCGTTCTCGTCATCGTCATTGATTTCGATTAGTTCCTGTTTAACTTCAATGGCAATAACATCATCGTCATCGGATTCTTCGGCCTTTGGTTCAATTAGCGGTTGATGTACAAACGTATTGCTGCTCGGCGTCTTCGTCGTTTCCTTACGTGTGGCAGCAATAGAAGCTGCTGCAGCGGCAGCTATAGCTGCAGCAGTTTTCTTAGCAAGCAACGTACTTGTGTTGTGTTCTTTGGGTGCTAGTGTCACTGTAGCCGGTGGCTGTTCCTTATCACTGCGACGACAAAAACTCAATATATCACGCAAGTCCAATGAAAGCGGCGGTGTACGATCGTTGGCTATGATAATATGTGAAATATTAAAATCAAAATTATGCTGAAATTGCATAAACCAAAGTTTATCCGGTATAAAGTTTTCGATCTTCAAAATATCGCGCAATTGTAAGGCAACATTTCGTAGATATTCATAATCGAGTGGTTTTGATTTATGATGAAATGTGGCACGTTGTATATACTCGTAGAGAGCGCGTTCCAAAGAGTTTATCTTGCGTTTGCGGCGCAATTGTTGCTCCTCGTTTAAGTTGGCGCGTTTTGTATTCTCCGTTGCCGCATGAAGCTGTGCTTTTGCAGCTGAAGCGGCTGCTGCTTGTATTGTTGCAGTTGTTGCACCACCACCAGCACCACCACCACTATTAGGTTTATTTTTGCCGCAGTAGGTCATAATATCTTTCAAATCCAATGAACCAGGCGGACAACGCGTTAAAGTAATCTGACGATTCGATAGCGATATATTATAGGTCGCTTTAAAGTGATTAATCCACGGTTTATTTGGCATAAAATTATCAATTTGTATTAGATTGCGTAGCGCGAGCGCTTTATTGCGTATAAGTTCCTCGTTGATATCGGTGCGTTGATGAAATTGTACACGCTGTATATATTCGTACATACATTCACCCAGGAAGGTTATCTTACGTTTACGTATCTCATCACGATCCGGATCGGTGACTTTTTGTACAACACTACGTGTTGCCTCATGGAATTCCAGTACACGATCACGATTGGCGATAATATTTTTGATTTGTTCCCAGCTGCAATTAAACATTTTGGCAACTTTTGTGTACATGGGACGTTTATCGTAGGCACGTATGGCACGAACGCGTTCCTCCAGCGTTAAAATATTGCGTACACGCTGCGGACTTGGCTCGAAGACGGTGTTGTCATCAATGCTTGGACGCAATTGATAAACTGTTTGCTGCAATAAAAAAAAATAATAATAAATATAAAAATAAAACAAAAAATTATATTAAAAGTCTTGCTTACCTTTGACATGTTCGCGCCAAACTAAGCTCAAATTAAAACCAATTCAAAACCAAAAGCGATCTAAAATAATAAAATAATAAACCAGTTAACGCCGCGGCTGAGTTGTTTCGCTCACAAAACCTGGAAAACGAGTTTTTCCAAAAGTGGTTGGACAAGTTCGTTATTTAGCAGTTTTTTTGCACAAACCGGTTTTCCGAATTCGAATTGAAACGAGGCGAATACGACGCTTGACGGCAGGTTACACTACAACAACGCGGTGCAGCGCAAACTTTTCAATGTAATGGCGCATCTGTTGCCAGCTTTGTTTTTGTTTTTGTTATTGTCTTTGTCGTCGTTGTTGTTGTTTTTGTTTGAGTAAAGCAAGCCAGAGCGCCTGTTGATAGACTTTGATGATGACGACGCGCTTTACTCATACAAATTATTTTATCATTTGCGTTGCTCTATTTTTGTCTTTGTTTTTGTTATTTTCACTTTTTTTGATTTTGTTTTGTACACTCTCTCTCTCTCTATCTCTTATTTTGTTTATTCGTTATGCGCGCGCCGCAAAAAATTGACCAAAAAAATTCACAGTGCATGAATTTAGGCACAAAAACACATTTTTGAATTAATGCACGCAAAACTAAAGCACCAAACAAGTTGACGTCTAACGTGAAACTGTTTCTTTTTTTTTTTTGCCTGGCTGTACGAGTTTATTTTTAGCGCTCTCGCACGACCCGTTTTTTTTCTCTGATATGTTATGGAACCAGTTCTCTGAGCACATTGTGAGCAAACTTGCTCTTGCGCAGCTGACTTGAGGGAGTGAAAGAAAGAGAGAGAGAATAAGTAACTGAATGACTAAATTGTTTTGATCGTCTTTGCTTTGTTATTTTACAGGGTGTCTAAATGGAAACATATCAATGCATTTGTGTATGTTTGAGTGTGTGTGTGTTTGTATTTTTTGTTGTTGTTATTTGTTGTGCTAGTAAATTATTGCATTCTTTTTTATTAGTACTAATTAGTACTGTGCAATGCGCTCGATATGTCTACATATTTATTAAATATTTTTTCTGTTTGAAATTCTATCTAAAGACCGGTTCGGACGCTCATGTTTATTTGACACACTTATTACATTGCATAGGAGTATACAGTATATATTTTTTTAAATCTTCACAGATTTCAATTAACGCTTTTATGAAATAGCTACAATTTTTTTTTTAACTGAATTGTTTTAGTTGTAATCTGTCCTTTAGGATAATCAACAAATGGTTAATCAAAAACATTGACTTTTAAATTAATTAACATCAAAGCGGGGTGGTGGGGAGGCGTTGGGAAAAAGTTCAATTTTTTCGATGAGGCAGATCCAGCGGGTGGTTTCTACGTAGGCGGCGGATGACGGCGCTGTTGTCCAACAGGTTAATGGCAAGGGGGTTGGTGTACCTGTCTAGTCTCTCCAGGTAGGCATTGGCAATCTTGGGGATCTCCTGATGATCCCAAGGTACTGCGAGATCAGTATATATGTTGATTCTCTTTCGTACCTATAGCTAGCTTTTTTAAGTTAGCTTTTTCTGATTGCAAGTTGTTAGTATTTTTTTTCAGAGAAATAATGTCAAGTCTTATTGGTATTTCAAGAAAAAGTGGCTATTTTTCTCTTCAAATTGTCAATTTTGAAAACCTACATTGCACTTGTCGCGGAACAAAAGAGAGTACAATATTTTTTTTCGAAAGAACATCTGTTTTCAAAACGCCGGCAAAACAAAAGACAGCTGTTGAAAATATATACGCCGTCTGTACAAAAGTACTTGTACAGATGAAATGCTATAAATATATGGCAACATTGCTGTTCATTGTTTTTTTTGGTATAATTTAGTATGTTAAAAATTGGTGTATTTATGCATTTGAGATTTGGACACTCCTTTTAAGCAAAGTGTTGAACGCGTACGGATTTATTTATCTCAAAAAAAAGGTAAAATATATGCAAAACTTTGTAGTATGGTGCAGATATAATAAAATATATTTATACTCATCCGGTTTATTTCACAACAAAATAGATTTTGAATAATGGGACGTTACTCAAGAGAACCAGAAAACATTAACAAGGCCTGCAGGGCACGTGGACCCAATCTTCGTGTGCATTTTAAGGTACATATTTTTCACTTGTTCGTTTTAACTGTTATTTTGCACGCTCGTTTTTAACTGTTACAGAATACACACGAAACTGCGCAGGCCATCAAACGCATGCCACTGCGTCGTGCTCAGCGTTTTCTAAAGGCGGTCATTGAGCAAAAGGAATGCGTTCCATTCCGTCGCTTCAATGGCGGCGTTGGTCGCTGTGCGCAAGCCAAACAGTGGAAGACAACGCAAGGACGTTGGCCAAAGAAATCCGCTGAGTTCTTATTGCAATTGCTGCGCAATGCTGAGGCAAATGCTGATTACAAGGGTTTGGATGTGGATCGTTTGGTCGTCGATCATATACAAGTGAATCGTTCACAGAGCCTGCGACGTCGCACATACCGTGCACACGGTCGCATTAATCCATATATGTCCTCACCGTGTCACGTTGAGGTTATATTAACCGAAAAGGAAGAAGTTGTTGCTAAGGCTAACGATGATGAACCATCAAAGAAAAAACTATCCAAGAAGAAGCTACAACGTCAAAAGGAAAAGATGTTGCGTTCCGAATAGATTTAACAACAACAATTTTGGAATGTAAATACGTTTATACTCTTCTTTTTTCTATACATTTAATCCAAGCTTAATGCTAATTAAAAAAAATAACTGAAAACTAAATGCTTATTCAAAATCCTCCACAGTAGCTGGATTTGTCAGCACATACTCCAGCTGTGTTAGTAAACCGATAGCACGGAAATTATGCTGCAGCAATGCATAATCCTGCAGCGCCTTCAGATGTAGCATAGCATCGGTTGCATTAGAGATTTCGAGTAGCGGAGTAGCAGCATCAGTCGCTTGCAATTGCGTCGTTTGCATTGCACCTTCTGCTGCTGTGCTGCCGTTGGTTTTGGCACAAACTCTTCGATTTGAATGCGTATTTTATTTATTTGTTTATTTGAGGACGACTCCTCCAGTGGACGCTCTTGCGTACGCACATATTCAATAATATCAAAGCAACGCAATGATGTCGCCATTGGCGCTTTTATTTGAAATATCTCCCAAAGTTTATGCACTTCCCAACAATCTTCGGGTATATTATATTCTTGAAAGAATTTCTGCATCCAATCGTAGCAAGTCGGCTTAAAGTTTTCAATGGCAATCATTTCCGTAATTTGTCGGGCATACATAATTATCAATTTCTCATTTAATTGTTTACGTTGATATGTGGCACGTTTCATAAATTCCAACACACATTTCTTCATAAATTGAATCTTTTCCCGACGTTTCTTTTCCAATGGTTCGCTCGTAGGAGGCGTCGAAATTTCGTGCATAGCAGTTACATTAGTTATCGCGGGATTGGCGGTACTAATTTCATCAGAAGTCTTCAACTTTGGCGCAATTGGTACATATTTGCCATTTTGGCTGTTTACAATATTTCGAATTTGTTTGGCGCTACAATTGAACTTTCTTGCAACAGTTTGATAGGTGGAACAGCGTTGATATTCACGTAGGACTTCACGGCGTTCGTCGGCCGTCAGAATATTTCGAAGTGTGCAGTTTCTGCGTAAAGACTAGAGTTAAGGGGGACAGAGAGGAGATGTGGTTACAGAAAAAAAAAAAACAGTTGAGACTCTCCGATTAAATCAAACTTACCATGCTCATTTTCAAAGCTAAACTGATCTGTCCACAGAGCTTTCAAGACGTTTAGTGCTTTTTTGTTTTTGTGTTTATTGTTGCTGATACATTCACTCACTCACTCACACATGTACTCTTATTAGAACCTGTTGCGCTTTTATCAAACGAGCAACGTTGCTTCTTTGCTTAAAAGCTTTTAAAAAGTTTTTTTTTTTTTTTTAATTTTAATTTAAAATTTTTTGTTGTCTTATTAGATATTAAAAGAGACTTGACACAATTTTCAAAGCAATGTTAAAAAAAACCAAAAATTTTAAAAATTTGATTAAATAATGAGGCTTACTGACTTAATATTTCGATTTTTCTTTTATTGAAAGAAAAGTTCGCTTTTATATGCAAATAGCTTTTTTTTCTTCGCTTAAAAGCTTTTCAAGCTGCATTCAGTTTTATTTCATAACGGATTTTTAAATAAAAAAAAAAAAACTCCAACACAAGCGACATCTGTGCTGTGCACGTAGATGGCGTTCTCATTTGGTCATGTGTTCGGAGTTATTAATTAGTGTTTACAAATACTGTTTTAAAAAACGAAAAATATCTTTTTTTTTTTTTCAAATGCTGATATTTATGGTTTTGAAAGTTTGTTCGTCATGATTGCAACGGAAGAAATCAGCGTCATTTTATTCTCTATCAACTGCATTTTGTCTCCATATTATTGGCGTTTTTTGTGCCTTATATAATTTTTTCACAAAAATAAATTAATTAAAACTGAAATTATCGAGGGTGGCATCGAAATCTCAAAGTTTTGGTGTATGTGTTTTGTAGGTGTTTTTGTAAATACTCGAAAATTTACACTATTTCATGATTCTTCGAGTGTTTTCATTGATTTCATAGGGTAGCCAATTTTTTTTAAAAATATTTTTAAACTCTATACAAAAAAAAAATCTAACCCACCCATCCTATCTCAATGTTTTCTCTATGCCACTGATGATCTATTCGAAGCTTCGTGTATGACGGGTATTTAAGCTTCGGTTCCATCGTTTAAACGCAGTCATTAATAATAATTTTCTCAAAACGAAATTACTCATAAAATTTTCATAGATTTTCGACGATTATCGAAATCTATTTTTCCCACGTGTACCCAAGGCAATAACTGATTTCGCGCTTATCTTTTTTTTTGCGCTCGTGCGCAGCGCATGATTTTCATAGAAAATTGGTAAATCTAAAAAAACGCAAAGCCTCAGGATAATTTGATATTAATTGCACGGAAATTTATATGCGCAACAACTACAAAAAAAAAAGTTGTGCAAAAATTCGAGACCAAATGGCGGCTGCTGCGGCGACGGCGCAAAGAACCAAACCAAAATCGTAGCAATTCAAATTCAACTCGACTTAAGCTGACTTTGCTAAACGACAACGTCTGGCAGTGATTTAAGCGCAAAATCCAAGACAGATTACTCCAATTTGTCTAGAGCAAAAATAGCAAGAGTAGAGCTATTCTCTTATAAACAGCTCTACTCAGTCATTTCAGTTAAGTTAGTCAGTCACCCGAACGCCAACGCGCGCATGCGCAACACTTCCAATAATTCAAATAACAACAACAAGAACAACAATGTGGGTCCAGTCCAATTGCTAAATATTATTAAATCCACAACAAGAAAAACAAATGAAATGAAACGTTAAATAGGCGCGCATTCTTTAAGCTTTTAATGCTGTAGCTGAGCTGACCAACCCAGCGCAACAGCAAAGCAGCAACAGCAGCAACAGCTGAGCTGATACAAAACAAACACGCTTCCTAGACGTCGTCGTCATCGTTGTCTTTGTAAGGCTTGAAACTCCTGCTGTGCGGTAAACACTCTGAACTGTAATGATCCAGAGGCGCCTAGGCACAAACGTCAAACATGAAATTTTTTTTTGTTTTCGTTTTTTGGTGGAATTATAGGAAAAAATATTTTTTTTTTTTTGAAGAAAATCACGCACTGCGGGACAACTTTTTATTGTCGACTTAAATATATTTACTCAACGACCAATTTTTTCGGCACTTTGTCGGTCAGCTTTAAAGCTTTTAAGCCTAGCCATACTACTATGCTTAGCCCACGCTAAGATTCCAAGTTCGTTGTCTTGTTTTGTTGTCGTCGTCGAGGTGCTGGCCTAAACTGGCGTTGTTAGCTTACAAAGCCGCCCCCCTTTTGACAGTTTAATAGGAAAACGCTTAACAACAGAAACGTTTTTTTTTTTTACATTTTGTTTACTCTGTACCCAAAGGGGTAAATGGGTATATTAAATTTGTGCAAATGTATGTAACAGGCAGAAGGTGCTTAGATAGGTCATATAAACGACTATCTCGAATACTTTAAGAGATAGGGTCAAGTGGTAACTTACATTTTCTCTAGTCCTATTTTAAGGGGTAGCCCCCATACAAAACTACTTTAGGACTTTTAAACATCTCAAACAAAAGTTTTCAAAAAAAAAAAAAAAATTTTGGACAACCCTACCCTACATACGGACCCCAAGGTTTACTTCTCAAGGGGTGTTCTTTGCCCTTTAATTTCAGCCTTTAGACTTAGAAAAAAATCTATCTAAAATGTTTCCATATTTTAAAAGAAAAATCTGGATTCATGCGATTCGGTGAAATCGGGTTCCTTAGTGCTCCTTAAGGGTACAGGGTTCCTTAGTGCTCCTTAAGGGTACAGGTTACCTTGCTGTCGAGCATATTTGAGTTAAGTATTCTTTCTGCAAATAGAATGAAAGCTGCATGCACCATGGCTCAGCGTTGAAATTAATGCACAGCTCTGCGCTTACTAAATCGTTTCGATAACTTGCAAAGAGAAAAAAAAAGCCACTTTTCCAAAACGTTTCACGATGCAATTTATTTACATTATACCAGTATGTGTGTACTGCAGCTACATATAATTTGCCTCTTTCGCTGCCAGTAGACAAACTCATTAATAAACAGCAAAGCCAAGTCAAGTCAAGCCAAGCAAAGCAAAAGTCTAACGCTGCTGATTGAACAAACAAAAAAAAAAGCCAATATGTTCGTCTGTCCGTCCGTCTGTCTGTCTGTACTACAACAACGTTGCACGCTTGTAAAACGCAACATTTGTTTGAGCGATAAAATCGAAACCAATAAATTCACAATAAACATACCAAAGCATTATATACACGATCGATCGACGGCAATAGATACACGCGCCGGCGCAGCCACTGCAATTTTAGATCTTTACAATAGCTACGGCCGGCCAGTTTTTATGCCGTTCAAGTTGCAAACCATTTTTTTTTTGCTTTCAAAAGAAAAGCAGCGACAATAAAGTCGATTTGCATGAAGCTACTGCGTATTTAGTTCTCAAAAAAAAAAAAAAAATAAAAAAAACGCTTCCTAACAACGACGACGACCACCGACCACCATCGGGGAAAAACTTCAATGTACGCGACAAAATAAAAAATAGAGTTGTACAACGACCACCTGCGGTCCACTCTAACACTTTGTATAGAGAAACTTACTACTTCTACTACTGCAAAACCACCTTCGCCTGCTTCTTCTCCACAACAACAACATGCCATGCGGAAATACGCTCAATCGATCGCATCGTTTCATCTCCATTCCATGTTGTCGCCGGCACTTGTTTGTCCAACGTAGTCGTTCATCGTCATCGTCGTTGTTGTCGTCGTTGTTGTTGTCGTCCAACAACTATTCAAATATTTAGCTTTAAATTGAATTGGATTGGATTGGACTGGAGCTCACTCTCAAGCCATTCATTCGTCCGTCCGTCCTTCTGTCCACATTGAAATATGTAAAGCTCTTTAATCGCTTGTAAAACGTTGCACTGACCCCATCATGACAGCATTTTGTGCATTTTAGCTGCCGTCTTGGAACTCGTCTCATTTACAATGTTTGTCCTCTCTCTCTCTCTCTGTCTCTTAGCACTGCTCCAATTTAAGCTCGATCTATGTACATAACATAGCCATAGATATAGCTATAGATCGGTGGCTGTTGTTAGTTGTACATATATCTATGGCGACAGGTGTTTGCCGTTAATGGTAACTTAACAACGAAAAAAAAAATAGAAAAAAACAACTTGAACAACGTTTATAAATGTCTTAAATTGGCTTTAGAAAGCGTGAGAATTAGTTGTGAGAGAGGTCAGCAAATCAATAGATTTCAATAAAAAGAAAATGCATAAAAAAATTGCTTCCTTTTTCTAATTCAAACGCAGCTTGATTAGCTTTTGATTTGAAATTGATGCGCAAAATACACGAATTTCAAACTACTAATAAACTCCATTTTAATTGTGCAAAGTTGCAATTTATGCTGCTCACATTAGCGACTCATTAGCAGAGCGCGAATACCCGCACTTAACGCTTTGAAGCGCAGCATGGTGTTTCATATTAAAATACACCCTCATGCCCTGTGTGTCTGCATTACAAAATATTTTCACAGCCGCTTCACTTCGTTTCGCACAAATGTTTTAGTTCTCGTGTGATTTTATTTTAGTTTCGATGAGAACTGTTCTTTTTTTTTTCCTTTGATTTACACATAATTCTCGCGCCCATTGGTCATAATGTTTCGGGGTGGAAATCTTATTGACACTACTCCTGCGCTTCCAATGTTGATCTAAGTCGATCTATGGGTAAAAAGTATTAAAATGCTATCAATCTTTTAGTCTGTGTGTGTGTGTGTGTGTGTGCAACCCTTAAATTTAATAAACTTTGCTGCTGCACCTGTGTATGCATTATTTCGCGTCGAATTTTGACGCGTGTACAATATGAAATGTGTCGCGTGTCCGTGAGAACCTTTTTTTTTTGTATCATCGAGAAGCATTAGTTATAATTTAGGCTGGCTTAGGCCTATACGAGTATAATTTTGTATTGACAGCATTTGTAGTCAATAATTTCTCATAGGAACAATGTCAGCTGTATTTGTTCAATCAATAATTTCGATAAACTAAAATATTATTATTTGTAGCTAAAAGGGAAACGAAGACGTCGAGGCTTGGTAACAATTTTTGAGTAATCTGTACTTTATATGGGAACAATTTCAAGATGTTCCAAAGTGTCGTTTGTTGTGGCAGTTTAAATCTTATCAAATAAGATTCTTATACAAAATCTTCCATAAAATCGTTGGACTGAAATCAAGATTTTTTTTTGAATCGTCTTTAGACATATTAGCCTCATTAATTTGATATATTTTAGATAATCTTAATGGTTTTTTTTAGATCACAAACCAGTTCAAAACTTCAAAACTATGCGCTATGCACCTGTAACGTATTTAACGACAATGTTGATTGTCAATCAAAAAATGTGAATGTTAACACGCAAAAGAAATATTTCAAAGTGCCAAACGCTAATTAAACGCGTTAATGAAGTCCCAAAGTCGACGATGATGACAGCAAAAGATTGAAGCATGCAACACATTTTAAAGAGATGAGGAGACAAGTAAAATAAATAGTACAACTGACAACACAAACATCCAATCAAGCAAGTAAGTTGGGCTTCAAGTTGACTCAAATAATCGATGGATCGATCGATCGATCGTTTGAACGATCTGACAATCTAGCGCGCTAAAGTCAATCATTCGCACTTAAAAAAGATCGAAGAAACTTCAAATAGCAAAAGTTGCACGTGTAAAGAAGAAGAAGAAGAAGTTGCACGAGATCAATTTGAGAAAAGTTTGCTTCAATTGCAGCATGAACGCTGGAATCGTCTTTGATCGTTAAAAAGTCAGTCAGTCATTTTGAATGATTGACAGCAAAACTAAACGAAAACTATTTTCGAAAAAAAAAAAATAATCAATGTAATCTGTAACTCTCGACTTAAGTCTACGAAATGTCGATCGTTTGCAGAAGATTTTTGAACTAATTTGTAATTAGTAAAAAAAAAAAAAAAATTAGTTTTTAGAGATGATAAAAAAAAACTCGTGATCATCTCATGTCAAAGAGTCGTGACCTGACCTAACTTTGTGACTTCGACTCCTACATTTACAACAGCAACAACACGTTGCATTGGCTTTTTGTTGTTTTCGGTGATCACTGTTCGTGCTATTCGATTCGAACTCGAACTCTCCGGTCATGTTCGAGACTACTTGATCGAGTCTTTCTCAATAAATCGTTTTGTGACCCAAAGGCAGGCAAAGTATTCAAATGATAATTTTTTTTTTTTTTTTTGAAAATTTTTTGCCATCACGAAAAGCAATTTTCAAACATGAGATTTTTTTCGCTTTCGTTTTATATTTTAAACACGATCAGCTAAGATCGCTGCAAACTACAAATTATTGTGGAATCGTGTTGGCTATATTTTCGTTGTCGAATGTTATTAAATTAGTTTTAAACTTAAAATACAACTCTGACTCCCTAATTTC
Source organism: Leucophenga varia (assembly GCA_018903435.1). Taxonomy (NCBI): domain Eukaryota; kingdom Metazoa; phylum Arthropoda; class Insecta; order Diptera; family Drosophilidae; genus Leucophenga; species Leucophenga varia. The sequence continues at coordinate 6,910,285 of JAEIFJ010003025.1, forward strand.
AGGTGTTGATAATGAAGCAATTTTATAATAATTTATGTTGGAATTTTTTTTTATATTATAGCTTCCAGCTAGATTTTTTTGTTGTTGTTGTATTAAATCCTTTGAACTTAGGAGTCAGTGAACCAAATCAATGTCACTTTCAATGTTATTTTCCCACAATTATAAAGTTTAGAATTGTCATGGGAAAAAATCAGTGAAGTAATGTAATGAGAACTTGTTGCATCATAATTTCGAGGGTGTTGTTCTTATTGGATATGGTCAGTTGAATATGTTTCCAGATGGCATTATATAACAAACACTTTCGTTTGACCAATTTGACGATAAAAAATTTCTCAGCTGTGCTTCTTTTAGATGCTTTAGCGAAACTTTAGAGACTTCTTCTACCGCCTACTTGGCATATTCCTTACTTCCGTTGTTTTTGGAAAATTGGGGTTCAGAGATAACACTTGTGTGTGCGCAAAATACCATGAAATAAATGAGCTATTCTGAGTGACTGACTTGAGTGAATAAATGAATGAATGAGTTACTGAATGAATATGAATGACTTTGTGAATTTTACGCTGTATGAACGAACGATTCACCTAGGCGGATTTATGCACTGTTGCACGCTTCACGGTTCTTTATTTATTTGTTTATTTGTATGCCACAACACATAGTTTTTGAAAGATATAATTGTTGTTGTAATGCTTTTATGGTTTCTTTTTAAATAGACTCGAGTTGTAAACTATGGAAAATGTTTTAGTTTTATATTTAAGTTGTAGCTTAGCTGCAAAAATCAATTAGATTGTCTTAAAAAAAGAAAGAAAGATACATTTCCACTTCATTTGCGGAAATTTCTTCAAGAGTGTTAAAGAGTGTTTCTTAAGTAACAACCCCTAAAAAGTTTAAAATTAATGAAATTCATGTTTGCAGGTGTTTAATTTATGTACTTTCCTAGTTTATACATATTTAAATTCGGTGCTCTCATTCATTTTGACGGAAACTAATTTTTCGTTAACTTCTTTTTTGGGTTTTGCTTGATTGATTAATGTGTGAATGTGGAAGACTTGTTAAGAGCAAAATTATTTTATTACTTTATGAAGAGGCTTCCGATTTTGACCGGAGTGAAATTAAAAAAATATATTTGGAGACCCTACAAAGTGTATACATTCTTGATAAGCACGACGAGACGAGTTGATCTAGCCAAGTTTCTCTTACCATCGGTCTATCTGTACGTCTGTCTGGTAGATAGTGATCTGAAATTCGAAACTTAAGCTTTTCGGCTCGCCTTGTGAGACAGTGCTAATAAAGTTAGGCTAGCCAGCTGGCTAGTCACGAGTCGATCATCCATATTGCTGGGTAGAGCTCTTGTAGAGTTGAGACAATTGTTGATGGCCATATCGGAACCACATACAGTTTCTTCATTGTCTTCTTCTGAAGCGAAATTTTTATTTCCACGGAAACGTTTGTGACATTCTCTAAATTTCTGATTACAACGAAGTTGTCTAATTAAAAACATAAAATTATTTTATAATTTTTAAGATACTCCATTCGTGGGAGTAAAGAAATGTTTTTTTCTTTTAGAAAATAATTCCATACTTTGTTCTTACTGAATATGGTAATATGGTATTTCTACGACTTGCTAACTCTCTATAAGGCACAATTGAAAAGCAATTGGCTGAGCTTTATTCTCACGACACGACTTTCTATGCGAAATTGTTCACACCAGCTGCGCACCACATCGGCAGCTTCAAATTGCGCAAAAAAAAAAAAATAAACGACGACACACCTGCGCACTTGCATGGTGCTGTAAGGAAGACAACAACAGCGCAGGCAGGCAGGCAGTGTCATGGGTAGTCATGTTGGCTAAAAGCAAATTCCAGTTGCAAACCATTTTTGGCACGATCTATCGAAAGATCGTTCAATCTTTGCGCATAGCAACAAACATCAGCAGACGACGACGACGACGACCATTTAAGGAAGAAACCAAGACTAAAATGAAAGAAAAAAAAAATATTAAAAACTGGCAACAAACAGAATTGCTTTGATTTGAAGTTGGCAATGTCGCTTTGAAATGAATCGAACCAACGAAACGCACACGTGGAAAACAAAAAAGTCATGGCATACACATTGCAGGTGTTTGAGACTCAAAAAAAAAAATATTCTGAAATACATGTTTAAAATCAAGTTGAGTTGTGGTCCAGCTGCGCGAACGCACCCACTCGCCTGACTGACGCAGCATGCTAAACATAAACTTTTTCTTTTAAATACTTAAATGCCGCAACGTACACACACACACACACACACACATATATGTGTATGCATATTCTATAAGATTTTGATCATACAAGTGTTGATTGATTAATCATTGCTTAAAATTTGATTACCGTTACGTTTGCTTGCGTCTGGCAACACACATTCACTTTGATCAACATGGGCAAGCCTTAACTTTATGTGTATTTTTATTTTATATTTGATTGATTATTTCATGGCATTGCCATATTCACCTTGATCAAAGCTTAAGCAAACTAAACAATAAAAGTTGTTAGAGGTACTTATGAGAATTTTATGATTTATGAATTAATGCTGAGATTACTTGTCGTTTTAATCATTGTTTGTCTAGAATTGTCTGTCCGTCTGTCTGTCAGAAATTATTTGTATTATCTTGTGACATAGTTTTTAATTTTATTTTTTTTATTCTTTTGATCTGCATTCTTCATAATCAAATCATTCCAATAAATAGGATTAAGCCGTAAATCATTTTATGAACTGACAACAACTTGTCAACGGGTAGCAGCTCTCGCTTCGTTTTATTGTAGCTATTCCATACGAGTACACACAGAAGTGAGTCTGTCCCATGTTGCATTTAAATGACACTTAATGAGCTCGTGCCAAATAGAATCGTTGTACATATTCGAATTATTCGAAAAAGTATTATAATAATTCCAATTGGAGTAGTTGAACAGATACATTATTCGATTTATAGATACTTTTTCATTTCGGTTTGTTGTTTTAAGTTTTGGTTTATAATTTGATCACGATTTGCAGCAGCCAAAGACCAAATAAAGTTTGTGTTCGAGTCAAGTTGCTGGCATAACTAGGAATATTTCTTGTTAGTTAGTTAGTTGCAGTTTAAGTTCGTTAGTTTGGCGTTCTTTAAGATACATAAAGCAGGTGAAGTTGTTTGCATTTTTATAATTTTTTTTTTTTTTTTTTGTTTAATGACTCTTTTCAAAAGGTATGTGGAATGTGTCAAGAGTTGTTGTTTTGTGTTTTAAAATATTGTAGGTACCTTTTAGTTAAATAGTTGATTACATTTTTTATTGCTTAAGATTTAATGAGTTGAAAGGTGTTAATGTCGTTAATCGTTAATAACCGATCTACATTTTTTTTTAATTATTTATTAAAAAAAAAGGTGATAATGTGTCAAAATTTGAATTTATTATTTCTGTTATTGTTAACATAAACAGCGCCACTTATAGTTATAAAAATGTTAAGGTTCGGTAGCATAAAATATTTAATTTATTGTAACAAAAATTTTATGTTTTTAATTTGGAGGCATATACTTAAAGCACATTTAATCAGAAATTCTAGAATCTCACAAATTTTGGTTTTTATTTTTGTCGAAATAACAAATAGTTCGTTCATTAATGACAAATACTTTTCATTATAACCTGAGTTGCTTGAGTTGAAACATATTTTAAGCATAATGTTGACTTAGATCAGCATTTATAAACATTCAATAACAAAAAAAGAAATGTCTTCGGTAGAATCGGAATATTTTTCACACAAATCATTTAATTAAAAGAAAGAAAAAAAAAAAAAGAAAAAAAAAAAAAAAAAAATCTTTGTTGATTTTCAAAAGTCATTAACTTTTACATAAGTTTACTGATTCTTTCTAACGTTAACTGCCTAAATATAGATAATATCCAAATCATATATAAATACTTCAAAAAATATGGTCAACTCATTACCAAAAAGTACTTCACTGTTACAAAAAAAAAAAAAACAAAAACTCACGAGCAAAGTCATAAACATTTAAAATAAATTTATTTTGTTTGAATAATAATAGCTGCCAAATTGCGTATCAACAGCAGTCCAAGTAGTTGGACATTAACAGGTCGTAAACCTTTTGGCGAGACAAACAACAACAAAAACAACAACACCAGGCAACAATTGTCAAGAGATCATATAGCCAATATGGAGCAGCTGCGGCACAAAGCGCTTCCAAAACATAAAACTTGGGCCATTACAACAACAAAAACAACAGCCACAAAAAAATCTAATCTCAGTCCAAAAATGACCGAAAATATATACAAAACACTGTCAAATGAGTACGAAATTATGTGCTGAATATGAACAAAAACATAAATAAATTTTATTGTTTAAATTTGAAGCTGAAGCGGAGAAGCGGAGAGGAGCTGTGCAGCATAAAGGGAGTTTTAGTGTTTTTGGTAACACGCCTACAACAATTGCGCGTACGCTTAAGGCCAAAAAATATTTGTATGAAGACTGATTTTGAAAGCGCGGGTGTAGGTTATTTGAGCTGCGTCATAAACAATCTGCACGGCGCATGCGCATGCGCAAACAGCAGCAAATGATATTTTCATGTGGAGGATTTATTTATATAAAAAATATATATATATTTTTTTTGTTTTTATATTAAATATGATTTTGTTTCTATTTGTGAATTACGCTCGAAGCAGCGTCCAACAGTCGATCGAATTGAGTTGATATTTAATGTTTATAGTCGATGGCGGCACACTGATGCGAGTTGTTGTTCATAATTGAATTCCAGCAAAAGCGGGGCGGGCGCTTATTATTATTTTTTATTATTTATTTTTTTTGTTGGTTTTATTTTCAACCGTTAGCTGTGACTTTATCGAGGCGCATAGTACCGTTAGTCTAATAGTTTTTCCGCACTTTGCGTGTTTAGCGTGTTTTACTGAATGTGAATGGCGTTTTTTTTTTTTCTGGGCGCTGAGAATTTGATCGATTTGTTCGATTAATTTGCGGAACATGCAATCGACACGCAAAATTCTTTTTCAATTTAAACGCGGCCGCCTTTTCATTGAAGTTGTTGTTGTCTCACTCTTCTGCAACTTTAAATTTAAAATCCATAAAAAAAAAAAACTCGTTGCAGTAATATATTTTTTTTTGTTGTTGTTGTTGTTATTGATTCAATTTAGCCACAGGCTTGACACTCCTGAACGCGTGTTCCTCGGACGCTTTGCTGCAAAAGCAAAAGCAACAGCAACAGCGACAAGCAACAAAAAACAAAATTGTCTTATTGAAATATTAGACAGTTTCGATTGGGTCAAATGACAACTGGTAATACATGCAATTAATTTCAGTTTTTGAATGTTTCTTTGCACTCCGGGTTTACAACGCAAACTGGGAATGGTGTGGAATGGTTTGCTTTCGGTTTGCATTCGGTTTGGTTTGGTGAGGAAGTGTAGAATTGAGATATGAGTTTCGTGTTAATGATTTAGGAAAGATTCAATTGAGTTTTTGTACTATAAAAAAAATATTGATTAAATAAAAAAAGAGAAATTTTTTATAGAGTTGTTGTCTTTAATGCATTTTTATTGAAGCCAATAAATAAATTATTATAGAAGTGATGGCCTTGAACTAAACTGGAGCTAAAATAACTTTAGTCCCCTAACACATCTTTTCGACCAGAGGCGGATCCAGTATGCACTCTAGGAGAGGTTACTGCTTTAAACTAGGGGAACGCTTTTCGAAAGTACAAGTTACAATAATTGTACTTGACTGGTTGTTTGATTTGTTTCATGAAAATGTATTGAACAAAAGACTTTTGGAGAGAAAGGTTCCCCAGTTTCCCTTTTAGAGCTGTAGCTGGTTGTGTCATCCTTTAGAAGGTTATATTCTAGTAATACATCAATTGGGCTAGACCTTTTAGAAACTAGAACTGGGCAATCTCAGTAGAAAGTTCCGTCCAGTTGAACAAGCGGTGTTTAAGAATTAAGACTTAGTCCTTTGGTATCATCTCGCAGGTCATCATCCCGACTTAGACAATTTATTAGGATGGAACATTTGAACCTCGATATTGTAGAAAACTTTGTCTTCTTGGGCACAAAGATAACCAGTGAGCATAAAATCAGTTCTGAAAATTAGACGAAGAATTACTTTTGCTAACTGACGCTATTTTGGGCTGTTGAATCCCGCGGCATATGTCACAGAAGCATATCCCATGTGGGAATCGAAAAGGTTAGTGTTAAATAGATTTTTTGAAAAATCTTTCGATCTTTCAGAGCGAGCCACGTTTATCGTATTCGCTATATCGATGAGCTTGTACGAGCTACATATATAATGACATCGATATATACAGGATCAATCCAATTTAAACGATTGTACTGGGCTGATCACCAGTTCCGAATCATGTAGAGTTGAAATCCAATTCGTCAATTGGTATTCAAAAAGCCCCTGTTCATCCAAGCTGAGTCACAACCAGGGACCATACATACATTCTGTAAAATTAGTACCAAGAAATTTTTATTAAAATCGTCCCGGGAAAATTTATTGCTTAGAACATTTTGACTGCATGAAGCGCGTCGCTGCTCGACTCGTTCCGAAGGATGTTGATTTTTTTTCAAGAGTCGCATTGTAAGTAGGTCGCTGAAGACATGCTTTCTCAAACCCATTCGGACTCCAGCTTAATGCTACGCATTATAAATGGAGACGAGACATGGGTGTATGAATATGATTTATGCCAAACAGTCAACAATTCTACCACTGATCTGATTCTTCTTTTCTCGAAAAACTTTGTATCGTCAAACAGAAAAGTATCTCAAATAGTTTAATTTAGCAAAAAAAGCAGATCAGCTGCTGTATCTATTTTACGAGTATTTTGTTTTAGTTAAAACTAAACTTAAATTTGAGAAACGTTCCCACGTTGTCTAAAAAGTTTAGTACCTTGTTTTGTTTTGGTTTGGTTTGTTTTTGCGTATCAGCAATCATTGCCATTCAAAGAGTAGAGTTAACCTGCGCAGCAAACGCAACAGCATAAAACAATTCGCACAAATAAGTACAAGTATCTATCTAGTTGTCCATGTCCATTGTTTTGTTTTGTAACAATCTTCTTCGTTTGATCATCATCAACATTGTTGTTGTTTGTTGTCATTGTTATTATTTTTATTACACTTACAACTAAGTCTGTGACTGGCTCCCGCTATTTGTAGTACGTACGACGTATGTGTCTGTTTGTGCCAAGTTCGAAAGTCAAAATGAGACAAGCCTTCTGCGCATTGTTCCAGCAGCAATTCAAGCCAATCCATTCCATTCCATTTCATATTGTTTGATGGTTTATTATTTTTAATTGGACTGATTTCCAGCGACAGATACAAATGTTGACAACGACAATAAAGTGACATATGTTGACATACGCCGGCGCGTTGTACCGATTTTCTTTCCATCACGATTATTGCTGTTGTTGCTGTTGCTGTTCAGTAGTTCTCTTTATTATTATTTTTTTTTTTGTACACTTCACTTATACATTGTGTTGAATTGATAATTTGATTGCAAAGGAGTGTATCTAGCTTTAGCTGGTGTGAAGTGAGCCAATTGCTGCATGCCTGTAGCGCAACATCTGCAAAGTTTTGTGCTTTGGGGGAAAAGTAGCCTGTTCTTTTGAGAACCTTTTCGAATTAGAAGTTTCTATTTCGAATAATATTTAGCTTGATTTTTTGAAGTGGCTTACTTCACTCCACTAATTCAACTAGCCTTTATTTACGTAATATTGTGTTTTATGGTTTCAAATTCCTCTTGTCATCACAATATTTTATTTCACGCTGTGTAGCGTATTAAAGCTGCAGTTATCAAGTACTTGAAATTTTTTTTATTGCGTTTTGTATCGATTTATAGAGTCACGTGCTATCGAAAATATTGCGCCAATTCGAATGTTTTGTACGCGTAAAAATGTTTATGGTGAATGGAATGGCACATGGCACAATTGAAGAAAAGGGTTTTATGTGAAAAACTGTACCAGAGCGTCTATTTAACGACAGCTGCTGACCATTGCCACTCATGATCCTTTTATGCTTTTTGTCTCAGCTGCGTCAGAAATCATTTCTTTGGACAAAGACAAAAGCAAATAAAATATTAAAAAAAAGAAAAAGAAATCAAACAATCGAAAAGATTTTCTTCTTAATTTGAATATGTATTACGCTGATTCTTTAGCAGCACACAAAAGCCGACGACAACACTAAAAAAAAAAAAAAAGAGAGAGGAGTGGAGAGGGTTGTTGCTGTTTGCAAGCTGAGTTTTGCGAGTCCTGCGAAAGTTCCCACGTTTCGTAAATACTTTTGTCTGCTGAAGCTGCTGGCGTCATATAAAAAAAAATATCAGCTGCAGTTTTGATTTTTTTTTATTTTTTTTTATTTATTCTGTGGTAGGCAACCTTCTTGTTAAGCATTTTTCGCGCATTTTTTGTATTACGTTTTTTTTTTTTTTTTTTTTTTGTGAAAAGTCAATGCGTATTTTGTCCTTGGCGCCGTCGCTTACAGCTGTCTGACCCGACCTCCTTGGTGTTTGCCACAATTAGGGGTTGTGATTAATGTTGCAAAATCTTGTTGCAGCTTTCATTTCTTTTGCTTTTGCCTTTTGACATTATTACATCATCATCAACGTCAACGTCATCGTCATTGAGAGAACATAGTCCTCATCATAGTCAGCAGCTTGGCAAATATTTGCATTCTTCATCTTTTGTTAACTTTTGTGCGTAATTTCGATTTAATGATGAGGAAACAAATTTCCTTTTTATTTTGGTTTTAGTTCATTCATTTTTTCCCATGTTAAATATTATTGCTGTTCTTGTTTATGACTTTTATTATAGTTTTTACGCAACGCCTCTTTTTTAAAAGAGGCGCCATTTATTTGGCTAGTTTTGTATTTTTTTAAAAACGGTATCCAATTGAATTTGTCTATTAAAAAAAGGAACCTGATTCGTTTACCAAGAAACCAGTAAAACGAACGTCTTCTACAAATTTTTAAAGGCTATTGTTATAAAGAACGATTGTTCTTGATATAATGAACGATTGTTCTTGATATAATGAACGATTGTTCTTGATACGCCAAAAGAAGATTATGGTGTCTAAAATTGCACTTATCAGTTGAATTTAAGGTAAAAAATATGTTGAATAGGTTTGCTAAAGCAGATATTGTGGTTCTGCGTTATTGATCTGGAATTTCCACTAAAGTAATTCTAAAGGTCAACAAGAGAGACGGTTACTTTTATCTCGATACCTATAGATGAAAGGTTAAGCTACATTTCTGTGCAAGAATGCTTCTTCCTATCAGTTTTAAAGATTCTAACGATGGTTATCTATTTTTGAAATATACAAAAATTACTCAGAACTCAAAGAAAAATAAATAAAAACGATTTTTAGAATGAAAATTAATTCAGTTATTCTTTAAACCAAACCAACAGCGACACAACTTCTCCACACTCATGTAACAGCTTCATGCACAACTTGTCTCGAGTACACACACACACACCGCACAATTACTGTCCAATGCATTGGCTAACTTGGCTGCTTAATCCTCTAATTAATAGCAACAGGCAACAACTTCGACTTGGACTACGACTTAGACTTCAACTTCAATTTAAACTTCAACTTTATTATCGCGCTGATTAAAAAGGCACTAAGCCAACATCACGAGTTGAGTTACTAACTACAACTTTGGGAGTTTTGTGTAAAGCCAAAAAAAAAATCGACTGCTTCGTGGCTCATGTTGACCTTTTGAACTGGCACAGACAATCGTCAATAAATATCGGCAAAGATGTTAGATAGTAGACGAAGAAGAAGAAGAAGTTTGGCATGGACATGGAGCTACTAAAAGCTACTGCTGAGCTGCTAGCTAAACAGCATGGCAAGTTGATGCTATCAAAAATGTTGGCGAGCATGTAGCGTAGCAACTGACTTTCAATTCCTTGTTGTGAACACAGTCTTCGAGTGAAGGAGTCTGTCTGTGTGTGCTGCTGGACATTATTATTTTTAATTTTCTTAACAGAGCTGTCATATGAGGCACACTCAAACACACACCCCCAACCCATACGCCTTAAACACTTACTTTAGCGATAACTATGGACAGACAGACGGACGGACGGACTTTATATAAAATATTTGTAACCTTTTTTTTTCGCATGCGCAACGCATTTAATACGGATTTATGTCAATTTATGCAAGGTTTTTCATATTTAATATCATTTTACGTCGCGTCGCAGTGGATAATTTGTTTTTTGACAGCAATTTGCCTGTAAATTTGTCAGTTGTGTGTGATTTGTCGTTAACCTTCAACTAGGTAAATGCCTTCAAGTGGACAGTTGACCTATTCAATTCAATTTACCCTAACTAATTTGTGTCGTTTTGATTACTTATATTTATGGTTTAATGCTACAATTCATGTACGCCTTGATTGCCTTTAATCGCAGCAACTAAGCTAAAACACACACATTTAACTTCAACTATTGAAAGCTAATGGATTTTATTATTTGTAGGTTCAAGTAAATGCGTTCGTGTTCCTTAGAAAGTTCATTGCGTGTTCATTTCTTGGAGTTTTACTTAAAGAAAAAAAATAGGTTAATGCACTTCAAATTTCTGATTGACATTTGATATTTGATTAAATTGCTGTCATTTTTTTATAAGTTGTTTTGTTTTGATAGATTGCTTGTTTTTAACTGTCCATTTATTAGAGCTAATTGGTTCTTGATGTAAGAACGATTGTGCTTGATATGAGAACGAATGTTCTCACACAAACGATTACCGTTCGCCTACCTTTTTTGAAAAATTGAGAAGCTAGATTTTGTAAAAATTCAGCTTATTTTTGAACATGGATGTGCTTGATTTGAGCAAAATGTTCTTGTTGTTTTCTCTCTTTGTGTATCATTGCACTGTGGCATTGTTGTCGGGTGGGGTTTGGTGGTTCGAACTTTTTCAAGTTTGTACTGAGTTTGCATAGAAAGCATTTGTATTGAATTTCAAACAAATAGCTTCATAAAAAAACATTTTATTACATTAAATAACCTTCGAAACAGGCGTTTGTTATCGGGGACTTTACCTAAAATTGTCCGTGGCACCCTAAAGTCAACATAATAGCTAAGACCGAGAAAAGCTTAAGTTTTTTACAACGAACGAACGGAACCGACCGACATGGCTAGATCAATTCGTCTCATAGAGTTGATCTATATACCCAATATTGCCCATTATGTCTGCAATGGATTTTTTAAAAAAATATTTTATTACTAGGGCTACAATAATGCTATTATCGAAGGTAGCAGAATCAGTGCTAAGAAGTATACCAGGGATACCTGAATGTTGATTGCACGTTATACCAAATTAATAGATTACTACCAGCGGTTCAAAATTTAGAAAAGTATTGCTTGACTTTTTACTGCAGAATCTGTTACTACCAGGGAGGAATGAATAAATGCTATGGTGTGGCCGAGGGCTGCAACATATGCACTTGACTAGTGTCAATATTTTGTTTTGATATCGCATTTGTCACATTTAATCCAAGTATTTTTAAGTCAGACAAATAATTGTTATTGGTTATAATATTTCACTGAGCCCTCCCTCTTAGAAAATTCCATGATTATGTAGGTCAGTTTCGAGTGTGAGCGTCTGTAATAGGAACAGCAACATTAAATATAGTTAAAAACTGCATATTGAAAAAATCAACTAGTAATACGCCAAGTAATCGGTCCGATAAGCAGAAATTTATTTATCGGAATTGATAAAAACGTTAACAGAGTTGAGACTATGCACTCCAAAATTTGTACAAAATTATTACAAAACCTATTTCTACACCTTTTGGGTTTAATCAATAAAAAATATATATTAACTAAATTTAAATAATTTTTAGTTAAATTTTTATTTGTTAAACTTCTCACGCTACTTTCATAGTTCCGCAACTGTTTAGTTAAGTTTTTACTTGTTTTTTTTTCATATTTTAAATTTTCCGACTGTGCAAATGATTAAGAATGACTTGTACCACTCACTGAGTAGTTTGAATATTGCAATTAGTTGTCATCGTCGTCGTCATCAGCTTTGTTGGATGGTTGGTTGGTTGGTTGCTTGTCAGTTGTAGTTGTTGGCAGCAAGCTGTGATTTTGAATAATCATCAGCGACTTAAGGAAATTCAACAAAATTGTACGATTTATTCTCTTGTCATAGCTTTTTGCTGCTGCTGTTGTTGCTGTTTGCCATAGCAATTGACCTAAAATCATGACAAATCCATCAGCGTAACGCCCAACACTTGACTTGGGAACCCCTAACCACTTTGAAGAGAACAACGCAATTTATACATACCTACTCCAATAGGCTTGTATTTCTGCATTGGTCATCGTACGTCACGTCAGCAATGCTTTTTGGCATAAATCAAATCTGGTAACTCTTCTACGTGCTGCCAACTTGTGCTGTAAATCACTCAAAACTTGGCAAAAAAAGAAGAAATAGAACCTGACTCGTCTTGATGTTAAAAAAAAATTAAAAAATCATAAGTCACTACTTGTCTCAGACGACAGACAGACAGACAGACGGATTGTTTCTTCTTCTACTTCTACAGGTACGTATACACAGCTTCAGCACGTCTTCAAGTCTTCAGCTGCAAGTTCAACTGTCAGTTCAACTGTACATATATATGGAGAAGTTGGTATCTATATATATGAATATGAATATGTATGTGAATGATCGTTTGTGTTTTTCTTATGTGTTTGCATGCAAAGTGTCAGTCATAAGTGACTTTTCTGATTTTGACTTGACTCTTTTCACTTGAGTGTTTTTTTGTTTTTCTTTTTTTTTTTTTTGCTTTGTTGGCAGCTATATCATAAATTAATTATAGCTAAGCGATTTTCTGACGTTTTTCTTCAGCTGAAAACATCTTTGTTGCCACAACTTGACTTGTCTTGACTTCGCTTGGCTTGTTTTTTTCGCCATTTGGCACCTTTCACCTAAAAATTGTTGGTTTATGCACGAATGTTAGCCGCAGTTGACCTCGTTGTATTTGAAACCACTTTTGAGAATATATACAATATTTTGTTTTTCTATTTCTGTAATTTGGTAAAATGAGGAAATAAGTTTATTATTGTGTTTAGTTTGTAGTGTGTGTATTTTTTGTAATTAGAAAGCAAAAAAAAAAATCAAGATTTTTGAAGAAGGAAATTATTTAAAATAATTCTGTGAAACAGAACGTGCCTTGAGGCCCTATTGAGTGATTGTGTGTTTAGAAATTATTTGATACATTTAGACAAAGTGACACAACCGACGACATGTCATCAAGCAGTCACTAGTGATCATGTCATTAAAGAAAAAATTTACAACTGGGATCATAAAGACATTTTTCCATATTTTTTGAGAACTATATTTATTATACTTTATGGATTTACTATTCAAAAAAATCTTAAGGATTTATGCACAGAGTTAGCGAAAATAATTAGTCTTAGTCACTAACTGCGCAGAGATATAGTCAAATTGGGCGAAGCAAATTGTTTCTGTATACTTTTTTCTCAGTAGCGGTGACGTGCGCCGCATTGCAAATAACGCTGTTATAGGCTTTGGTTTGTACATATACTATATGTTTGAGCATATGTATATACATAATAACTTGAATTCATAACACACACTCACCAATATATGTGTATTAGGGTGGTCCAAAAATACTTGTGAAAATTTTTAACAAAATGTTTATGCTTCCACCACATTGAATAGTTCAATTGTTGACTGCTTTGATAAGCTTTTCTGTGTCCTGAGTATAGCGCATAAACGGTGTATGGGAAATATAATTCGGGAGTTCTACTTGTACATTTTCTCATATGGCGCTAATTTTTCTCTCAATGCGGTGGGTTGTCGTAATGTACAAACTTTTCACCTCCAGCGATAATGCAATTCAAGAATTCCTTCCTTCTTAGCCGTTGAGCTCTTAACAAATTAGAAATCATCGCAATAATTTTTTGGTCCGATAAACTATAACTAAATTTTTATCGAATAAATTCCTTTTTTTTCAAAATTCTTCTCAGTACAAATTTAAAAATTCTCGTCAAATCTTAACAAGTGCACAGCTGGTTATTTGGAATTTTCCACACTTTTTTTTATCGCTACAAACCATAAAAAAAAGGCAGACATAAATTTAACGCCATAGTCCTCCTAAAAAAAAACCCTCAAATTTTAAAACTAATAACTAAGACGAAGGCAAAACAAGCAACAAGTGTACAAATTAATGAGCCAAAGATTTGTTAATTTTCGTGGTCCATTAAAAAAAAAAAAAACAAGCCACGCTGCACCGCGGGCAATGCACTGGATGGATGCAACATGGACTATGTCTGAGGTTCGGTTTGGTTCGTATTAATCGTCTGTCAAAAGAGCGTATAATTCCTTACAAACGATCAAAAGGCCAGATCGACTGGCGCATATTAATGAGTTAAAATAAAGTTTGAGGAATTTTTGAAAGGCATTGAAAATGTGTTCTGTTTTCTGTGTGCTTCTTGTTTTAAAGGAAGATGATCATGCTGAGAACGTGAATTGGTTAAAATAGTGGATGGATGATTTGAGTTTTGAATGAACAAGTGCAATGCTAAAGGCTTTATTATTATGTTTCCTTCACATGGTTTTTCAGTTTCTTGGGGCGTATATGTCCGTCCGTCTGTCCGTTCGTTTTCTTGTTATACACTGTGCCTGCATATTAAGATTGAATTCACTGTTTTTAAACATTTAATTATTCCATTCCAATTTAAATACAAACACTTGTCGTCAATTTGTAAGCAGCAAATATTCCACAGTTCATTGATAGAATTCTTGGAATTTTTTTAAATATAAAAAAAATTCTTTACTTTTTATGTCGTTGAACTTGAGGCGCGTGAGTTGGATTTTTTTATTTTTTTGAAGAATTCATGCTGCTTTAAGATTTTTACTTCACGACACATTTTTATTTAATCTTTTCTCTGGCATTATCAGCTAAAAAAAAAAAAAACAATTTTAAACAGAATAAATAAAGTTTTTTTAAAATTATGTTTCAAGTGTTGCTGCTACATTACTTTGCTGCTTATCATATCACTTGGGGCCTCATAAATCAGTGTAAATATTTGCAGTGGCTACAAACTAAACCAAACGTAACGCAACCAAGTCCAAGCCAAGTGTCCGATCCATTAGGTCATCATCATGAACTGCCCGGCTAGCGATAAGTAAGTAAATATGCCGAAAAGTAAACCTAAAGTCGTAATCAAAATGAAAGCAGGCAAATATGTAGGAAAAAAATATTTTCAACAGGAAATGCATAAACCACGACGTCATATCGCGTCGTCGTCGTCTTAAGTAACAACTTAAAATTCGACACGGATTGAATTGTATTGGAGCGAAACGAGGCGAAAGACATAAATATTATGTTTGTGTACATATCGTAGAGTACCCAAGTTCAGTTCAGTCCAGTTCAGTTCGTTTCAGTTCAGCTGATAAGCGCATATAGCACCGCAATGCAATAGCAACAAGTGTCTGGGATTGCTATGACTCAAAGTCAGACTCAGGCCTACATAAACGATCGACCGACCGAACGAACAAACGAACACTTGTGTTTATACATGTCAAGATAGCAACAAAATAACAAAACAAGAAAGAACGTTTACTTCAACGAAACCGAAGCTTGAATACCCGACATACGAATCTTTGAATTGTTTATGTATGATCATCATTTGGGTGGTTTAGATAGAATCTCGAGATAAGATGGGTGGGGTATCAATGGGCTGATACAACTCAAGTTTATAAATAATACATATTTTCATTCAAAATATCTAAAATGGGTGTTAAGTTTGTATGGGGTTAACCTAAGAGTGGACCTAGGACCGAGAAGTTTCGATTTTCAACTCAATATCTTTAAATCTAAACGAATGAATCCCCCTCAACAGACAGACGGTCATGGCTAGATCGACTCGTCTCATTGAGCTGGTATATATAGTTTGGTTTTTTAAATTCAGAATTTCTGCACACTGATTTCGAATATTTGAGACTAATAATTCTTCAAAATGTTTTGATCGATTGGAGAAATGTGGCCAAAAAATAATATTAGAAATGATAACCAAATATTTTTAAAAAATTATCAAAGATAGAATAGTAATAGTAATTAGCTAAAAATTTATAGGTATGATTTGGGAAACAGAAAATCAGACAATGGTATGGAGTTCAGAACGCTTGAATAATAAACAGCAATTTTCCGAATGGCTTAGAATTAAAGAACCCAGGAACAGTTCCAGAACACCGTCTTGAACAGGGAACTATCATGGTTGTTAGTGCTGTTTTATCTCCGATGACTGCCGAGTTTCTTATTAAAGCCTGTATCCGAAGGAGCTTTTTTTCTTTAAATTAAGTTTATATTACATATATTAAGTTTGTAAAATGTATGTAACAGGCTGATGGAGGCACGATAGACCCTATAAAGAATTGAAAGGCGAGCCGATATAGCTCTGTCTCTCTGTCTGTCAGTTTGTATGTATAAAAACGATTATCTCGAAGACTATGGGAGGTAGGGCCACCATTTTCAAAACTTAGACTCTCTTAAGCCGACAAGGGGTTTCTTACAAACGGGTGGTTTCTCTAGTCCCATAATATTTTTGAGTGCACTCTACTTTATGGGACATATTGTAGATTCGGTGCTGAATGTGTTAGGGTATTTTACTAGACGTGTAGCGTATAAAAAAATCTGAACAAAAAAATAAATATGTTGCTATTTGAGTATTAAGTGCCAGCAATGTTGTTGTTTTGTTGTTTATTCAATTCAAGCGTCTTCATATCATATTACCAACAAACGAACCACAAAAATGTGTGAATGTATGCATGTACTCCATTGGTGGACAGAGCACTGAAAGAGTTTTTTATTTTTTTTTTTTTTGAAAGTATTTATGAATGTACTTGAATGCATTCAAACAACAACGACGATGGCCAAGTTCAACTTGAGTGTAATTTTCGTGTGAATTGGAGAGTAACTAAAAAAAAAAAAAAAAATATTTTACAAATAAACGAAGACTCTAACAGAAGAAGTAAAGAAAAAAAAATTATGTAAAAGTCACGTTTTTTTCATTAAAAAAAAATAAAAAATTTAAAAAGTAAAATGCGAGAGGGTCACGCAGTTGACCTCCCACCAAAGTATCTTATGAGTGTTTGAGCTTGTGGTAAACTTCTTCATGAATGAGGTTTACGGCTTTTTTGTTTAGTTTTTATTTAGACTTTTAAGTTTATAAAAATATTTGTTTCAGGTTTCATTCTTTTCGTTTATGTAAAATGAAACCAATGCGTTGAATTTTTTCTTCTTCTTCTTCTTAGTTGAACACCACAGCACACCACACGATCTCAGCCAATTTAAATGTAATTCTTCTTGCTCAATTTTTTGTTCAATTCTCGCGCGGCTTCATTTACGCATTTATTCGAGTTCATAATATGAGGGTCAATGAAGGCAATTCAAATTTTCAACATGATTAACGTTTCTGGCACAAATAACAAAAAAAAAAAAAAAAAAAAAATTAAAGAAAGAAAGAAATCTTCCCAATTGAGGGGAATTAACTATTTGCCTGCTGTGTGTAAATTTCATTTTCTGTGAGGCTGCATTAATTGAATCTTTAATTTCAAATATTTTCATTCAATGCTGTCTACGCTGGCGTATTGAAATTTTTAATAAACTGGAGAGAAAAAAAAATAGTGGCGAGTAGATTGTTATAATTTTTATTAAAATAAATTGTTTGCACGTGTTCGAATGTGGGCTACCATGATACTCGACAATTTACTTTGTAGTTCATCAAAAATTTATGAATCAACTTTGAAATTATTTTTGTTTTTTTTTTTTTTTGCGGAAATGAGTACGGAAATGTGATGTTCCTATGCTGTAACTAATAAACTCTTAAAGCACGCGATCTTGCAACATCTTTCCTGGTCGTTGCCGCGTATGTTTCACCTAATGTCGTCAGGGCATGTACTCCCTATACTAGATAATTTTGATTTGATTGTCTTCGAATTTAGCGCCTTTTAGGCGACTTGACTGTCAGGTAGGATTGCTATGTCACAGTCATGATATCTCCTTTTTAATAGAACTAGTGTTCGGACCTCCAAGGTTCTTTATCAGACCAACTCATTGAGAAATTCCTATTGAAATTATGCTCAATGAATCGCAACAAAAACGCATTATTAGCACTTGTATGGTGGATCCATTGTCAATTTAGACAAATTTTCTGCTAATTTTTTGTTCTGACTAACAGATCCTAACGACAGATATGCATACCTCGAAACTAAAGACAGTATCACCAATTTTTTCAATTTACTTGTCGAATGAAATAATCATGGATAGCATATCCTGAACCTTAGCTTTTGAAACACACACTAAAGGAGAAATATTCGCAACTTGAACCTGACGCTGCGAGTTACCAAGAGCAACATTATTATTAGTCGGATGTGAATCAGATTTTTGTAAGCTTTCCATAGTAAAAAAAAAAATAAATGGAATATCAGATTTCATGACTTTGCAGATAGTCTAAAATTTCATCTTCCGTCCGAATCAATATATTTCACGCTCATCATTTAAATTGCACAACAAAAAGACGCGAAATTCTACGAAAATACAAAGAGACACGTACAACATTTTTGTGTTTTTGTTAAAGAGATTAGGCTACTAACACAAAGGAATACAAAACATAGTTAGATGCCGAGACAAATCTTTTCCATTCATAGCAAGACGCTGAGAAAATATTGAGCCATGTTTATAGAGAAGAAGATACTAACGAACAAATAAAACAGAAAACTAAACAACAAGCAGACAACTTAACGCATATTAACGCTTTTGAAAGACGATATACAAAGATGAACGAATGTTTGGTTGGATGGATGGATGAATAGGCAGACCAGACAGACAGACGGACAGACAGACAATGCGGTCAAAATCAAACGTCAAATTTCCAGGAATGTCAACAGAGATTTCTACAACACGTTAAACCCGCACAGACATTCGTTAAACACGTGCAGCATGAAGATGAAAAGAAGATCTTGAGAAAGGCATTTTAAAGAACAGAGATGCCTAGACAGACGGACAGACGGACAGAAAAACTCAAAAGATACCTGCAGCATATGAATGAGTGACGATCCTGTGGGAAACGAAACCAAAAAGGAACAAAACTATGCAAAGTGTTAGGGTACTACGCGCAGAGTAACAAGTGAAAAATTATTCAATTATATTGAACAAACATTTCAGAACTTAAGCGAGAGAGAGGGAGAGAGCGAGAGAGAGTGTTGATAACAGTGAACGCGCATTCAATGAAGCATGCAATTGGAAGCCAAAATAAAATGTATCTCAAGAAATGTTTGTGTACTAATTTATGGCATTTAACATAAAATTAAGTGAATTGTGTGTGTGTGTGTGACAAAGTTAATCACTTCTATATATGCTCTACGAAAGAATGTCATTCATGCTGTGTACTCAATAAAATATATTTCACTGATAAGATAAGCCAAAAGAAAGTAACTAAGACGCCGCTTAATGATGATGGTGGTCTCTGCTCATCAACATCAGAGTACAATCTAAAGTTACAAGTCGATGTTGTATACATAGCAACAACACACATGATAAATGTTTGTTTGTATGCATTGCCTTGCCTTCTTATCTATCTGTCTTCGCCGATAAGAAGTCGTTCATTGAAGTTTGAATTCATTGCATTGCATTGCAAGTGGAATGTAACGCGAATGAGATACATTTTCTACATTAAGTGCGAAAGATACTTTTTGTGTCTGTAGCCGCAGCATGTGTCTGCTTGGGATAAATTATGTTTGGTTGAAGCGCGAAAAATCTTCTGATAATACGCTACATGTGCTTTAGATTTAAATATAAAGTATTGTATATGGTATATGGGGCGTGTATGTGTATGTCTTAAATTGTTGAAATTGAAATTATTAAGTATGAAAGTGTTAATGAAGTTGATAATTATGTTTTCTGTGATAATAACGGAATATGAGCCTTTTCAAAAGGTGATCCCACTGTGTCTTTATTACAGAGAGAGAGAGAGAGAGAGAGGCAGAGAAAGCAAGAGAAAGAGAGCAAAAGAGAGAGAGAGTCGGAAAGTTGTTAATTATCTGAATAGATAATTCCTCTATCGTTATTCATTATAATTTATGTGGATCCGTTAATACTGGAGTTAGTAATGGAATACGGAAAATCTATGATGTCTGTGAGGATGCGGACTAAAATCATGCATCATGGCTTGGATTTCGTCGAAATCAGAAGGAGGGGACTGGTAACCAAAACTTCGCTTGATCGACTCGAAATATTAAACTGGGCAGTCTGATTAATAAAAATTTTATCTACCCACCCGAAGATGATTTTTAGAAACACCACTGAATGTAATGGTCTGAAAAATATTTAGACCAAGCTAAAGCCGTTAGAACTCGAAGATTTTCCGTGAATATGAAGGCTTGGATACAAGTCACCTGTTTTAATTTTCAAGATCTCCGTATCCAATGGACACAAAGAACATGGAGAATTACTGTAAGAATCTATTCCAAAACTTAAGAGCTAGTATACCAAAAAGAGATCAGACAAGAATAGCCTGAATAAATCGATTCCAAGGCTTCGATTCCACGACAGGTTCATGTGCTCCGGCAACAAAACTGATATTAATTCTTAAGTCTTTCTTCCTTCGAATTGTGGTTTATATTAATTTTTTATACACATTTCTTATCTACATCAACAAACATTTATCGCCTTATTTTATAACACCGAAATTCATTAGCTTTTTTTTTTAAATTTTCTGAACTCGTTTGGCACCAAACAAAGCCAAAATGAATGCAATAAGCCAAGATCATAAAGCTGTAATACCGTTAATACCGTTGTCTGATATAATGTTCAGGAAAACACTTCCTTATGGCAGACAAAAATCAACATAACACCCTTTAAGCAGCACCTTTTAAGCCAATTTAGAGCAATGGCTTACGAAGCGGGGCAAGAGACGACGAGACGGCGTTGGATGCATTTGTGATTGGCGATTAACGTCTCAGCCAATTTGGAAATAATGCTAAATGCCCTCATCACATGAAAATAAGGTAAATAAGAAGAAAGGAAAAAAAAAAAAATTGTTGTAAAGGATAATACGCAAAAGTCAAAAAAGAATGTTTTATACTCGCAGCAAAGGAGAAGGAGTTTTATTGTTGAAATTGAAACAGATTCAAAGAGGAGTGAAATGCGCAAAGAGGCGAAACAAATGCGCAAAATTACACGAATTGCATTTAACGCCGCAACGCAAAAGCCCGACGTTCTAAATGCGACTTGCAACATGTTGCAGCCACTAAGCAACAACAGCAACAACAACATGCAATTGGCAATTTTCGACTCAAAGTCAGACACCACCACTTGAATTCCGCGCGCGTTCTTTTCCATTCTCGTATTCCAAGGCATTTGGAAGACAATAAAAGTTCACAACGACGACGACGACGACGACGACGACGACGACGTACAAAGCAAAAGAGGTCGCGTCCATAATTATACTTAAGTACGCTCTGTTCCAAACCAATATGCACTACGCCGATCCCAGCTAAAGCTAAAGCTCAAAGCAACAACAGCAACAACAAGGCTTGACTGACTAATTTGCCGGCGGTCGGCATTCGACGAGGCATAAACAGAAAAATCAAAAGCTGAAAATTAAATGAGCGTAGGAAAAAGAGATTGCATTGCATTTGGATGTGGTCTCCACTTTGGGTACTATGTCCTGACCGAAACGCGACAACGGAGTGGGGCTTTTATTTGCTGCTTGCGCAAAGTGAATTGTAATTGCAGGGCGCGCTTGGATAATGTGTTGCACATGCGCTGTTGCGAAAAAAAAACAACAAAAACAAAAACAGCTGCGACAGCGTTGCTAGCAACTCCAACTCCAAAACTTCGTCTAAAGAAGGCAGCATGGAGAAGTGAGGTATTAACTGGCAAGCGAGCAATTCGGAAACACTCCCAGCGCAACTAAATGCATAAAATCTTGTAAGACACTCGATTTACAATTGTTTGGTATACGCTATAAATTTTTAAATCATTGAGGTTGCATGCTTTTCAAAAAATAAATGCGGAGGAATCAATTTGCTATATGAAACTCTTGAAGAGATACTTGTTGATTTGAGTAGTATAGTGTTAACAAAAATTGTGATTTTGAGTCACTGTGTGATTAGCGACTGCGTCTTGAAAATCGCCGTGACTGTAAACAGTGATAAAATCGCAGTTCGCGAAAATCAAGCGATTACAGGCTCACTGTTCGCGAAGAGCGATTCACGAAATCGCCGATAACTGAACACAAGGAACAAGAAAATCGCAAATCACTACATTCAGTCGCCTTGCGACATTAAGATTTTTAAATCACTGTGAAAAAATCACCGAAACACTAGTGTGTTGATATGATCACTTGAAAGGTTTGAAGAGATTATCTTCTCCTGATTTCGAGTAGTACTATCGAGTAGGGCACTACTTGGACCACTTGGAAGGTTCGAGCTGAATAATTAATTGCATTTTCTTCCATGAGTAAAAATTCTTTAATTTATAGCGTATACGAAATTTGACAACACCCAAATGCAGCATACTTCAAGCATAACCCTTAACACCTAAAAAGGCCAAAAAAAGTCAAAACACGTGTCCGTCCGTCCGTTCGTTTGTCATACGTCTCATTGCAACAGCTACTGTGCTGCTGTGTAGAGTCAAAGCTTAAACAAGGCTCAAGCAGCTACAAAGAATAAAGTTTTCTTGACAGGAAATGCGCTTAAAGAGAGAATCAAGTAAAATTGAGCAGAACTAAACAGATCAGAAAAGAACAGAACAGAAAAGAACAAAAAAGAACAGAAAACAGATAATTGAACGGCGTGGAAAAATTGCTGGCGACGCGAAATGGACAAATACGAATTACGAAGTAACCAAATCAGTGTTCAGCTTGAATGCCAGCGCCTGTTGTTGCCTGTTCTTGTTGGCTTGTGAAGCTACTTAAAGGTAAAATGAAATGCCTACAATTTGCTTAAACTTACTTCAAGTGGCTGGCCGCATCAAAGCAGCTGCAAAATTTATTTGACAAAAGCGAAAATTTTCGTTAAGGATCGTTCGAACGAAGAAGGAGCAAAGTCTTCTTTTTTAAAGACAATGGCAAGAATTCAAATAACTTTGGCGTTTAATTTATGAGAATGCGCACGGAAGCCCTTTTTTGCGTTGTTGGGTTTTTTTGGGAACTCTTTTTTTTTTTCTTTGCGCCATAAATGCAAAGCGTTGCACATGCGCAGTAATAAATTTTTGGGCTGGCAATTTTCTTCAACGCAACGCAAAGGCAACGCAACGGCAACGCATATTTATTAATCACGTGCGTAATTTATTTGGCAGCAATTTCACTCGCAATTTCTGCGCCCGAGGCGGCAACAGCAATTGAGAGCGCCCAATTATTGTGTTTCGGTTGCCTCGTTGGTTGCCTGGTTGCTTGCTTGGTTTCGTCTGCAAATGGTGTTCATGTTAATAAACATTTTTATTAAAATTGTCACAAGAATTTTGCGTAAAGAGAAATGGTAAAATTTTGAACACTTGTGGAAGAGTAAAAAAAAAAAAAAAAAAAAAATCAGAATGACAGTCATTAACCCAAATCGCTGCAAGGCGACTGTGATGAGGCGTCTGTTTTGGTGTAGTGAAAGATCACTCGAGGACATTTTGGCAGCTGCATTGGCGACAATTTGTTTTAATTGAAATGTTTCTGAGTTAAATAATTGTTTGAGTGAAAGGAAACTGAAATTTGATTGGCTCAAAATTAATGTGTTTCAATTATTTTAAAACATTGTAACTGTGAACTGGAAAAGTACAAAAAGTGGACACAATAAATCACTCATATGATTCATTATGGCGAAAATTGTAAACGTTACTACGAGTGCTATCTCAAGGGCAATTAGGAAATAGTGCTTACAACTAAAAGTTCTAGAAAACAGGTAGGAGAAATGTTAAATAGGTGACACCGATCATCGATTGAGACATGGAAATTGCATCAGCACAATGCAATCAGTTAAATCTGCTCCAAAATAACCGACAAACTGGCAGAATTGTGATAAAATATCTTATCTATTTCCAAATGAACACCATCTAGGGACCCTAAGTGTTCTCAAATAGTATTGCAGATTTACACTTAAGAACCTTTCAGATATCGCACATCAGAGAGGCTTCGGGACGTTTAAATAGTCGTTCTCTAAAGAGGTTGTATGTCTAGCCAATGTTTAGACACGACTGATGTGCAAAGATAGCCTAGTGGTGTTCAGGGACTTGCCACGACGCTGCTAAGTCGAACGCTAGGTAAGGATTGGTTTAGTCGGCCGAGTACTAAGAGGAGTACTACAACACTTACGCCAAAAGAGGCCCATTGTGATGCTACATGATCTCAAAAGACAGCTCAGAAAACTAGGACCATAAGCTACCACCATTTGGTCGCCTTGACATATTTAGATAGGCTTCTGGCTTCGATCGTGGTTTCTTCCGACAGATCTTTTAAGAAGATCGAACCTTTTCTACTTAGAACTGAACAATGACAGAGAACATCTTCAATATTTTCTTCCTCCTCTTCAATACCACAGCTAAAACAAAAATCTTTAAAGGGGATACCTAATCTACTAGCATGAGTGTCAATGAGACAGTGTCTCGTGGTCACTGCTAGTTTTTTAGCAGCCTGTAAGTTGCTAGGGGTATTCCAACCAAGTTCTTTTCTATAAGGATATGGATTGTGGTACCGTGCCGGGCAAGTTAGTCTGCTATGTAGTTACCCTCAATATTAATGTACCCTGGCATCTATATGACATGAATACTGTAGTGTTGAGCCATCTTGTTAAGAGATTTGCGACACTCAGTAATGGAATTTAGATTTAGTAATGTGGAAGCCCAGTGCCTAGTGGGGCGCTTGACTATCAGAAAACCAAAATACATGTTTAAGAATAGTTTTAGAAGATTTGAGAAAATTCATCGTTTATTTGTTGCTTTGACTTCTGCCCAATAAACACTGCAGTGGTCAGGAAGCCTGAATGATGTGTCAATTTCCAGATCCGAAGAGTGAATGCCTCCCGTAACTTGGCAGTTGAACTTAAGCTAAGACACGATATCAGTAAAGGTTCTAAATATTTAAACTTATCGCCTCTGAATGATGCCACAATTTTATTGTGAAAAAAAAGAAGAAAAAAAAAAATAACAAAAAAAAAGGATTCTTCCAAATTCTTGTTACATTCCCAGCCTATTATCATTCACTTGCGACAGCAGATTGACAACCGCAAATGGTTACGTTACGTTAACAAAAAAAGCGCAGAAGCACAAAGAAATTTGCTATCTACGGCAACAGTTGCTATTGCTGCTGCTTCAGTTGCTACTGCAATGCTGCTGCAGCAATGTGTGTCAGACTTGAAATGTAATTAGGCTACTTGCAGTCCAAATGCAGAGCATCAACATCAAACAACATCAACAGAGACACAGCTGGGAATCAGTGCGCGAAAAATTGTTAACACATTCAACAACCAAAGCGAAGCAGAAGAAGCAGAGAAGCAGAAGCAGAAAAAGTAGCTATCGCCAATAAGAGCTGCCATTGTGAGTGCTACTTGCAACAGTTGCTGCGCTACGTTATGCTATGCTATGCTACCACATTACAACTTAGAGTGGCATCAGTAGCAATAATGGCAGCAGATGGAGCTTATCTCAAAACGTTGGCATTGCACTGCACACTGACATGCAGTTTAATTGAAATTGTTAACCGCGACGAAGAGTTTAACTATGTGAGCCGCTGTTGCTGCTGCTGCTGCAGACTTTTTCTTGTTTTGGAGTAGTACAAACATGCATGCACAGAGTAGTCACACAGCCGGCCGGCCGGCCGGCAAATATGTTGCAGCTGTCGCATTGCCTCATGTTGTTGCTTTAATCATCGCAGCAATTGCAATTGTGGGTACAAAAGCAACAACAACAACAAAAACTTAACTTTGTAATTTCTGCTACAATTTTCCAAACGAAAAATGCTAATTAAAGTCGCTTGTAACGAGTTGTGGGTTGGAGTTGATCTGAACTGAACTGTTGCTGCTGTCTCTGTAAAAGGGTTTCTTATTAACATGAGTAGTTTGATAGGTAATGGGAGTTTATACTTAATGCTCAGAGAGTTCATTTAGTATACCAAAAGCTATAAAAATTAGCCGGACAGACGGACATTAATATTGTTAGTGTTGCAGCTGAAAGCGGACAGACGGACAAATCTTTAATATTCAAAGTATGATGCAATCTTTTTTTATTACTTATTAGACAACTCTCGTTTATGTTAGGCTAACCTAAGTCTGGATTTTGCGCATGCGCCTAACTGGCGACATACCAAACATTCTGTTGGGTTTGCTTTTTGTCCGTCTGTCTATCCGTTTGTGTCTCAGATTAACGATTCGCAATAAAATGAAACTTAAAAAAAAAAAAAAAATGCAAATTGTTCGTTGATGAATTAACAAAAGCGAAAATCGTGACTTATGTTTTTGGCAGCTGCTGCTGCTGACTGCCTGACTTAACTTTAAACTAAACTAAACTTGACTTAACTTGTCTTGACTTGGTTTCCTTTTTTTTTTTTTTTTTTTGTTGTTCAGTGTTGAAGTTGCTTGTTGAAAAAACAACATTTTTTTTTTTGGCTACCACCTCCACTGCTGCTATTGCTTTCTTTTTACGCTGATTTTTATGCGCAATTTTTCCACATTATTTTTAGCTTTTTTTCTGTATGAACTTTCCCATTAACAAAACTCAATTGGCAATTGGCTAGACTCATTGGCTTGGCTGGCACAGCTGCTAATCAATGACGTCGTCGCATGTTCAAAAGGCAAAAAAAAAAAAAATCTTTCATCTGATAGGCGTTCGCATAGAGTTGAACTGAATCAAGCTGAAGTTTATTTTTTTTTTTTCTTGTTTGTATTCAACTGAACACCTGCAAGCGTTGGCCTCGCTTCAATCAAAGAGCGTTTTACAATCCTCAATAAACTTCCGCTTGGAATTAACGTTAATTTTTAAGTACAACACGAAGCAACTTGGCCAACTTGGTTGGAGAAGAGGAGGCGTAGAGCAGTGATGCAGTAGACGACGCCAACAACACCGCCAACAACAACAACAACAACAAAAACAATAATAAAAGTTAAGCAGCGATAATATTACATGTTGTATGAACTATTTGTGCACTCATTATCAACAGCAGCAAACAATACAAAAAAAAAAAATAAAATGAAAATAACAGCACACTAAGCAATTTGATTGTCTGCTTATGATTGAAGTCAATAAGAAGCTCAACAGCTAAAACAACAACAGCAACAATAACATAAACGCGCATGCGCAAAAGCTTCCCACAAAAAGCCGGCAATTATAGTGCACTGTGGTTCAAAATGCTTACAAAATGTTTGAAATTATAATCGAAGTACACAAAATGAAATGACAAATTAAGGCGCACGAGATTTTTAAGTCCCTAACTTGTTTGTGTACACATATGCCAGGAGTACTAGGCTATGATCAAGGGAATATTCGTTTCGTTACTGCGAAGATGGGCCCTTGATTCTGTACTATATTTCAGAGTCTTAGAAATAATTGGGGACTACATTTGGATATTTGAGATCGAAGAAGGCAAATTCGGATTTGTCTTCGGAATAGTCCAAAATTAATTTAAAGATTTTTTTTCAATTAAGGCATAAATTGAAATATGGAAAGGTTGCTGGCTTACAATTCCCGAAAACAATGACTTTTACAAATAAAAATATCTCGGTTTAAAATTCCATATTTCAAGGCACTTTTTTGTTTTTGAAATCTAAAGATTGGGCGTTGAACCAAACTAAATGACATATAGGGGCTGTTTGTATAGGGACTATATGATATAGAGACCACTATAACAAGTGTTTTCACCATATTTAAAGGAATTTTATATAAAAAACCTCGAAAATAGGCTCTAGTTTTGTATAAGGGCTATACTCTATAGTCAGCAGATCCTTACAAAATCTCTTGTGTAGACCAGTGTTGTCATTAAAAGTGTTTTTATTCAATTTAAAGTGAAGACATTCATAAATATAACAAATTTCCATTCAAAAACTCAAAAATGTGCGGTAGAATTATATGAGCGCTATGCCTTAAAATAGGCGTAGCCTTTTGATTTTGACACTTTAACTGCATAGGGCTGAGAAAAGCTTAAGTTTCGAAATTCAGATCAATATCTTTAAATTTAAGCGAATGAACTATATATATATATATAACTATAGACAGACGGACAGACATTGCTAGATGGACTCGTCTTATTTAGCTGATCAAGAATATATATACTTAATGGGGTCTATGACGTTCCCTTTAGTGCACTATGTTGGGCGGCTATAAAAAATGATTTGTACCACTGTGCAAATTTTCAGTGCAAACGTTTAGTGGCGTCACATCGCTTACCTAGCTTTCAGCCTAGCTTGTAGCTCGCTATTTATCCGATATTCAATTCGTGTACGCCCGCTTATGGCCCACTACAGCTGTGCTGCTGCTGCTGTTGCTGCGCGATTTGCGTTGTTTCAGACATCCAAGGTTTTCACCAGCTAGTTTAGGTTGGTGCACTCGCTGCCCTCGCACGTTTTTCACGTTGAACTTCGTCGAACTTGAAGTTTGCTGCGCGAATGCGCGAGTGAATCTGAAGTTGCTGCTACATCTATATCTACACATGTACATATCTATATCTATAAAATATATAGTATGTATGTATATCGAACTGTCCGTCTGTCTGTCTGTCTGTCAGTTCATTGGTTTGCACTCCAAAACCTTTTTGTAGGTCTCAAGTTTCGCATTGCTGCGCTTCGTTTTGCTTTGTCGTGATTTGAGGTTTTTAGCTTTTTTTTTTTTGTTGTTTTTTTTTTCATTTTACCGCTGCCAACTTTACGCTTTTCATTTGCTCCCCAATCACTGTTCCCTTCCCGCACCACACACTTTATCCGTTGTACATTTCATGTCTGTAGAATCATTTAATTTTCGTTTCGCAGAAGAAGAAAAAAAAAGCGTTTTAATGTTGCCAAGTCTTCTTTCAGTTCGCTTTTTTTTTTTTTTTTGGTTTTTTGTTTTTGTGTGAAATTGTTTTTAAGGTTTTTTTATTTCCCCTCAAAAGTCTTTGTTGAACTTATGGAATTTTTAATGTTTTTCGAACACCTGCAAAAAAAAAAAAAAAAGTTACTTTTGCTCATTTTACGAAATTTCTGTCAGTCTTTTTTTTTTTTTGTTTTACGACGAAGTCGACTTCTTTACGTGTTGTAAGTGGTGAAAAGTAGCTGAGTTGTCTGGCGAAATGTCGTCGTCATGTTTGTATTTTGTTACTTCATGGCTTAAAGTGCTCTCACGTTCGAAATTTTAGGTCATAATTTTGTGGTTAAATGAGTTCGAAATCGTTTGTGAAATGATTGTCTTTTTTTTTTTTTTTTTTTTTTTTTTTTTTTTTTAGGTTAGCATAAGTGTTAACATAATATGGAGTGTTAATATAGCAGCGTGAGTAAAAATTGTTCGGATATATTACCTACTGTGCTATATTGAACACTTGGAAATATTTCGTTTATATTAAAATTTACAGTAAAAATAATTATATACTTTATACGCACTATAATTATTTAGTCACGAAGTTTATAATAAGAAAAAGAAAATCTTTTGCTGCCGTATACAGTATTTTTGGGACTCGAACAGAGACAATATGAAAGATATAACTGCAGTTCACAGAAAGCCCAAGAAGATAAAGAGAACATTATGCCGAAATTCATGAATAGTATGAATCCTCTCGATAAGAGCGAATTCAATAGAGCCGCCAAAGATTTAAAAAAATTGTGCCATAAGTCAAGAAATAAAGCTATTGGTGATTATCTTCAAAATCTAGACCCAAAGGACAAAAATAAGTGCCCATGTAGGATAAGAATTCATGGTGTCTTTTAAAGTTAAAACAGAAATTTAAGCTATAATTGCTTTTGAATGCAAGGATTGTTTTGAATAAGGTCAATTTTCTGAACATCCCTTGTCATATGGCATTCCCCATGCGGCTTGAAACGTCTCACTATGTTTCAGATTGCAAATTCTCCTGGCTATAACTGAAGTAGTTGGCAGAGTAACGAAAGCTTTGGCGATGTAGTGCAATGTTTCTGACAATGCTTTTTTTCGTTCCAATGAAAGAGTGCTGAGATTGCGATGATACCAAAGCCTGGTAAACTTGAAAATCTTTTTTACGTCCCACCATCCCATATTTTCAAAATAAAATTAGAATAAATTATTTCTTGTAGAGACTTATTGCCAGATCAACCATTCGGATTTGGGAATCTTCATGGAACTCCAAATAATTGTCATCGTATTACTTCAATCATCGAAAGCCCATGAATATGTAAAATGGGCGTTCAATAACCAAATTAGTCAATGACCGACACACATGGGATATTTTTTGATTGCTATTGGGTCGACTATGCATTAGCAGTGAATTATTGTCAGTCTGACCCATTGACACTTGCCAGTACAGCTAGGTTTTTCTAACTCCGTTTTTTTTTTTTTTCGGATAGATGCTCAAGATTGACTCATAACCAAGTCACAGTTGATGCCGATATGACACAAGTGTAGTCAGCTGCTTTAAAATCGGAAAATATTATTAAAAAAAAAGCTCTATAGGAAACTACCTCCACGGATTTACGCCTGAGTCAGTGCTGCCCTGGTTAGACTACCATAGTTATGTATCGATCTGCAATACTGTTGGGAATCCTTTTTTTTTATAGTGGAATAAACCTTCATGAGTCATGCCGTCTGTTGACGAAATAAAATGCTATCAATTAAAAATCTATAAAATGTTAAAAGCAAATAAAGTAATTCTCTGTAAAAGAAAATTAATAGCAGAAAAAAAAAAACCCAAATTAAGTGCAACAAGTGGCAACCTTTTGAATGACTAATTATGTTTGTATGAGCAGTGAAAAAGGATACAAACAAACAGATAGAAGAGCCTAGAAACATTATCAAAGCAAGGTGATTAAATATAAAGGGACACGTCATAGGCCAAGAATGTGGTTGAGCCTTAAAATCTTTTATTTTTTCTTTTTGAAAACAAATACAAAAAAACATTAAAGAAATAAAAACACAACAGCAACATTAAAGCAATCACAACAAAGCATTTTAAAAAAAGGCAAAGGCTTTAGAGTTTATAGAAAATTAGGGTGACGCGAAAAGTTCTCTTGAAACGCTCGAAATTGAAATTTTGAACTAGGCAAGACTCTAAAGGTGACTCATGTATAAGCCTATACTACCTGCCTGAGAATGTTCCACAAGAAATCTGAGTAATGAAATCCTTTTGACGAAACAACAACGAGAATGCATAATAATGCCATTGTTCGTGTTGTTGTTGTTGTCGTTGATGATCATAAGCAGCCCTTTTTTGTTGTTGTTGTTGTTGTAACAACCAAAGCCATACTCAATCGAATGAAGACGATGACTCAACTAAAAATAAAAGATTCATTTCAGAACCAAAACTAAAAAACCAGAATCTTAACGATGCAACAACGACGACGTCGACGACGACGACAACTTACCACACATCGATCGCAACGCAATGCAACGGAAAGAGCAACGCACACCTGAGAAACAAGAAATGCAGGTGTCAATCGTTTGCGACTCGACCGACCAGAGTAATATGGGGAGCAAAGGCATTCCAATGAATAATAAATAAACGAATGGGTTTATGAATGTTTAAGCCAAGTTCTTTGGAAGAGCACACGAAAATTAAATATTCACACCAAATTTTAACAAAAAAAAAGAAGAAAAAAAAAAAAAAAAAGAATGATGTGATGTTCTCGTCTCGAATTGTTAATCATTTTGAAATAAATCTTGAAAATCAAACAAAAAAGAAAGAAAGGCCTTTAAAGGGCCAAAAGGTTGTAATGATGCGATGCGGCGAAGAAAAATTGACGTTCGCCTAGACAAATGATGTTCAAAATGCTTTTTCATACCACATAGATTTTTTTTTTTTGTAAAATGATTATCAAGTTTTGAATGCCACAAGCATTGAATCAACACATTAAATTCTAAAACGTTTGGAGCATCGATTCATGTAAATGAGCAGCAGCAGCACCCATGGAAGAAAGGAGGAGGCGTTCTAAGTATGCGCGAGAATTCGTAGAATTGTCGACAATTGATTTACACAGCTGCGTGTCTAGTTGAAGAAACTAAACTGAGCGCATTTCTTATTTGTCTTGGACATTTGAAGAGCCACAAGATCACTGCCAGCAAGCAGCAAGCCATACCATACCATACAAGCCAAACAAGGCAAGATCAGCATGATCAGCATCATCAGCATCTGCATCATCGTCATAGTCATCGCCAACGCCATTACATATTAAGCAAGTTTCTCAGGTGTTGTTTAAAGTATTTAAAAAGAAAACAGAGACGATCAGACGTTCATATAGACATACCAAACGATCTTCAGCCAGCCAGCCAGCCAGCCAGACAATGAACGCAAAACTTGAAGCAAGCCAGCCAGTTAAAGCCATGATCGTGATCTCGACTGCATTTCTGTCATTTCTGTCTGTCTGTACCATGTGATGTGTGCGTTACACCCATGAAGTGAAGGTTACAATACAAATGAAATGCAAAGATTTACTTAACCAAATCATCAAGAATTACAGTGGGGCACTGAGGAATTGAAATGCGTTCAATGTGTGTGCCTACTACTCGACAAAACAAAAAAAAAATGCAATCTGCGCATGCGCAGCTTCAATTTCAGTTTTGATGTTGTTTTTTTTTTCTTTGCTTCAAGTTGCTAACGAGTTCAGGTGTTGGCCAAGTGTTTTTCTCTGATCAGTCTTTTTGATTTTGGCTGTAGGTGTTCTTCTTTGGCTACAGCATGACGCAGCGCATAGTTCTGTTTCGTTTGCATCGTGTTTCTATTAGTCTGCTCATTTGATTGTCAGTTATTTTTATTTTGACTGCTTTAAAGGTACTCCACTACGTTATTCTACTCTATGTGAACATGTTTAAGCATCTCCATGTAATATAATATTCAAGTTTAGTTAAATGCGATTAGAGTATACGATCGATCGGCTTAGATTGTTCTTAATGATGCCATAAAATGTCAGATTTTAGAGTCAGTCGAGTTGATTGCTTGTATTTGAATGTATTTTAAGGTTATCTTCTCAATAACATTAACAGCTGTAAAGTATTAAGTGTATCTTTTTTGTATAAGTATGCAAATAATGTAGCTGAATAGTAATAAATAAACAAAATAATAGTCAGGTAGGCAATTTGATAATTTATTAAACTTTTGAATACTGGATTTCTTAAAAATTGCATTTCTCTTCCAAATCATTGATTTTCTCAAGAAGCTTATAAGAGGCATATGTTTTAATCATGAACTTCTCATTCGACTTATCGGTATGGAAGTCCACTGCTTTGAGCATTCCTTGGTCTCTGAAGTGTTGTAATGGATCCATAGTCTTTACCGTCTTCACCTTGCTTCCAGTGCAGCGTGAGAACATGATGGACTTCCTAGTAGAAAAGGGGAACTGTTATTTTAAGTTAGTCTCCACTGAGGCTGGGCATTCTCTGCCTCTTTGATAAGCCTGGAATGTCCCTATTCTGGATTTTCTAATTTAATAAGGCGTTAGAACACCGTAATTAATTTCAAGGAATTTTATGTGGGCCGGGGGGGGGCGTTCATATAAAATATGTGATATGTGAACTAGTTACATCATCTTTCAAACAGAATCTACACTCTGTTTTAGAATTAGTTTTTAAACCACTATGGTTTGGCCCATAAAAGGGTGCAGGGCAAACCATAGGGTTTGAAGAGCCAATCCTGGCTAGTTCATCTGCAAACTCATTGCCATTGATTCCTCTATGATCAGGAACCCAACATAGAATGATTTAGCGTCCAATAGATAGACGTAAAACTCTATCCCAACACTATATAGATAGCCTAGAGGAGAAACTCTACGAGTTAAGCGCTCTGAAGATGACAGGCGCAGACCTTTATGGCGTTGATCTCAACGATTGGCCAATTTTGTTCCTTGTGTTGGGCCCGAAAATATTCTCAAAGTGGCCAAACTTGCTGAGAGAATCATAGGTAATATTAGATGGCCTCGAGCCTGGGGTTCTGTCCTCTCTATATTGGCGACTAGGTTCAGACAGAAACCGTCTGCTGAAGCGGAAAATCATGGTCAAACAATCTGTGCGCTTGCAGATCTCGATGCAAACAATGATGTTAAGGATACTACATTGACCTTTCGAACGTCCAATATCATTTCATAGACTTCTTTTTTTTTTATATTGCCTCAAGAAAAGCTTTTTACTGATAATAACTTTTAAAGTGTTTCGAATATTATCCACAGATCAACTTGCTTCATTTTTTTTATTTTTCTATGCCAATGCAACTTGTATGCTTCTATTTAGAAGCCATCTTAGCTATGTTATGTCTTCAAATAACCTTTGTGCCTAGTGCCATTGTAGTTGAAGTGAAATAAATTAAATCGCGCCAACTGTTGGATGCCACATAGCAAACCAACTCAGAAGAACTATTTTTTTAAGAAAGCAACGACAACATACAATGACCATCACGGTGGTCCTGGCTAAAAGCCAAGTCAATACAGTAAAGTTAACGTGGTCATAAAGTTGAAAACAATAAAAACAACACACAAAGCGAAATATACAAACCTTCATTTTATTTAATGCGGGGAGCTGAGTCTTTCGAACGGCTTAAGATCGGTAGCGACTGCTGTTGTTGTTGTTGTTCTTGTTGGAGTTGTTTTGTTGTTGAGTTGCTGGACGCAGCTGCGGATGACGAATCGAAATTGACATTGAACCAAAGCAATATGTGAACTTGTCAGTTACTCGCCCCATGCTTGCTTTTGAAACAAAAAAAAAAAAAAAAAAAGAGTTGCTGAAACGAAAAAAAAATAAATGAAAACGAATAAAATGAAGTAAAAGAAGTCAGAAGCTTAAAAGCAGGCCAAAAGAGTTTAAGGTGTGTTCTTGAGCTTGAATCGTTGGCGTTGACAACGACAAACGACAGACAACCGACAACAGTCAACGGGCGACGGGCGAAATGTTGCGACTACGATCGAACGATCAAATCAGTCGATCGATGGATGTATGCTGGCGAATGGTGTTCCCCACATGCAGCAGCATAAGAGAATGCAATAAAAGAATTTTTATGCGACATGGTAATAACAAGAACCTTAAAAACGTGCAACAACAACAACAACAACAGCAGCGCATGACCCAACAATAATGACACCTGGGTGCAACAAGCAACAATGGATTTCATGTAACTAGTACAACACAAACAAACACACACATACACACCTACAATCTGGCAACACGCTGCTAATTAAAAACGAATATTTCGAATGCAAATTGACATTTGTCAACACTCAAAGTTATTTTGAATCAATTTTGAACTGCAAAACTTCGAAGAATTTCCTAACCAATTAACAAACTGCTTCAAAGGAAACGAACTTTTTTTCATTTTAAATATTTCGCACTTTTATGCTAATCCTAAACAGAGAGGAAAGAAAATCCATTCGCTACAAAATCCAAGCAAATAACCATAAAAGTGTTAATGTTGCTTGGCATTTGGTCTTACTCATTTTTCCAGGTACATTACCTGTTGCTATGCCTTTCCTTTTGTTCAACCGCAGACGATGTTCGATGTTAGATGTGGCGGCTTTCTTTTGTTGTCGTTTTGGAAAATGCAAATTTTTACAGCATTCCATTTTCAATCGCGTTCATCTTTTTTCTTCTTCATCGTCAAATATTTGTATGGATTTTCACCTTTTGTCTGGCGGTGAGTGTACCTGTTGCACTTTGTTTTGTCTTGAATTGGGCACATATTGCACACAGGTGTTAAAATTCACATATCATTGTTAATGGTTTACAACTTTTATTGTTATTGTTGTTGTTGCTCTTCATCTTCTTCTTTATCTCTTCTGTTGTCCAAATGTTGTGAAATTTTTTGCGGAGTTTCCCGAAATTCCTTAAATCATCACGTGCAGCCAAATATGGCATAACTGTTGCCCTTTTTCTATTCACTTCTTGCACTTCCTGTCGAAAGGGTTAAACTCTATGCGATGGGCTCCTTATTGAGCTATGAATTTCAATGCGAAATTATGGGGAATATTAACAAGGAGGTCTTAGTTTTGAAAGGTCAGTGAATAGAAACATAAAAAAAAACTATTTTCTGAATGTATCCATACTTTCGAATGATATTTTTATTTTGGAATTAGAATTACGACAAAAACTTTAAAGATCTATCATATGTGGATTATCAATATTAATGTTTTTACCATCCACTTTGAATTAAGAACCCTTTGTTCTATGCTATGGAGACATTATTATACTTAAATTCTGTAGTAACTCGATGGTATTGACAAAATATCGGAAAGCTATTCTTAATGAGCATTTTTTGCAACCTTTTATCATTTGGATGAACTCCGTACCAAATTGGTTTTATCCGACCAGCCTCCAAGTAGCAGCTAGCTAAAAAAGGTCATTATTAATTCAAGGTCCCAATACTTGTAAAATAAATCAAAATTTACTAATAACTTAGCAGTCTAAAATAAAGCGAAAAACTTTGCCCTTTCATCGGGGGCTAATTGGGATCATTGATATCGAAATTTAAAGTCAAAATATAACAATTGGAAAAAAAAAATATTATTATTCTTAACTCTTTATTTTATATTACAAAAAAAATTGTAAAACGTCTTAAACAAATTCTTACATATATTAATTATTGTACTTATACGCTTAATCTTAAAAGGACACTTAAAAAAGAAAAATAGAAAATTTAACAAATGCATTTTTTTTCTGCTTAATTCCATTGATTCGAACTGGTGCTAACCTGTGGTGGTGTACTATCGAAATTTTTTAAAGTAGAATCACTGGATTGTGTCTGATTGCTCGATGATCCAGATTGTTGCATTGTTGATTGTGCTGTCTGTTGCAGCATAAACAATTGTTGCTGCTGCTGCTGTTGTTGTTGTTGTGGTGGTTGCGATTGTACCATTGCTGTTGGATTAAAATTTGCATACATTTGATTCATATTTGATGCCTGTGCTGGTGTTTGATTCATGCCCAGTGTATGCACCAATAATTCACTCATTTTAGCACGAAAATTTATATTTTGAATATCATTCATTTTCTTCATAAGCGGTAAAAAACTTATAAGAAAATTATAATCGGAATCAGCAACATGCAACATATTTTGACAGCGTGTAATATCCTGACGCGTTGATAGCATAAGTTTCTCTTCTTCACGTTCAAGATTCTGTAGGAAATTAACCTGTTCATCGACACGCTGTGCACATTTGCACTGAGTGTTTGGAATTGTAGTAGTACACACAGCAGCAGTTGCAGGGGCAAAGTTTAGCATATTAATATTGTTGTTGCTGCTGCCACTGGCCGAGTTTTGTGCGTTAGAATGTTGTGCCGCAATTTTTGCATCTTCTGCAGCGGCTTGTTCCATAGAAATTCTATGTGAAAGACGACGCATTGCTTGTGGTGTTGCAAGCGATTGAAACTCTTCGAAAAGCATTTCATTATTAACTTCATCCATATCATCGTCATTTTGACGTTGTTGCAATGTATCAACTTCATTCATATCAGCAATATCAGCAGCAGCGCTTTCGTCATCGTCATTTGAAAAGCATTGAATAGGCTCCTCTTTGATTGCAGTGTTGTGCACATACGAGAAGCTATCTTGTGACGTTTCATTGAGCGTTGCTATCGCTAAAGCTGCATCATTTGTTGTTGCTGACGCTGTCGCTGTATCTGCTACGTCGCTGCCGCCGTCGCCGCCGCCAACTGCATCAATTTCTGTGAGCGGTGATTGACGCGGCGTATTTTCGTTACTCGCGCTACCGCCGCTATTCACTGGCGAACGTGAAGGCCGATCTGATGGCTTTGCTTTGACAATGAAACTCATTTTTCTGCTTAATTCCATTGATTCGAACTGGTGCTAACCTGTGGTGGTGTACTATCGAAATTTTTTTAAAGTAGAATCACTGGATTGTGTCTGATTGCTCGATGATCCAGATTGTTGCATTGTTGATTGTGCTGTCTGTTGCAGCATAAACAATTGTTGCTGCTGCTGCTGTTGTTGTTGTTGTGGTGGTTGCGATTGTACCATTGCTGTTGGATTAAAATTTGCATACATTTGATTCATATTTGATGCCTGTGCTGGTGTTTGATTCATGCCCAGTGTATGCACCAATAATTCACTCATTTTAGCACGAAAATTTATATTTTGAATATCGTTCATTTTCTTCATAAGCGGTAAAAAACTTATAAGAAAATTATAATCGGAATCAGCAACATGCAACATATTTTGACAGCGTGTAATATCCTGACGCGTTGATAGCATAAGTTTCTCTTCTTCACGTTCAAGATTCTGTAGGAAATTAACCTGTTCATCGACACGCTGCGCACATTTGCACTGAGTGTTTGGAATTGTAGTAGTACCAGCAGCAGCAGCAGTTGCAGGGGCAAAGTTTAACATATTACTATTGTTGTTACCACTGCCACTGGCCGAGTTTTGTGTGTTAGAATGTTGTGCCGCAATCTTTGCATCTTCTGCAGCGGCTTGTTCCATAGAAATTCTATGTGAAAGACGACGCATTGCTTGTGGTGTTGCAAGCGATTGAAACTCTTCGAAAAGCATTTCATTATTAACTTCATCCATATCATCGTCATTTTGACGTTGTTGCAATGTATCAACTTCATTCATATCAGCAATATCAGCAGCAGCGCTTTCGTCATCGTCATTTGAAAAGCATTGAATAGGCTCCTCTTTGATTGCAGTGTTGTGCACATACGAGAAGCTATCTTGTGACGTTTCATTGAGCGTTGCTATCGCTAAAGCTGCATCATTTGTTGTTGCTGACGCTGTCGCTGTATCTGCTACGTCGCTGCCGCCGTCGCCGCCGCCAACTGCATCAATTTCTGTGAGCGGTGATTGACGCGGCGTATTTTCGTTACTCGCGCTACCGCCGCTATTCACTGGCGAACGTGAAGGCCGATCTGATGGCTTTGCTTTGACAATGAAACTCATTGGCACAAAATATGCCCATTTGCTGGTGCCGCGCGAGCGTGGATCTTTCTTTTGTAAATGTTTATATTTCTCAGCGCGTCGTTGTGTGCGTCGCACTTCAGCGCGAAAGGCGTCACGCAAATTTTTCCATTTGCGTTTAACTTGCTCCACTAAAAAAAAAAATTTATGAATGAGTAAATTGCAATTTAAATGCATAAAATATGTTTAAAAAAAAAGTATTTTAAATTAATAAAATATCTTTTTTTAACTTACCATCGCTGATGCCCATCGTTGCTGCAATTTGCTCCCACATATGTGGCACATTTGTGCGGTCTCTGTGATCCGAATGGTGTATATCCCAAAGTGCGGGGCGTTTTTTTACTTCTTCAATTAAATGCAAAACATTCGATGCGTCCATCTCGTTTGACTTTTATCGCGCGACTATTTTCGTTCTCTCGCGTGAGCACGTAACAACGAGAAATGAGGCACACATGCAAACGAGAACCAGACACAGCGAAAGGCAATATGGCGGCGTCCTACCGGAGTTATTTGGGCATGAAGAGATAAGCAATTGTACAATTGTGTTGTGTGTTAGAACGAGTAAGCATTACAGTTGCATGGAAAACATATGCAAGGGAGCATCAACTGTTGAGAGAGCGAATGTGAGCGTGCATATAGAAAATAAAGAGAGAGCAAGAGCGAGTCTGTGTTTATACAAAAATGCCGGCAGCTGTTGCTTTTGTTGTTTTGGAATTTTTTTGTTGTTCTCGCTTTTACTTTGTTTGTTTTGTTCTTTTGTTTTTCGTTCTTCGTTTGTTCGTTCGCTTGAATTCTGTTTTGTAATTTTTCGCAGCTGTACGTTTGCCGCGCGATTTGTTTCGCTTTACGTGGGTCGTTTTTAAATTTTTTGAGTTGACTGAATTTTTTAGTGTTGTCTAAATAAATTTTTATAGTAAATAAAATAGTTTTTAACAATCAGTACATGTTTTCGTAATTATCTACTTTTGGGATTAGCGATTTAACTAAATTTGTAAGATTTTAAATTGTTCTTGATTTGTAACGCAACAATATTTCGTTTTCATTGTCAATCCGATTCATTGTATTTCATACGGGAAAACGGTTTCCGGTTAGAAACAGGGTTGTATATTATAGTAACTATATGACATAGGGCTCATTAATAATGTATTATTTTACTGAATCGTAAACCTGTTCCATATTTTCAAAACAAATGGTCAAATAATGTTGACGACCTAAATTATATATGTATGTACCAGTTATATATTTGGTCAATACTTTTCGAAATTTTATGAACTAAAATATAATAACATACTAAAATATTTGAAAACTTACAAACCACCCTTGCTACTGTTCTACATTATTTCACACAATTATGTTCTCATCAGCAACAATAAAAATATGCAAAAACAACAACAACGACGAAATTTCAGTCATTGAACTTGAGACACATAAGAAAAATCGCAATAAAGAAAAAGATATAAAAAGATTTACAGAAAAAGAACAAAAATAAGAAAAAAAAACAAGAAAAAAACGTTAATTTCGGTAGAACCGAAGCTCAAATACCCGCCACACTAAACTTTAATTAGTTCATGTATGATCATCAGTGACGTAGATTATGTTCCGCAAGGTTGTGTGGGGACGACTCATGTTGGGTCTCAAATAAGAAGTAAATATTTAAAATTTGAAGCTAAAAATGCACATATAACCATATTTTTTTTTTTTTTTGAAAAAATAAAAAAAAATGGAAAGTCAGTTAGGCAGACATGGCTAAATCGATTTGTCTCGTCGTGCTGATCAAAAATATATACTTTATGGGGCTTCGAAAGTTACAAACTATCCAACAAACTGATAATACTCTTACCATACATATGTGTGGCGTGTATAAAAAAGAGCGCAGACCAAAGTAAGCACATGCAATTTTGAAGAGAGAGAGAGAAAGAGAGTTCGCTGCATATTGTGCGTATATGCAATTTTCATGTAGGCCAACGAAAAACAACAACAAAAACTACAGATAAAAAAAAGCGCAGAGAGGCGACGCCGACAACAACAACAAAAAACATTTTATTTAAAACACAACAAAAGCGTAAAAAATAAATAAATAAACATACATACAGATATATAGTAAATTCGAATTATTGTTAATTTTTTTACTCTTTTATATTTTTCATTAAAAATCACAAAATTAACGCCGCCGATAATTTTTAAACGAACAAATGAGCGAACGAGCAATATTAAAATTATCGCATGCAACTTTTGTGGGTGGCAGAAGTTGTATCGATAAAATTGCGTACATATACTATATGTATCTGAAGATGAGACCGATATTAATAACAAACAATTCTCGAAATCGGATAAGTGCATGAAAATTGGTCCGTTAAATGTACAAAATAGAATTCAATTATTGAAATTTAGTTTTGAGTTTGAATATTCAGGGTCATAGATAGAAATAAGTTGGGTTTTTTTTTCAAAAGCAGTTTATGTGCAGCAACATATTTATAACAATTAGTCGAGTAGGTAATATTGCAATAAATAGAAATGAAAACATTAAATTGCAATTGTAAAACCATTTTAAAAGCGCAATAATATTACACAATTCCAACAACAACAACAACACAGCCAATATAAAAAAAACTGTCAACGACGATTAAGTCAGCAACAAAATGTTGATTATTACTAATTTGCATAATTATGCCGCTTATCTTGGCCATAAGTCTCTCTCGAAATTCAGGCGTTGCCGTCGTCTACCAAGCTTGTTGTTGTTGTTGTCTGCAGCTTGTTGCTAGTTTGGAAATTTTATTATTAATATTATTAAATATTCGCTGTCGACGCAGTTACACCCACCTAAGATTAGACAGAGTGCAAAAATAGTAACAACAACAACAACAAGTAATAATATGGCAAGTACAAGATGTTGTTGGCAA
This sequence comes from Leucophenga varia, assembly GCA_018903435.1. NCBI lineage: Eukaryota > Metazoa > Arthropoda > Insecta > Diptera > Drosophilidae > Leucophenga > Leucophenga varia. Next base: position 6,952,258 of record JAEIFJ010003025.1, read on the forward strand.
CATGCTGTTCACACCAGCAACACTAATTACAATAACAGCAACAACAACAACAAAATTAGCAATTGTCTAGATCGCGTGTTGTGTTGTGCATGAGTCATCTGCTGACGACATATTTTAAATATATTGCAGTAATGTGAATTATGTAGCAAAGAGAAACACTGAGTATAAGATGCATTGCCAAAAGGTAAATAACAAATTAATGTCGAGTTGAGGCTAATTGCTAGCGACAAGTTGAAAAAAAGGAAGCACATTAGTAATTGCAGCAGCAACAACATAATAAATCAGCAACAGCAGCAAGAAACAGTTAGTTCATGAAAGAAAAAAGAAAGAGAAAGAGAAGAAGATAGTCAAAGTGAAGATAACTTAAAACAGTGAGATGTGCGCGTGCTGTTTGCGTGCAAATCATAAAAACTGGCAACAAATTGCCAATCAGCAGCAACAACAACAACAAACACATCACATAGCAACAATTGTCATAATATAGCAGCAGTAGCAGTGAAATACAACAACAAATAACTAGGTAAATGTGCAACAGCAGCAACAATCACTGCTGTCGCTTATGGTGAAAGAAATGTTGCTGCCATATTATGTTGCAGCTGTCGCAATAGCATTTTAGCAAAGATGTTGTTGCTGCATTTAAGTGAAAAGAGCAAAGAAAAAAGTTAATTGGAAAGCTGCAATTATTATTTTTTTTATGCACTGTTGCCTGCTAATGTTGCTGGTTATTATGTCAACAACATAAAAATCAACAGCAAAGTTGTTAGTTGTTTTTTTTTTTTTTTTTTTTTTGGGTCAGCAAAATTAATAAAGACAATAAAAGGAAAAAAAACCTACAAAAAAAAACAACAAACTACGAAAAATCATAGCCTAAAGGCTCGCTTAAGCGATAAAATCGAATTTTAATTCAATTCTTTCGTTCCCAAAAGGCTTCATATATAAACCACCCAAACTATTAGTAGAATTTTTTTTATATTTACATCAATCTATATGCAACTCCTTCTATTCGAGCTATAATATTTTTAAACGGCTGTCAACATATAAAACTCAAATAGTGACATCAACCTTTTAGAACATAAATTCTACAACATTTACATTTGCATTTCAAGAAAGAACATGCAACTCAACAAAAAAAAGAGTTACTCAAAATGAATATAATTTTCAACAAATCAATTTGAAATAATTCGAAGCGTTCATACGTTCGTTCGATCGTTCGATGATCACTGATCAGTTCGATCGATTTGAAGCAAATTTAAACGCAATGACAACGATCAGCGAACAGCAACAACGACAACAATTGTTGTAGAATGCATAAATATGTATATTATACGATATATAAAATGTTGTTGTTGTTGTTATTGTTGTTGTCATTTCTGTCTGTTGTTGTTGTTGCTGTCTGTTTTTTGATCAAATTTAGATGTCACTTAACTGTCAAACGTGTCTGCGCATGTCTGACTGACTGTCTGTCTGTCTGGATGGCTGTTGCATGTATTTATTTAGTTTAAGTTTAGTTTTATGTATCAACAACAACAGCAACAACAATAATAACAACAACAACAACAGCAAACTAAAGACTCGTTGCGACGACAGCATATATGCACACATGAAACATATCATGTCCATATTTGCATTACTGAAATGACACATGGAAATTAAGCGTATCAAAAAAGAGGTCCAAGAAATCCAAACAATTCAAATAATAGCAACAGCAGCCAGCAACAAGATTGACAGCAGCTGCAACAGACATTGACGACAACTGGACAACAGCTGTGATTAACATAGAAAGAGAATGCTTAACGAAATTGGTTAGGGAATTTGTGTGTGAGAGTGAAATACACAAAAGGCTGCATTTAAAAATTCCTTCTCTTTTCTTTTTTATTAAAAAAATAACAAATCGGGTAGCGCTGTATAGTTTTTTGGATTGAAATTACCAAAATTATTAGTTGCACAATTTTCAATTGTTTTCTTTTGCATTTAATTCAATTAAATTTCATGGCAATGGTCAACAACAACAAATAAAGCTAGTGACAATTGTCAACAAAATAGCAATTTGGTTAGCAGCAGCAGCAACTTGTTGCCATCATTAATCGATGTTGCTACGCTACGCTACACATTTATGGAGTTCCGCAAACACGATTTAATAGAAGCAGCTGCTGTAGCTAGTATACAACCGGATGAACAAGTGCCACCACAATCAAAACAATATTAAAAAAAAAAAAATGTTGCGTTGCTGCCGTTACAATTTAGCAGCAACATATTGCCGACCCACACGACGACGAACACGACGATGACGACGACAAACAACAAATGAAGCCAGTTAGTCAATTTGAAATATGTTGCAGCAAGTTTATGCGAAATTGAAAGATGATAGAAAATTCCAATAGCAATTAAAAATATTTACAACGCAAATGTCGAACGTTCGAATGTCGGCTGCCGGATTTCACCACCAGCGGCATCGAAGAAGATGGCAGAGCGGCAGAGAAGACGTTGAACCAAACCAGGTGATCGATCCAGTTCGTGTCGAGTCAGTTGTTGGCAGCTGTGTGGCTGCCGTTAGAAATGCTAATGCAATTGCAAAAAAAAAAAATAAAAATAAAAAAGAGACTAGTAGCAATCGCAACGACAACAACAGCAATAGTAGCAGCAATCAGTTGCAGCTGCAATGTGCAACACATCGTCGATTTGTTGCAATTTCGCTAAAATTACGCATAGAAAGTTGTTGTCATTTGTTGGCAATGCGTGAACGCAGCTGTCATAGTTTTGTGGCGTCTATGTCAAGTCAAGTCATTCAGTTCAGTATCAAGTCTCTTCAGCAACAACAACAACCACAGCAGTTGTCGTCATTATTGAATGAGATAAATTGTGGCATTGCTGCGCAGTAGTCGTATTTTTATGCGGCTTCTCTGAAAAAATGTTGCACACGTGTCTTTCTTCGGTTTAAGATTTTCTTTTATTTTTATTTATATTTTTTTTTATGAGCGCTTCCTGCCTACCACAAGGCCATTCAATGGGCTGACTATGCTACCCTACAGTATTCAGCTGCTACTGCTGCTGTTGCTGCTTTCCCCTCGCGATACATACACATATGTGTGTGCGCATTGTTTTTGTCTTTTGTTTCAATTTTGCGCACATATGCGCAGCAGCAGTCATCGAAAGGCAAAAGCCATGCGAACGCCATCCTATATCAATTCAATGCCATGCTGCATGCGCAGCATTCTCAACCATCCATGCAGTTCAGTTCTGTACTTGACTCGTCGTCGTCGTCGTCAGCTGGCAGCAATTGCCGCATAATTTTATTTTACGAGGCTGTTTTTGCTGCTGCTGCTGCTTGCAACTAACGCCGGCTGTGCAGCACATGCGCCGCATTCATTCATTCATTCATTCGTTCGTTTATTCATTGTTCTATCGAACGCTTATGAGTTTGTCAAGATAGTACTTTTTTTTTTTTTTTTGAGTTTAACCCCAAAAAATCCAAGCGATAGCAAAAGTATCTGCAAGATACATATTTCTTCATATGTAGCTTGTACGTTACACATATGCGCGGAATTTCTCAAGCAGCTGTAATACATTTGTGTACTCATTTTGTGTTTTTTTTTCGCTGATTATTATGAGACAAAAGCAATAAAGTTCAATGCCGCCATAGACGACACCGCACAAAGTTGATAATCTTGAGTTCAAGTTTGCTTTATTGTTTTCGTTATTTATTTCATTTATTCCATTTTGCAGTGATTGCGGTTTATGCTTGTTGTTCTTTGTTTTCGATAAGTAAATCTGAGTTTGAGTTTTAAGATATGAATTCTTTCGTTCATGCTAACATAGAAGAGTTTTGAAACTGATAAAATTTTTGTTAATCTGTTTACATTTTTTTTACAATTTATTGTACCAGGGCTGCATAAATATTTTATTTACCAGGGCTGGAAGAATTAGTATTGTACCAGGGCTGCATAAATAATTTATTTACCAGGGCTGGAAGAATTATTATTGTACCAGGGCTGCATAAATAATTTATTTACCAGGGCTGGAAGAATTAGTATTGTACCAGGGCTGCATAAATATTTTATTTACCAGGGCTGGAAGAATTAGTATTGTACCAGGGCTGCATAAATAATTTATTTACCAGGGCTGGAAGAATATTATTGTACCAGGGCTGCATAAATAATTTATTTACCAGGGCTGGAAGAATTAGTATTGTACCAGGGCTGGAAGAACCAGGGCTTGAAGAATTTAATTAAACCAGGGCTGGAAGAATAATTATTGTACCATGGCTGCATAAATATTTTATTTACCAGGGCTGGAAAAATTATTATTGTACCAGGGCTGGAAGAATAATTATTGTACCAGGGTTGGAAGAATAATTATTATACCAGGGCTGGAAGAATTATTAATGAACCAGGGCTGCATAAATATTTTATTTACCAGGGCTGGAAGAATTATTATTGAACCAGGGCTGGAAGAATTATTATTGTACCAGGGCTGGAAGAATAATTATTTTACCAGGGCTGCATAAATAATTTATTTACCAGGGCTGCATAAATATTTTATTTACCAGGGCTGGAAGAATAATTATTGAACCAGGGCTGAAAGCATTATAATTAAACCAGGGCTGCAGAAATATTTTATTTACCAGGGCTGGAATTATACTTATTGTACCAGGGCTGTAAGAATAATTAATTTACCAGGGCTGCATAAATAATTTATTTACCAGGGCTGCATAAATATTTTATTTACCAGGGCTAGAAGAAAATTATTGCACCAGGGCTGAAAGAATAATTATTGAACCGAGGTTGCATAAATAATTTATTTACCAGGGCTGGAAGAAAAATTATTGTACCAGGGCTGAAAGAATAATTATTGAACCAGGGCTGCATAAATAATTTATTTACCAGGGCTGGAAGAATAATTATTGTACCAGGGCTGGAGGAATTATTATTGTACCAGGGATGAAAGAATAATTAATTTTACCAGGGCTGCATAAATAATTTATCTACCAGGGCTGGAAAAAATTATTGTACCAGGGCTGAAAGAATAATTATTGAACCAGGGCTGCATAAATAATTTATTTACCAGGGCTGGAAGAATAATTATTGTACCAGGGTGGAGGAATAATAAGGAGTAATTAATTACCAGGGCTGCATAAATATTTTATTTACCAGGGCTGGAAGAATTATTATTGTACCAGGGCTGAAAGAATAATTATTGAACCAGGGCTGAAAGAATAATTATTGAACCAGGGCTGCATAAATAATTTACTTACCAGGGCTGGAGGACTTATTATTGTACCTGGGATGAAAGAATAATTAATTTACCAAGGCTGCATAAATAATTTATTTACCAGGGCTGCATAAATATTTTATTTACCAGGGCTGGCAGAATTATTATTGTACCAGGGCTGCATAAATTTACCAGGGCTGGAAGAATAATAATTGTGCCAGGGCTGGAAGAATAATTATTGAACCAGGGCTGAAAGAATAATTATGTACCAGGGCTGCATAAATATTATATTTACCAGGGCTGGAAGAATAATTATATTACGTGGAAGAATAATTATTGAACCGGCTGAAGCATTATAATTGTACCAGGGCTGCAGAAATATTTTATTTACCAGGGCTGAAATTATATTTATTGTACCAGGGCTGAAAGAATAATTAATTTACCAGGGCTGCATAAATAATTAATTTGCCAGGGCTGCATAAATAATTAATTTACCAGGGCTGCATAAATATTTTATTTACCAGGGCTGGAAGAAAATTATTGTACCAGGGCTGAAAGAATAATTATTGTACCAGGGCTGCATAAATAATTTATTTACCAGGGCTGGAAGAAAATTATTGTACCAGGGCTGAAAGAATAATTATTGAACCAGGGCTGCATAAATAATTTATTTACCAGGGCTGGAAGAATAATTATTGTACCAGGGCTGGAGGAATTATTATTGTACCAGGGATGAAAGAATAATTAATTTACCAGGGCTGCATAAATATTTTATTTACCAGGGCTGGAAGAATTATTATTGTACCAGGGCTGAAAGAATAATTATTGAACCAGGGCTGCATAAATAATTTACTTACCAGGGCTGGAGGACTTATTATTGTACCTGGGATGAAAGAATAATTAATTTACCAAGGCTGCATAAATAATTTATTTACCAGGGCTGCATAAATATTTTATTTACCAGGGCTGGCAGAATTATTATTGTACCAGGGCTGCATAAATTTTATTTACCAGGGCGGGAAGAATAATTATTGTACCAGGGCTGGAAGAATAATTATTGAACCAGGGATGCAAGAATAATTTGTTAACCAGGGCTGCATAAATATTATATTTACCAGGGATGGAAAGAATTATTATTGTACCAGGGCTGCATAAATAATTTATTTACCAGGGCTGCATAAATAATTATTGTACCAGGGCTGGAAGAATTATTATTGTACCAGGGCTGGAAGAATAATTATTGAACCAGGGTTGCATAATTATTTTATTTACCAGGACTGGAAGAATTATTATTGTACTAGGGCTGCATAAATATATTTGTATCAGAGGTGCTACCATAATTTTCGTATAATGGCTGCACGAAGAACTTTTTACCAGGACTGCAACCAAACTATTTGTAATATGATTTGTACTATGGGTGATTTTTCAAATATTCGGGCTCGGTGTTAAGAGTTCATGGCTAAATCGACAACGTTTTCGATGCTAATAAAAGTCATTGAGATATCTACATAAAAACAAGCACGATATCTCATAATGTAAGCAAATATTTAAAAATTTCAAATTCAATACGTCACAGCTTACTTAAAATCGCATCAATATATTCAATTTATGAAAATATTTCCAAACAATTTCATTAAAATTTTGTTTATGAATTTTTCACACTAGGCAAATGAGCTGATTAAATCGGAATATAAATGATATTGTCACTAAATGTGAGAGCCTATAATATTAAATGCTCATTAATCAAGCGTATAAATGAAAGCAACGCCAGCAAACGCAGGCAACCACAAAAACAAACTACAGCAACAACAAGAACAACGATTAAAAGGAACAACTGCACAAGGATCGTAAAGGATAACAACAAAAAAAAATATACAAACAGAAGCCAAAATGGCTCATACATATGTGACAAAAAAAAAAAAAACAGAAGACAAATGTCAATGAAACCCTCGAATGACACTCGCCTCTTGCCAACAAATCGCAGGCTGTCAAAATACGCGTAAAGTAACCCTTGTTCTACAGTTACAGAGTCAAAGGATGAATATGCGCGACAAAATACAAATAAACGATTGCGCGCACGAAAAGAGTAAAAAAAATTAGTAAAGCTGACAACGCTTATCGATTGAAGTTTAGATGGATGGAAATAGATTTGCAATTGGTATACATGCTTACATGCGAGGGTATTGCTAATAGTTTTTATTTAAAAAAAGTTTTAATTTTGAATTATATTCTTCTTTAAATAAATTGCATCTTTTTTTTCAATTTTTAAAATATAAAAGTGTAATACCAAAAAAGTGGGTTTGATCCATAAAGCTGCTCTGATAATATTTAGTAAGTTTGGTTAATTAATCTGCATAGTTTACAGTGAAACTAAACATTTTTGCACAATTGTGCACCATTTTGAAAAAAGTGAAATTTTCTAGCACACTTTAAGAACTACGTTGGAATTTTAAAAAATTATTGTAAGGAAGGACCAAAAAGTTTTTAAGATATATTTATTGTTCAATAGATAACATTCAATATTACCCTCGTTCATTACATAAAAAAAATATGCCAATGTGTGTTTACACAGACAGACAGACGGACAGGCAGGCAGACAATGATATCGAAGTGTTGCGTTTTTTATCCAGGTGAAGCATTGAGTTATACAGATCAGATGCGATACGATTAGGGATTATTATGCTATTACGCAGGATACGATTAACAACAACAACAACAATGCAAACAAGGATAACAGCAACAACAACCGTGCGCAGCCGCGACATATGCTACACATTTTGTGTTTGCAGTAAAATTTTTTTAAAGGCAAATGTGCGCAGCGACAGCCGCTTGAATGCGTTTGCGTTTTTCGTCCTTGCTACCCTAAATTTCAGTGAGAGTGCCTGTCGCATTGCATCTGCAGCAAAATACGAACGCATTTTGTATTGCATTTTACCGTTGAACTCAAAGGACAAATAACGACACCGGGCTTTTTTTCGCTTCTGGGAGCATTAAAGTGAGCGTTTGTTTGCCTGCTGCCAACAAGCTGCTGCTGCTGCTGGCGGCGTGTTAATTGCCATGTGGCCAGCTGAAGTGAATTATTATTTTTGACTAAAATGACGGCTGTATGAATTGAAATGAACTAATTTGAATTGTTATGAGAACATAGCCAGCAGTCAAGCGTCTGTTATAGATACAGATTACTGATACAGTTCATTCTTAGACGTAATCCCTGCTTAAAGCATTTCATTTCATGGCGCCAGCATAATTTAGATTTTAGTAGCACCTAATGACAGTCTAGACTGCATAGATAAAGTCTTAAATATTGCCAAATTGAAGTTCAATGTCAAAAATATTTAAAAAAAAAAAAAAAAGATCAGCAACTAGACACCATGGTGTATTGCAAAAGATCTTTATCCTTGAAACAAATTGAGTTGTGCGTTTTTTTTTTTTTTTTGGTCGTCTCTGTGTCACTTACAGCTTCATTTATGAATGTTTTGACCACCGTGTGAGACAAGTTGCGCCCATTGGCATTGGCCGACAGGTATAATACGCTACAAATAAGTTTTAAGCAGAAAAAAAGTGCACATCAGCAGCACAAAATAAATATTATTGCCACAAAACTACTTAAGCATGCAGACAACATTCGCACAAAATCACTGCAGGTGGTCTGTGGCAGTCTGTCTTGTCCGTCTGTCTTCATATTCATCTATCTTTTAGTTCAAGTATTGAATTCATGTTTATGCCTGCCTCCGTTTGTTGGTTTGGTTTGCTGTTGCATCTTCCATTTTAGTTGCAACAAATTTCACTACTGCGTGCCGCGTGCATTATTGTTTATTGTCGTCATTCATTGTCGTTTTCTAGCCTGATCGCGACTATTTGTCGCCAGTTCTTAATTGAATATGTCTATTTTTGTATGTCTGTGTTATGGCAAAATTTTGTTAAAGAAAAGTCATATTTATGCCTTAACAAATTTTTTATTGTTGTTGCTTACTAAAAATGGTTGGTATAAACAGCAAAACAAATTGACATATTTTTGAAATGCCTAAAAATTCAACAGCTTCATGCTGTTGCTTAGTAGTAACAATGCAGTACATTTAAGTGAAGTCTAAACTTTTTGCTCATAAGTAAAATTTTTGCTCGTTTTTGCTAATTATTCCTTTGCACACCACTTTGGAAGTATCCTTTAAAAATAAAGAAAAATTTGAATTAGAAAAGCAGATTAGATTGTGTGGCTGTGATTGGCCAACGTCTCCCAGCGATTCGAGCCACAGAGTTCCACTATTTTTTGACTTGAATTTTTATTTTAAAAAAAATTTCTCAACAATTTTATTTGTGTGAATATTTTTAGTAAAGGATACTATTCTTATCAAAAAATTTCGTATAAATTGTACACGAGTTTCCTGTTGGATTTTTTAAAATAATAATAGCCACTTTTATTTTCACATATTTTGTTTTTAATCTGCAAACACAAGTTTCCTGTTAAAATCAAGTGCACAATTTTGTTCCCACAAAGAAACAAGCAAATCAGAATAAATATAAAAATTGTTTATTATTCTTTATCGAGCTGGCGTGGCGACTTATATTAATATTCAGTTTCAGTAAAAACGATTATTTCAAATAAAGCTTAAAAAAAAAAAATTAAAAAAGAACTTAATGTAGAAAAAAACATCCGCTTGGCTTGTAGACAACGACAGCAACAAGAACAACAACGACAGTGAAACTATTTCATTAATAACTTCAAGCTTGCAAAAAAAACAAAAAATGAAAAAGGCAAAAATAAACAATGTAAAAAATTCATTAATGAGTTTCGCATTTCATCTGTCTCCAAGCTAAGCTGCTGCTGCTCAGTTTCAATTTTAGTTCAATGAAGCAACTTTCAATGATTATGAGTATGTTGTATTGTATTACAAACCATGCATACCTTTATTTAACAAAGAAAATGAGAAAAAAGCTAAAAGATAAAAAATGTATCTTATAGATACGTTTACGAAGGCACATTGCACGTGAGCTGTATATGAATGTTGTTGTTAAGATTTTACCGCAGATTGATATGTGAGCTACAATGAAACTGTTCGTCTCTAAATCTGTCTGTCTGTCCGTCTGTCTTTTGCATTGCATCTTTAGATAAAGTAGAAGAAGCAGCAGCAACGTTGCAGTTACTCGCATGTCTGGCACTTGCAAAACGCGCGCGAAATCTTCTGCACTTTAGAGTACATTTTGCATACAACCTGTTGGCTTTACTTCTTTAAGTCTGTCTGTCTGTCTTTCCGTCTGTCCATACAGGCAGTTCGTCAGTTTTCGCGGCTCATTTGTCATTCAGCTAAAGTATGCAGACTGACGGACTGACTGAAGTGTCATAAAACCAGAAAAATATTATTTTATTTTTTTTTTATTTGTTTCTTGAAATATGCAAAAGTGTAAAATGTTTTTCCACAAATTTTAAATGCTGTCATAAAAAAAAAAAAAAAAAAAAAACAACACAAATATGTTATTTTGAGGAAAAATTCCACAACAAGGGAAATTTGAACTTTATGTTGCCATTTGATGCTTTTCGCATTTTATACATACGTCGCGTATACACTACGTGAATGGTTTATATGAAGATTTTGTTGCGTTTGTGTAACTGTTAAGACAGTAACAAAACGTTTTGTTAAATGCATTAAATTAAAGCTTTTCAATATTACTACAGGAAACAGTCGAAAATCTTGGCAATCGAATGGACAGACGGACATACTTGTTTAAAAATTCGAATCATTTTTTTTTTTTGTCGTCATGTCTGTTCGAAAGTTTAGGTATAGGGTACCCCATAGTCTATTATATTATAGCGTATAAAAGTTTCGTTGCTAATAAAGATACAAACTATCATTTTCTTTTTTGAACTGCAAAAATTATGAAAAGGTATTTTTTCTGTGAAAACCTTATAATTTTATATGAATGTCGCTGCCGTTGCTATATGAAACCTTAGAAATGAAATGAGGAACTTGTACCTAACACCTAAGAATGCCACATCCAAACATTTGATTCGATTCAACTTATTTATTCAATTATTTGATTAGCATCACAAACACTTTTTATGAATTGTGCTGCAACTGCTATTTTGAAGTAATTAACACGTGCAAAACTCAATTTCTGCAACAAAAGATTGCGCTACAAATGTATCTAGATACATGCATAAAAAAAACACGCGAAAGTCGTAAAGTTTGTGATACAGCAGCAAAGTCAGAGAAATCGAGAAGAAGAAAACCAAAGTAGATATTAATGTAATACGATCATGACAGAAAAGAAACCCTCTAACTACAACAAACATGCGCCACAATAATAAAACATTTAACACGCAAAACTACAACAAAGTAAAGAAGAAGAAGGAAAAAAAAAAAAAAAAAAAAAATAGGCGCCCTCGATGTCGATGTATCTACTTGTATATATGTAAATTGTAATTCAAATATAACTCATAAAGTTCGTAATTAAGATAAGCGTTCTACACATGTGAGTTGAGTTACAGATACATTCGTTCATTCACAAAAATTAAAAAAAATTAAAGAAAATACGAAGTAAAAACGAAGTAAAAGCAGAGAGCATGCGCGAATGCTGCATTACTTCGGCTACTTTGTAGAATTTAATGAAAAGAGTGAGAGAGCGTAAGAGAAAGAGCGTACGCAACGCATAAGTTTATTTTGTAGATTTATAAAAAGGGGTAAAATACTTACTCTACAATTTGTATTGCTTGTAGAAAACAAACCAGTTTGTAGATTCTCTTTATATGTATAGTGGAGAGGCACGAAGTAAACAACAGCCAATCAGCATGCTTTACGAATGCACACGAAGCGCAGCACGACAAATTTAATTGTAGAATTGCAATATTTTTTGTACAAAATTGGAGAAAAATATTTTTGTTGAATTTGAATGTTTATTGCATTTGAGTTGAGATATGGTGAGTGTGCAATTGGAGAAGTGTATACAAGTGGTGTGTTTTATATGCAGAGCAATATAAAGATTTGTAGATTTAGTTTTATGAAATATATTTGTGTGAAAAATGTTTATTGTGGTCAGAATTGTGTTATCAGCGAAATATTGTGGAGTATTTGGTGTGTTTTTGGAATTTTATTTAAAAAAGAAGTAGCAATAATGTTGATTCTTTTTGAGATATTTTTTTTATAAGGTGTGTATAAAATTTACTTGAAGGAGAAATGGTACAATGCTTTTTTTTTATCAAGGATTTTGTGTGTTAAAAATTGTGTTGCATAAACTGAAGGAGAAATCATGTTCTTCACAACTTTATCAGGAAACCTCTGTGGAATTTTTTGGTTGGATTGTATAAATAAGTTTTTCTCCATTTAATTATCAGTAGGAGACATCTTTTATTTAGTAAGTTTGTTTTGTGGTACATTACTAAAAAATGTGGGGAATCTATGAAATTGATGGATAGACAGTGTTCGAAGTAGATCTTCCATAATAACTTCAATTTGATGTAACCGCTCATAATGCATACAAACATTTTCAATTCACCAAACATAAAGTATAAGCTTACATTCGGGCTGATCCACTTTTGTTTCTGCACATAAAAGTCTTTCTTCAGTTGAGAGCAGAAACGTTTATCCTTCACATTAAAATTATAGAACAAATATTTTTTAAAAAAAATTCTACTTAAATTGTTTCTCACTTTTTATTTTAAGGTCCTTTAAGTTAAAAAAAATAGTTTGACGAGAGTCTACAGTAAAGGATTTTAAATACCATTCAAAGACTTCTATTCTGGTAAGAGGAATCTACACAAAGTGCTCCTCGTATCAGACCTACTTGTGTATTTAGATTTCATAAAATAAATGTAGAGTCAAAGTATGACGCTTCTCCGCTTTTATTTGATTTAATACAACTTTTCTACAAGCGTAAAATTCGCCACTTTGCGCTACAAAGCAGCCGATACGTTTATGAAAAAAAAAAATTCCCCGCTAAATGTTAACTCAACGCTTAAGATACTCAACTGCATAAAACAAATCACAGCAGCATAGTTCTACAAAAAAAAAAAACCCAAAAGAGTATTTTGTAGACTTCACGAAGCATTTCGTTTCGTATGCGTTATGTGTGCGCTCAGTAATAATTCTACACACAAAACGTATCTGAAAGATATATTTACTCACTCACTCTCTCGCTACCATTCGCACCTCACACTTACGCTCTTTGCTTATGCTCACTGCGCAGCTTCGTGTAATTGATAGGCGGAGCAAGTTGTTTTTCGTATAAAAAGCGTTGCTCCGAGAGAAATGAATTCATTTCGTGTTCGTTGTTCGTCAGAAGCAAAGCAAAAAAATTGTTCAAAAAAAAAAAAAACCAAGATTGAATTTTGTGTTTTACAAAAATATTTCAAACTGATTTTGAACTTAAAACGCAGTGCTAGACACTTAAAAAAAAACGCGAACGCAACTTACGGATTACGCGCCGCAAACAACAGCAACAACACACTGGATTAAAGTGTTTTTTATTCTAAAAAAAAAAATAAATAAATAAATATTTAAAGTGCTAAAAAGTGAAAAAGCTAAAAGCGCCAAAGCAACTAAAACAACCAAAAAATCCAAAACAAAAAAAAAAAGTTTTAAATTTCTTTCTTAACACAAACCTCGCAAACGGTACCGTTTAGTACCGTGCAACATAAAACCGCCAAAATTCTACTAAAAGAGCGAAAAGCAATTATCTCCAAAATGAAATCACTGACGGCAGTCTGTCAAACCGGTGCCTCGATGCCCGCCATAAATCCAAATGGACGCATTTCACGTCATCCGCATCATCGCGGCGATGGCGAAAATGCTGAAATGAAAATGTATCTATCAAAATTAAAAGATCTGGTACCATTCATGCCAAAAAATCGTAAATTATCGAAATTAGAAATCATACAACATGTTATCGATTATATATGCGATTTACAAACCGAATTGGAAACACATCCGGAAATAAATAATTTTGATGCTGCAGCTGCATTAAACTTTAGCAATATAACAGCAGCAACAGCAACAGCAGCAGCAGCAACAGAACAACAGACAGACGATTTACATGATTTGGATGATATGGATGAGGATGTTGAAGATCTGAATATGACAGCAACATCAATGTTATCAACGTTATCAAGTCGCTTAATGGCTGATATAGTCTCGGAGACAAAATCTTCTAGTCCTGCACAACGTCAACCTTTGGTTGATCGTCAAGCGCCGAATACAATCCTGCCAGTTATACAAGTCAATCAAGTCGCCGCCGCCGCCACAGTTGCAGCAACAGCAGTAACAACACAACAACAGCAACAGTTGCAGGCAGCGCCAAGCTATCAAACGGTAAGTTAGACAAATCGAAAAAAATTATTAATATGTAAGAAAAGTAGTTGTAAAAAAAAAAATGTTGTAAGATACAAAAACTTGATAAAGATACTTTTGAAAAAAAATATTTAGGCAGCAAAGTTTGAAATATATTTGGCAGCAAAGCATGACTTGGATTTTATAAAAAAAAAATGTTTTTAAAAATTATATGAAATGCAAAAGTTTTTTAAAAATATATTAAAAATATAAAAGTGTCCGATTTTTAACTTTTTTTTTATCAATTCGCTTGATTAAAAAGATACACCATAAAGATTTCATTGAAAGACTTTAAGAAACTCATTTCAAATATGTGCTTCCGTTAGAATATAACTCGAATTTTGATTTTTTAAAACGCATAAAAAAAAAAAAACGCAGACACTTTGCATTGCAAATGAATTTCGCATTGACGTCTTTTGTTAAAAAAAAAAAATTCGGCCTTAGAAAAAATAACAAAACAAAATAAAAAAAAAAAAACAAATTATTTAAATATATTACAGCATGACCTCATTTGTGACAAAATTGCGTTGCACACATTGCCCTTTGGTTGTCTTGCCCCCGATTGCCTAATCGAGGGCGTGCTGCGTATGAAACCCATTCAACAAAATGAAATAAACTATTTAAAACAATGCACATTTCATTAACATTTTCGCAAACAAAAAAAAGCTAAACAAATAATTTATTTATTATTGCTCAGATACAATAGAAAAATAGTGCTTTCACTCAAAGATACAACGTATAAGCGTGCAGTAAAATGTTGAGATACTTAGATACATTTTATAAAGCAAAAAGATTGAAAGCAAAAAAATAAAACAAAAAAATTGAAAAATATTTGGTGAAATGTTGCGTTTTGTCTGTCTGTCTGTCTGTCTTACAAACTAGCTGAACTGTTGATATTTAAAATATTTTTTTTTATTTTACTATTTGTATCTCTTTTTAAATTTTTTATTGTCTTTCTCTTTTCATTACTTTTTTTTTTTTTGTTTTTGTTTTTGTATTTTGTGTGGTTTTTATTTTTTGTAGCTGTTAATTTTTCTCATGGCTTTTTATTGTTGTTGTGATGTTTTAAATGAACACCTGCAGATACTTAAATTTATATATATATATACTTCAAGCTACACAGCTACAGATACATTTTAAATACTTATATATGTATGTATGCATAGATACACATACATAGTAATAGTGTCTAGCTATATATGTAGTATATAGACAGATACATTCTCACGCAATGCCGCTTAGCTTTTGTCCAATACGGATTTTGGAAGCTGCTGCTGCTGCTATTGGAATTTATACTTAATGTATCTGTGTATTCAGAATGTATCTGTTAATGTATCTGTCGCACTTTTTTCGTTGTTTTGGAGGTTTTTGTGTCAGGTTTTTTTTTTTTTTTTTTTAATTTCGAAGATGCTTGTTAATGATGCTTAAAAATGACTTTGGCTTTTACCTTCAAGCAAAAATTTTTTCGAGTTTTATTTGAATTTGTTTTTTTTTTCAGTTGCTGCGGTTTTTGTTCCAATTACTTTTTATTATTTTTTTTTTTTTGTGTGCTATATACCTGTATTTTTTTCATGTGCATTATTAATTTTTTTTTTGATTAATTATGTGAAAAAAAAATTTCAACCTAAATTAGAGATTTTTTTATTTGTTCAAAATTTATTTTGAGGGCCACCAGCAGCGTGTTTTGTAGACCCACACATATGCACGTAAATTGTATAGATTTACACACATTTTTTTTCAAAACATGCCACACAGCTGTGCACATTTCGAAAATAGCACGATCGAGTTTAATGCGCTGCTGCCTGCTTGCCTGTCTGTCTGTCTGTCTTATCTAAGCAAGAACGAAAGCAAAAAAAAAAAAAGAACAAATTATAATATTGAAAAAGCTGCAGCACATCTGCATGGCAGATAGATAGATAGACAGACACACAGTATAATCCCAGACTGTGTATTGCCCGCTGAAATGGCCAACGCATTGAGTCACTTTCTAGCTACATATTTATTTATTGTCACAATTTATTAGAAATGTGCACGTGTTCCTTGCTGCTACTGCTACTGCCACTGCGGCATGAGTATCTTTCTATCTTTACAAAATGAACTCGCCACATTGTGGCATAACTTTGAATTGAGTACAAAGTTCTGCATTCATTTACTTTAATAGAGTAGCTAGTTTTGTTCTTCTTCTTTTTGTTGTTGTTGTTGTTTTTTATTATTTAGCTGCGCGTGATAATTACACAGCGGTGTGCTGTAGTACGAAGGACGTCAATTGGCAAAGCATTCAAGTTTTAAATGATAGCGCACTAAAAAAAAACAAAAAAAATGCTGGCGCTTGTCTGTTTGGCGCTTGTGTTTTTAGCAATTTAGTTTTTTTTTTTTTTTTTTTTTGTTATACACTACGCGTGTGGCATTATAGTTTTGGTAATTAGTTTGTATTATGAAAGAGTCTAGATTTAAATAACGCACTTTTTAGTTCATAAAATAGCACATTTAACAAAAATATTGCATCTCATACAATAAAAAAATATTTGATGCAAATTAACGCATTACAAACCGTTAACTTTAACGCATTCTCTTAAGCGCTCTTTGCTTTTTGTTATTGTTTTCTTTAATACCAACATAACTCTCGCTGCATATGCTGCATATTTATTGTCACAATTTATTAGAAATGTGCACGTGTTCCTTGCTGCTACTGCTACTGCCACTGCGGCATGAGTATCTTTCTATCTTTACAAAATGAACTCGCCACATTGTGGCATAACTTTGAATTGAGTACAAAGTTCTGCATTCATTTACTTTAATAGAGTAGCTAGTTTTGTTCTTCTTTTTTGTTGTTGTTGTTGTTTTTTATTATTTAGCTGCGCGTGATAATTACACAGCGGTGTGCTGTAGTACGAAGGACGTCAATTGGCAAAGCATTCAAGTTTTAAATGATAGCGCACTAAAAAAAAAAAAAAAAATGCTGGCGCTTGTCTGTTTGGCGCTTGTGTTTTTAGCAATTTAGTTTTTTTTTTTTTTTTTTTTTGTTATACACTACGCGTGTGGCATTATAGTTTTGGTAATTAGTTTGTATTATAAAAGAGTCTAGATTTAAATAACGCACTTTTTAGTTCATAAAATAACACATTTAACAAAAATATTGCATCTCATACAATAAAAAAATATTTGATGCAAATTAACGCACTACAAACCGTTAACTTTAACGCATTCTCTTAAGCGCTCTTTGCTTTTTGTTATTGTTTTCTTTAATACCAACATAACTCTCGCTGCATATGCTGCTTTAAAAGAGAGCATTTATGCATTACTCTCTTTTTTTTTTTTACATTTTGTTTGTATGAGATGCAATATTTAAACGAATTTATATTTTTTTAAACATTTTTCATGTTAAAAAAATATTTCCTTTACTTTCGATTTGTATCTAGATAGATGCCCCATATTGTAGTGTATAAAATAATATTTTTAGCATAACTAAATAAATTTTCTAGTTCCGCTCTACACCATTAATATATAAATACTTTGCATTTCTTTATAAAAACAAATGACAGACGTTAATGAAGAAAAAAAACAAATATACAAAAATAAAAATAAAAACGTAAAAAATTAATTATATTTATATATATAAAAAGCAGAAAAAACAGCAAAAACAAAAACAAATTAATTGATAATACGTGAACACGAATTGGCTGTTCATCACAGTAATTTTTCAAGATTTTATTCATGCAAATAAATAAAAAAAAAAAAAACAACAACACATTTTTTTATATATAAAATATTTAAATAAACTTTGACTAATATAAAAAATTGTTCTCGCATTCTTTTAATTACAGCAAACAACAACAGCAACAAAGGATAGCAGCAGGCAGTGTTAAACTCGCAATTTAAACTAAAAGAAAAAATATTATTATTATTATTATTCTCAAAAAAAAAAAAATAAATAATAAAATAAAATAAAATGTAAGCAAAACAGTTTATAAGTAAATAATTTGTTTGGCATTAAAAGTCAGTCACAGTCAGTCGAAGTAAAAAAAAAAAAAACTACAACCGTTGCAGATCTCCGCCACAAATTTAAAAAAAAAAAAATCTAATAAATTTTATTGGCACAACTGCGTAAAAAATAAAAAATTTGCATTTCAAGAAAATTAAAAAAAAATATTTTTTTTTGTTTAAAATATTTGAAATGTTAAATTAAAAATTCTTATTTTAGTTTTCTTTTTTTTAATGAAATGGAATACTAGTGCTTAGAAATGTGTAATTTAGTATTTAATTAAAACTATTAATATAAAAAAATATTATTATTATTATTAATAATAATTATTAAACTTGCAATTTGCATTGTGCAAAAGAAAAAAAAAACAATTAATTTAATGCAAAGAAAACTTCAAAAATGGGTGAAAAAATCTTTAATTGTATGCGCAAAAAAAAAAAAAAAGAAGTTTAATAAAATAAAATAAACTTGGCAAAGCTTTAAACAATTTAATTTCTTAAATTAAAATAAAATATATTAAATATAAAAAATAAATTTTAAATTTAATTTTGTTTGTTTTCAATGCTTATTCTTAATGCTTTTTTTATAATTATAATTATTATTTAATTTTTATTTAACTATTAATTTTGTTACTAAAAAAAAAAAAAAAATAAAATTATAATTATTTTAATTATAATTTTTTTTTGAAAACTGCAAAGCAATAATAAAAGTGAAATAATTTTCAAGCAAATTTTCCTATTAAAAATAAATGAAAAAAGTCCTCATTTAAATCTTATTTTTATGTTTTTGTGTATCCTATAATTTGTAAAAATAAAAAAAAAAAACAAAAAATCTTAATAAAATAAATTTATTATTTAAGTTTTAGTTGTGCTAACAAATTTTTCTCAGATGAATTAATTTTGGTAAAAAAAAAAAAATAAATATAAAAAAATTATTTGAAGTAAATGCGCAAGAAAATATTTATATATATGTTCTGTGATCTGTAGCATACTTTGTACAAAGTGTTTTTTTTATTTAAATATTATTATGTATGTTTTCTTAATGATATAATTGATTTTGTCATAATAAATTTTGAAAACTAGAAAAAGAAAAGTTTGACTACTTTAATAAATGTTTAAAAATTAAAAACTAAAATTAAAATACAGAAAAAAAAAACTATCAAAATAAAAATAAAATTATATAAAATTTATGAAAAATTAAACAAAGGTTTTTTTTTATAAAAAAAAAAAAAAATAGACACAACGAACTTTCTGGGACTTGAACCTGCGCTTTGCTGGTAAAAAAAGATTGTCTAACTCTCAGCTTAACAGTGGAATAAAAGTTTCTGTGTAAATACACTGAGACTGCCATTTAAAGCCTTTTAGTGCTCAACTTCTCATGAAAGGTTGCCACCTGTTATGTCAAAAAACTCTACATATTATTCGGCTATCGATTTATAGAGAACAAAATGGTGTTTCGTGAATCTGTCTGGGATTTAGCTCATTCCAAAGCCTCTTCACTAAGCAGCATATTATTCACGAACTGAATCGAAATTTTCGAAAAAAAATCTGCACAAGTTGCAAACGTTGTTCTTGTTTTAGACTATTTGTGATCAAATTGTGCTCTAATGATCTTAGCATTGCCAGATCTGATGAAAAGCCTCGACGAAAAAAAGGGTAAAAGTGCAGCTTACTCAAGTATATTATTTTTTAATGATTTCTCGAAGCTTATCATTTCAATATAAATTCTTGAAAATATTTTCGAAAAATAAACAAACAAATAAATAAATAATCCAAACAGCGATAATATTTAAAACAGAAAATGCAATATGTGCATGAAACAAAAAAAAAAAAGATAGCAAGATACAAATAAATAACTAAATAAAAAAAATAATATAATATTTCCCATGTAAACAAGTGCAATGAATGCTTGTAAGCATTAAAGCAATAACAAATAGCAACAACAACAACAATAATAACAACAACAACGTAAGATAACAAATACAAATAAGCAATGAAATACAAAAAGTATCTTTGTATCTGTAAAGTCGCTGCGACGAACTAGTTTTTCTCACGCAGTTTTCTAAGCCCGAGTTTCCAGAAAAATGAAACAAGTGTGCTCGTCTGTATGTCTGTCTGTCCGTCCGCGTATCTAACTATGTGTATATGTCTAAACTAGCCCATTAAGGGTTTTCCAGACGACAAAAAAAAAAAAAAAATAACAATGGCGCACAAACAGGTAGCGTATCTAAAGAAAATAGATCATTTTTATTTATTCTGTCGGTCTGTCTGTCTGTCTGTCTGTCTCTTTTACACTTGTAGCTATACTTTTCATTGGAAATGCTTTCAGAATGAGAATGAGACTTGCTTGACAAACGGTTTGCACGTGCACATAATTTGTGAAAAATGTGTAGAAAATATGTATGTGTATGGAAAGACAAAGAAAACTCTTAATAATACGAAAAGAAAAAGTATCTCAAAGATATTTAAAGATCAAAGCAAAAGATTTTTCTTTACAGATACATATTTATATGCAAGTAGCGCAATTTGATTTATGTGAATTTATGCAGCTAATCTTTTGATTGCTTTATCAACCAATTTTTGGGTTTTTTTTTAAAAGATATTTCTTAAATTTCCCACAAACTGTGGGTGTTCCTAAATGACTCATTGCACACATTTGATTGCGCTTAAATGAAAACCAAACGTTCAATCGATCGATCGATTGATCGTGCAATATTCATTACATTTCGTTTAATGCTTCTTAAGTTTTTTTTTTTTCGAAACTTTAGCTCAATTAATAACTTTTGAGCACGACAACTAATCATGCATGCGCTTTAATGTCCACTTTAAAGCCGCCACAGCCACTTTGCCGCTAATGATTGTTGCATGGGATTTCGTTTTTTTTTTTTTTTTTGTTTTTTTGGAAACTGCATTTGACCAATTGCTACTAAATATGTATGTACTACCTACCTACTACTAACTCGACTTGTGACTACCAAAAGTAATCATTGCCAACTTGAGTTGAGCATATCTTTGCGCTACAATTCTATTCAAATGTCAATTGTAATTTTTTTTTCTTTCGATTTTTTTTTTTTTTTTTTTTAATGTGGCTTGTGAATTTTTCGCTACAATTGACGCCCCGCATTTCTCGGTTTCTACGTATTTCTTTTAGTAAGCATAATGGTCCCCTTTATATTACATCTTCTACAATACATGGGCTTTATATGTTGTTGCTGTTTTTCATTTTTTTTTTCTCATGCAATATTTTCCCATTCATTGTTTTAGATTCTTTTCAAATGAGGCGTTGACTTTGCGGCTTTGTATTTCTTTTTTTGGGTGCATTGACTTGTCTTTTATAACTTCAATTTAATAGTGTTGCAGTTGTTGTTGTTGTTATTGTTGTTGTTGTTATGGTAGTTGGTATTTGCTAATTGTTTGTCATAATATTTTTATTTTTATTTATTTTTTCAACCAAAATATTTCATGTTTCGCTTGTTGCTATTTGCGCAAACTTGCCTCGTTTTCAATTGGTGTGCAATTAGATTTTTTTTTTTTCGTTTGAATTTTGCAAATTTGCTACATTTCTATCCATATTTCTTATTAAAAAGCCGAACATAAATGGATCATATTATCTTCTATTAACTCAATTCATGTCGAAATCGAAATGGATTTATTATTTACTAGTACACAACCTTTAGTAGTCATAAATTAGGTCAAGCATATTTTTACCCAAAGCAAGAACTGTGAAAAGCTTAAGTTTAAAATTTCAGATCAATATTTAAAAAAAAAAAAAAGCGAATAAAATGCAGACAGACAGACGGATAAGCAGACAGACAGACGGAATTGGCTAGATCGACTCGTCTTATCATGCTGAAATAACTCTGTTCCTTGGCTATATGTATGTGATAACATCTGAGGAAGAAGGAAGTGTAAGAAACTGTCATAAACCAAAACAATAAGAAAAATTTATGTTTTTGATCGCAGGAGGTTCATGTTTCAAGTATAGATTGGGATGGTTCTAACGACACGGATGGTTCTAACGACACGACACGGAAAAAAAAATAAAATGAATCACATGGCCTGACAATCGTTTTGAATGTTCTGGGTTCAAATCTTAAAAGAAAAAAGAATCGGACTTGACGAACACCAACGATCAATAGATCACGATGGGCCACGACTAAAGCCCAGCGTATTCCACAATCTCTAATTCCAAGTTGACTAACTCTTAAATTCTCAGAGTTTGGTTATCTCATATGACGGACAGTATGGTCTACCGATCCACTTAGATATTTTACCACAACAAAGAGAAAGCAAAAGAGTGAAACTTAGAGGAAAAATGTAAAGGGATAAAGTGAGCTATGCTATCAGAACAATTCTATTCAAAACATGCAATAGAAGCAAGTCTCATAACAACATCAAACAAAGAATTATGACAAGCAGTGGCTATATATGACATTTTTTTTTTTGATAATGTACAGACAGACGGACATGTATCTAGCGATGGCGTGTTGTATATAGTTCCTTGGGTCCATCTTCTCACAGAATGGGAAGTAAGTACTCACTTGTTAAAAATCATTTATAAGTATCGAATAGTGTACTTAGTTTATATTTGGAGTAATTTGAAGTTTTCAATTGTCTAAAAAAGTTTGGATTCAAGCAATTCAGAGTATTTCATTTAATTGTAAATTGTATCTTTTAAATAGTTTTTAATTTGTATCTGTTGCCTTTTTTTGGCGATAAGTGTAACGATTTTTAATTTTTGTGCCTCAGTTTTCATAAATAATTTCAACTTGTGACAAATTTACTCACTCCCCTTTCCCTGCTACACATGGAATCTCTTGCACCAAAAAATGAATAAAGTGTTGAAATGAGTTGAGTTGCACTGTTGCAAACTGTTTCCGGCAGCAATGCAAACGCTTCCGATGACATTCGATTCGAATGCACCTGACGACGACGAAGACGACGACGCTACACATTTGAGTTAAGTTGAGAGCGTCTGCTGCAGCTGCTACAACTCTACTCAAAATTCAAATAAACTAAAAAATATTGTAAAAAAAAAAAAAAAAACACCATAAAGCAAAGTTTACTATTTACATTTGTATTTGCATTGGTTTCGATTTCCTAATTCGCATTTGCAGCATAAAATATTTATAAAGTCGGCAACTTTATTTTATAACAAATATTAACGCTGCCGCTGTGAGACTGCTGACTTGTATATTTATTTTTTTTTTCTTTCTTTCTTCTGGTTTTCTTGTCATAGACCAAAACAGAGCCAACTTAACTCTCAAGTTGTGCTCGCTGGCGCTCAGCCGTGTCCGCTCGGTCGTTTGGTCGGTCGGTTGGTCGGTGTTTCAGTTCGGTTCGGTTTGGCTCGGATTGGCGTTGGTGTACTTGTATAATATCTCTTAAAGAAACAGGTGCGTTTGCAGGTGTTTCCCACCAGCGGTAAAAAAAAAAAAAAACGAATGTAAAAAAAAAAAGAAAACCACCACCACCTTCATTGCTTCACCGCGGTCGCTGTTGCCCCACCACAAAAAAAAACTACTCTTTGTTTTTGTTTTTGTTGTTGTTGTTGCTTTAGTTGGTATTGTATTTCGTGTGAAAATCACAATTAAATGCGATTTTTATGCGAACAACAACGACGGCAGCAGCAACAACAGCAACAGCAGCGGTCACAGACATCATCATCAACGTTTGCCGCCAACGACGACGTGTAGGTTTTTTTTTTTTTTTTTTAGTATAATTTACGCCACCTCGAGACCCTTTTGTCCGCTAACTGTTCTAAATTGTAAAACAACCAACCAGGTCGTTTCGCTTTACATAGATAGTCACATGCACACATGCATGCACACGCATATGTATGTGCACAAATTATTATATTATTTATTTAAAACAACAACAACAACAATCATTAGAAATGAGTTACTTTGGACTCTAGTCTCGGTTTAACTCGATTTTGTCGTTCAATTTTGTTTATTTTTGAATTGGAGCTTTACTTTGGCGCTGCTGTTGCTCTATGCATGCGATCAATGTTTTGGCTTGGCTTGGGGTCTGGCTTTGGCTTGACTTGTGCGTTCCATTCATTCAATTCAGTCTAATTGTCTGATTGTCTGGCTCTGTTAGTGTGCGTTGTGGTGTGGTGTGTTGCTTGTTTCATAGTTTAGTCTTTCATGCGAATAGATCGCTCATTCACTTTGTTGTGCGCTCAAGTTTAGTTCAGCTGTCAGCTGCTTTGTTGAAAATGTCAGCTTGACAATTATTATGTCAAAATTTTCCGGCACAGCTGTTGACTTGAACATGAGTTTTTATGGTAATTCAAGTTTCTGTTTTTGTGATTTTTTTTTCTATTTTAGTATTTTTTTGTTTTTTACTATCGCTCCGCTCTATACGCTGCTTTTTGGTCTGCTTTTGTTGTGTATGCAACGATTTGTGAAATCACCGGCGTAAAAGGCAAAACTGGGTGGCACCTGGTCTGTGTGTCTTTGGTTATTGTGTTTGCTATAAGATTGCCGACTGTTTGACTGCAAAACTAGCTGAAAAGGATTGGCGCGTAATGTAATCGATATGTGTGGCAATTCTTTGTGAAAGTAGCGTGTTAATTAAAAGATCGGAATTTTGCTTTGAATTTCTAGAGACTAATAACTGCAGCGAAATTTTCATCAAAAATTTTGTGGTACCACTTAAACCTTGAATCTAAAATATATTTGGTATAAAATATGTTTCTGAGAATCCCATTCTTTCTATTGAGGTATAATGAGAGCTAATGAGAGCGATCCTAGTGCTTATTGGAATCTCCACAACAACTGACTGGAATTCAATATCACGCAAATCTCTGTTTTGAAGATCACCTCTATTTCTAAAGTTTCTGCATTTCCCATCGCTTTGATAACAGCTTTTTTATACGAGTTGGATATGAAAACGCATCTATCACAAATCTTCAATTCCAACAATTTCCACCAGAAAAACACTGCGGATGAAAGGCTCCAGTAATTCATTGCAGCCCTTCTTATTCAGTTTTACTAAAAGGATTTGCTGTAGTCCTGTTTTTTTTTTTATTAGTGTCATTATTTTTTTAAATCTTCCACAAATTAAGACTGATATTTCTGGAGTTTCCAATTTGTATCAAATTTCCTTTTCAGCCTCTTGGTCACATCTACTTAAGATAATATTGTGAATTGTTTGCTGTTTGTATTGATTCAATGCAGCATTCCCACATTAATTAGGCTAACAATTAAAAGCTGAACATTTTCCCAATGTTTCTCACTTGATTTCAAGGAATTCCACTTCAATAAACTACAAAGAAATCGAGGCGACTCTAATAGTGCAGAAAATATGATAAAAGAAAATACAGTAGATCGACAGACAGACAGACAGACAATGAGAACAGAACAATATGCCACTTGAATGTGGCAAAGAACGATTGCAACAATGCGGGCTGTAAGAACAACGATAACAACAGCAACAACAATGAAATACCAACAAAACAATGCAAGCAATGAAGACGCTCAATGCTTTACCATTTTAGGAGCGATCTTTGTATAAAAGCGGGTTTGTTTGAGCGAAGAAGACCGCCAACGTGGTCAACGATGCTGCTTTGCTGCTTAAATAGTTATTGCAGCTGCAATAAGTTGTAAGTTACGGAAACGCTTAACGCATTGTTGGCAAACTGTCCCACACATCAGTTTAACAGTTTTAATGTGAAAGAATCCAATGCCAACAGCTCACATGAACACATGAACACGAACACGAATACGAACAACAACAACAACATGAAGCGGTATTTCAATTTGTATCTTAATGCGACTGCTTTGTATCTGTATCTGAGAAAAACAAAAAAAAACTGTATAGCGTTGTTACGCATTTCCTTTCAGGTGTGCCAACAACAAAAGCAGCAACATTTCCCAACAACAATAATAATAATAAAAAAATAAAATCAAAGTAGGTGCAGCTGAGCGGATTAACGCAATAAAGAAAGCAGCTTGCAAAGATCAACGGAAGAGCTAGTGAACTGGTGTACTGGTGAGCTGAGCTGTTAATGATGTTGCTGACGACGACGACGATGACGACGAAGGAAAAAAAACCAAAAATGTTGCCGATCTACGTTAGTGTTGCTGTGACAAAATAGCATTTTTTTTTTGTCTTCAACTTAAACCAGACACACAGAGTTGCATTAAAAATTTGTTGGTTGCATATTTTTAAACGCTTTCAAAGTGCGACGCACCTCATTTTTTTTCTTCACTCTTTCAACTTTTGGTAAGTTAATGCTTTGCGGTCTGTCTGGCAACAAATAGACAAAAGCTATTGGCTGCTGTTGCTGCTGATCTTCTTGGTAATTGTTGTGAGACGCATGCATTTAGCTATGTGACAATGTCTAGAATTGATTTGCGGCATATTTAAGCAACTTAGGCGCGTTTGCTACTGTGACGCATTCACATTTTAGCGATAAAGATGAAGATGTGGGTTGTGCATTTTTAGGGCTTGGAAGTAAAAAAAAAACTCTCTTATGAAACAACTCTTGTGAGAGATCCGAACATATAGAAAGAAAAATGATTTGAGAAGCGCTTTCCTCAACTTGCAAGAGAGTTGCACAACACTTTATGTAATAGCCAAATTGGATCTAAAGACCACAAGTGATGGAATGAAATGAATGCCAGATTCGAATCGAGCAACCCAAAAATCCTACAAAAATCCTACTCGTAAAAATAGACAGTCTTTTAGGTCAGCTAACAAAAAAATTTATTAAACCGAGTCCAAACAATGTGTTTCAACCTTAAGCCAATTTGGATCCGCCATCTTGAGCGGCATTTTATTTGTCTACATTAATGTTGCTGGGAGGAAGACCTCCCGTAGAGAAGGAAAGCCCCAAGTCCCTCCACTTTCCGTTTAAATACATTAAAGCCATGTTTGGGCAAGTTATCAGACAGCAATAAGAAATCGTTATAGCGGTAGGAATAGGTGACTCTTCGGCTAGATAAGGTAATTAATTTTGTTGATATTTGGTTCATCCATCTGTCCCTGGAATATCTGTCTGAAATACCCGTCACACGATGACTAGATTAACTTTTCTTAAATGAATATGTAAGTTTGGTTTGTATGGGGTTTATCTGAGAACATGGGCTGCTCAAGAAGTATTTTGACCATATTTGTTACAAATCGATTTATACATAACACATTTTTCATATAAGACTAAAAAATTAGCGGAAGATTTGTATGGGGGCTATATGCTATAGTAGTTCCAGCTCAACCATGGGTAATTTTTGGAACATGGGTTGTCTTCAGCATTTGTATACCTACACACAAAAATATAAAAAAAGTTTTGATACATTAAATTTCACGATTATATCCGAGCGTGTTTCCAAGTTTCAATTTGAGCTTTACTCGAGATTTCAATAATCTCAGGTTCATCTACATTTGATTGATCAAAAATAAACAACAGCGTTTTTTGAGTTTTTTTAACCAATTTTTATAAAAATTTTGACGTGATGGAATATTTATTAGGCCAGATTCATATTCAGCGATAGAAAATCTTCAAGATAAATTTAGTCTGCTGTTTAAATCAGAAAATAAAAGGTCTCTAATTGTCGACCAGTATGATTTTCTTCAAATTTGGGGTTCTTCCACTTCAACTCTAAATTATGCTTCAAAATACAAAGCTTTTTCTTGCATTTTTTTGATAATTACAAATAATTGAAGTGTTCAAATTGGTTTCAGTTTTAACTAATTACAGCTTGTTCTTCACTAACTTAATTGTTTTAATTACCAAAAAAAAAAAAAACATCAACATTAATCAAAAACCTAAAAAATAAAACAAAAAAGAATAAGAAGAAGACAAAAAATTGCATGTTGTTAAACGATTTGTTTGTAATTTAAATGCAAATAGAGACCACCCAAGCAATAAAGTGAATTGGTCAAAATGCGCAGAAGATTGCCAAAAATAAGAGAATTCACAAAAAATAAAAATTATATCTTAATTTGAAACTCATGCAGCAGCCGCAAATCAAAAAAGAATCACTGAAGCAGAACAGAACGACAACGGATGAAATCTTTCAAGATCTGCAACAACAAAACAAACAAAATCTAACCAAGACAACGACGGCGGACGACGTCCACGAAACCAAAAAAGATGAAGAAGATGAAAATCAGTTTGAAAGTTTAAAATGCTGCAGGCTAAGATGATTTTAAGAATGACAGCAATACAACACTACACAACACGACCGACCACTCCTTTGGAGAGCCTCGGCGAAGATTTATAAATCGAGGATTGAATTGAATCGAATTGGAGAATACTGTGGATATTATTTGTCTTCGAATTGTTATTTTTTGGGCTTTGAAACAGAATTCCTGGAATTGTGCAGAAGGTTCTTCAGACACACACACACAAATACACAGAAATCGCGTAGAAAAATATATTTATGAAAAAAGAAAAGCAAATCAAATGAAATGAAATGAAATGAAAGAAAGAAAAGGGCCCAAAAGCAATGCAAGTGTTCAAAAAAATCAAAGCAAAAAAGAAACACAACAAACAAAATTCTTAAATTCTGAATTCGAGTTTGGTGTGCACGTGCAGTGAATAATTTTTTAAAAGCCACACAGGCATACACAGACGGACGGACATGAACATGCAGGCTAAGAATCCTTTGGCAAAGCAGAAATTCCTTCCTTTTTTTCTTTTTCTTTTTGATACCAAAAATAACAACAGCAACAACAAGTAGCAAAACAACGCCAACTAACCAAACCAAACCAAACGAAACGATTGCTGCAGATCGATCTGAGCGATAGGCGCACCATACACAAGCAAACAGACAGACAGACAGACGGACAGACAGACAGACAGACGGACAAAAAGCGTCTTTCATTCGTTTTGACCAAACGATTAAATTCTTAAGATATCTTTTTTTTTTGTCATTCTTTAAGATTTCTTTAATACCCTACAAAATAAGATTTGTTTTGTATTGAAGACTCATTTGAATGTTGATTCCAGTTAACTGAAATTATTGCTGATCAGTAAATTCTTCAGTTGATCAGTTTATGTTGATCACTTTTTGGTTAATTTGTTCAAAGAAGACCATATAGCGTATCATAAATTCAAATATACCGAACTTAACTTTATATGAATAGTTTTTTTCATCAACTTTAGGCTGAGAAGAGTCTTCGTTCTTTGAATAACTTCTTTTCTTTTCATTCAATTTTTTTGTATGTTCTTCTTTCACTCTTTAGGGTCTTTGGGCATTTATTTTTCCTTTTTTTGTTGTTTTGTTTTTTTGCGCATTTTGGCATATCTTTTTCGATTTGAATTTCAGATTGAGTTTTAATAGCCACACCTGCATTTGAATTGTTCTCGACCATCCTATCCCATATTCGAGTATATTGATTGTTGTTATATTTGTTGCTATTTCTCACAGTTTTTGTACGATTTGGACGATCCAATATAATATTGCGAAATTCGTTCGCTCATTTGGTGTGATATTTTTGCGCAAATTTTTACAAAACGAAAATTCAATTTCACGCTTCTTTATTAATTGGTTAAGCTTCATTTAGTTTAGAGTTTTTTCTTCCTTTTTTTCTGTTTTTTTAATGAGATTTTCGTTTTATGATTATGAAATGCATTTTTGGGTTTTGTGTGGTTTTATTTTTTTTTTTTTAAAGTTGCTAAAAGGAAGTTGAGTGCGTTGTTTTAAAGTAATTTAAGGCGTGAAATAATATTGTATAAGAACAGCATTTTTTTATGTTCATCTATTGTAATTTAATTTAAATTTAGACTCTTTGTGTTTTCCTATAAGGGAGGGAATAACAAGGAACACATGTTTTTGGAGCAAGTTGGAAAAAAAAAAATTTACACAAATTGATTCGAATCCCCAATAAATAAATTAAGTTTAAATAAACTCAGTTTAAGGAAGGCATTGTAGATCCTATAAATTATATATATTCTTGATCAGCTCGACACTATACGATTCGATTTAGCCATGTCCGTCCGTCTGTTTATTTCTATTCGTTCTATTTAGTCAGTTAATGGTTTATGGCTGATATTTTAAGCTTAAGCTTTTCTCAGCAATGACCAGAGTGCCACGCCCCCATACAAACCAACAGCCTATTTTATATGAAAAATTTGTATACCCTGTACCCAAGGGGTAAAAGGATATATTAAGTTTGTGCAAATGTATGTAACAGGCAGTAGGTGGCATGGTATACCCTAAAGTATAAAGTATATAAATTCTTGATCACATTGCAAGGAGAGTCTATATAGCTGCTGACTGCCGTATGAGTAAGATTTTCTAGCAGGCTATAAGAGATACGGCCACCGTATTTGAAACTTATGCTCTTCTAAGCTGTCAAATGTCACTTACAAACGGTTCTTCTCTAGTCCCTTTTTAAAGGGTAGCCAACATACACCAAATCATTGGGTTTTTCCTAAAAACTTCTTTGTTTCTTATTCTAGGACCTCTTAGTTTAGTATAAATTATGCCTACGATAGTCCGAATGAAATATCCCAAAATGGTTAGAACCAAACAAATTTTGAATATAGACCCAATACAAATGTATCCCATTTTTGCCCTATTGCACAGGTAGGAACAAGAATCTATTTTGAAATTTATTTTCAGTCCTGGTAAGTAAAAAAAATACTGAAAAATGGTTTTTCTCCATTTTGAAATACAAGAATTTTTCCTAGATTCTAGTTAACATCAGAATGATTTGAATTTTGAGTCGTTTAACTTTCGAAACAAAGAATTTGAAAAATCATGCCACTTAATGCGTATGTTTTTTTCAGAAGATCAAATTTTTTTTAAGTGTTTTACATTTTTTTTTAAATCTTAAAATGAACCTGAAGATTGTTTTCATAGTTGTAAGCCCCTAAAAACCCCTATATAAGTACAATATATAAAATCTAAAGCAAAAAAAACAATTTTTTTTTATTTATAAATATTACAACAATAAGCCGCATACTTTAAATTTAAATATAATTTTAATAATAACAGCGACGACGTCAACAGTATTTAGCAAAATGATTATGAAAAAAAAAAATAATAATAAGAAAATAAAAAAAAAAAAAATATTATGGAAAAACTGAAAAATATATCTTTATTGCACACGAAGCAACAACGCTGAGGACGCAATTTGCGTTGGCAGCGCGTGGCGTGGCGTGGCAACGAATGAAGCTGCTTTGCCTTGCCTCAGATGCAGACGACTACTCTGGCAATATCTGAAGCTAATCGAGCATTTGGCGTTGGCGTTTTCACAGCTGCTACTGCAGCACACACAATGCAACATGAGCTATGAGAGTAGCGGCATGCTGGGGAGGCAAGCAAAATAACCGATAAAATTATTTATTGCAAACAAATTTTCAAATAGCGTCAAAATCACAAGCGACGACAACGGCGACGACGACGACGACGACAATGTTGGCGATATTTGACATGCGCTGGTGGCGCCCAAAAAAAATACTGGAAGATCAGCAAAAAAAAAAAAAAAAATTCAAATAGCTTCCAAGCGTATACTATGTGGCACTATTTGAACTAAGTGCCACACGATATATAAATTCGCACGAAGTAATTAGGCAGCATACATAAAAACCTAAACACTTTGTCGATTAGCGTAAATGACAGGCAAAGTCACAAAAAGCTTATAAAATTTCAAAAAATATATGGCGAGGTTGGTCTACGTTTTGTGATTTTTTTTTTGTTTATTTCATAAACAAATATAAAATTTTTTTTTTTGCTTTTGCCACAAACCCAAAAAATGTATTTAATGTCAACGTAAATTTTTGCAAACACTTCAAATTTTTTTTTTTGTTGTTGTATTTTTTATTGTTTATGGCCAAGTTTAACCTTAGAGTCTGACTTTTAGCTTATTAGATATTTTTTTAGTAGTCAGTTTTAGCAGCGTCGCAACGGCGCGCCCTACCCACCACCAAGCTGACAGCTGCAATGATTTTAAAGTTCACACTTCAACGCTTAAACTGAAGACTACACGCTGAGTTATGCCACATTAAGGAGGCTCAGTCTACGCGATTCGGTCTATGCAAATGTTGCTGTTTTTCTTGCACTCTGAACTTTTCAACTGCAATTTGACAAAAACAACAAAAAAAACAAATTTATAAATATTTACTTATGCAATTTAGTCTATAACTCAGCTGCATATAGAAAATGTAAAAAAAAAAGAAATAAAAAGAAAAAAAGATACTTCCAAGCTTCATGAAGTCATTTAAGATACTTTTAGCATCTAAATCAAAGTTTTGTACTTTGTATGCGTTTGACTCAGTTGTCAGTCCTTGTCCAAAGTGTACTGCAATGCAGCATCGTAAATTATAATTGACTTTCTGTCTGATATACAATATACTATATAAATGGAATCAATGAGTCTGTTTGATACATATTTAGTGCAAGCGGCTTGGTGCAGTGGAACAAAAATAAAATATATATTTACAAAAAAGTAAAAGTTATTGAATCATAAAGTATTTTTATAAGAGATGTCAGGGCAATAAATACACAATGAGTACAACTGAATGTTTACTGTGTACTATTCTTACTCATTTGGTCGTTTAACAAACTAGTTCAAATAAATTTGCATAAAATAACTACCCAGCAGTTCTGAAGATCGACCAATAACTATTCAGTTGACTAGCCTTACCTGGACGCCCTTGTTCCTCTCATTTTACATTACATTATCCTACAAAAGCTGATGTACCCAGAAAATCACTGACTGGCTCGGGTAGAACCGTTACTGATCGACTAGAGCGAATCGGTAAGCGAGGATCAACTATATCTGATGCAGATATGATCCAGACGATCCAATGGTGGTAATCGACTGTCCCATGGCTGGACAAGTCAGAACTGCTGAGGGTATTTTGATAATGTTTTTTATATATTTTTTTTAAATTTTTATAATACTTTTTTTTGTCCACTGTGCTTGCAATAGGCCAATATATATATTTGTATATATTTTATTTTTCTCTTTACACAAGCTAAATGCGTTTGTCAACCATTTTTGGCTATCCTTTTGGTTGTCTGAGAAACGAACAAAAAAAAAAAAAAACCAAAACCGATAGCATCGTTCCGATCCATCCATCCATCCATCGATCCATCCATTCATCGTAAATGTATCTTTAAGTTAGTATTTGTTGCAGCTGTGTTTTATTGTTCAAATACATTGAAACTCATGCGTCGCGTTGCGGCAACATCAGCATCAGCAACAGCAACATTGAATGACAACACACGATGACAAATGCGCGACAGAAGTGGCTTAAAGTCAAACTTAAACGAAAAATCAAACCAAACCAAGTCAAAAGACGTCTTTGGCGGCTTTTCTTTATTTTCTTGATGCTTTGAACTTGCTGCGACGATAACTGATTCCAAAAAAAAAAAAAAAAAATTGAAGCTCGCATTATTTTTTGATTGTGCTTTTTGGTTTTTTTTTTGGAACGCTAAATTTGATTTAAATTTAATGAGCTTTTATCGTACATGACATACAATCTGCGCATGCGCTGCGGTAATCACTCATTTATACGATTCGATACGTTCGCTTTACACGTGCAGACACTCAACTGCTTTGCTTTGCCTCCAACATTGACAATCATTCAATATCAAAATTCAAGCCGTCATTCATTCAGTCATTCAATGCAATTCTGTTGACGTTCAAGTGGCTAGCGTTGATTTTTTTTTTTTTGTTTTTTTTTTTTTGCCTTGTCAGCTGCAAGAGTTGCAATAAAAGTTGAGTTGGCTTGAAACGTTTTGTTTGGCTGCTTTTGGCTTTGGCTTTATGATGTCGTTGACTTATAAGCGCCACTGTAGAGACGTTGTATGATCTAGCCATATGCATATAAGCACATAAACACATACAACCATACATGTCCATCACATGTAAGCTACTTGAATGTATTTTATTTTTATTTTACATAATACAATAGATAGATTATAGACTGGTAGTGACCAAAATTTTGACATTCAAGCGTTGGCATGGCACATTGTGCTGCTGTCAGGTCAGAGTGACTTGAGTATTTGGCCGAACGGAAGTCGCCAGCTGTCGAAGTTGTGCTAAAATTGACGAATATTGTTGAAATAAAATTATAGACGAGGGCTGTATTAAACGAATCTTTGCAGGATCTTATTATCAAAGATTCTTATCAATATGATTTTAATTCCTATCAATGTATGACTGATTCTGATGGCCCTAAACAAGATACAAAGAAGTACATTAGTGGAGCACTACGCTCAACTCCAACTGAAGCACTTACCGCCACTAAATCTGACAGGTTTGAAGGCAGCCTCTATAGCTGCCATTAGACTCAGGTGTTGCGAAATGTGAGGCACTAATGCCGTAGGACATTCCGTGACTACCAACTCTTCTAACACTTCCCAAAGAACAGATTTAAAGTCACTATTCCAATGCGTCATGACTGGTATACACAGCTGTGAATGAAAGAAAATTCCAATAGAATATATTCGTACGGATCGAAACTCAACAGCCATTTGGTGTAGGGTCCACTCCATGGATCTGGGAATTAACACATTTTTCAGGCTTTCTGATCATTGCAGTCTTTAACGGGCAGAGGATATAGCAATAAATGAAGCGATGAATCTTCTCAAATCTTTTAAAAGTATTCTTAAACATGTATTCCTGTTTTCTGATAATCAAGCGGCCCTTAAGGCGCTGGACTGCCACATTATCAAATCTAAATTCATTACTGAGTGTCGCAAATCTCTTAAACGAGATGGCTCAACACTACAGTATTCATCTCTTTTGATGTTAGGGCACAGTATCACAGTATTAGGGCATGATATCAGTGACCACGGAACAAGGTCTCATAGGCACTCGCTGTTGGTTAGGCGTCTCTGGTTTCTGTAGAAGCTGTGGCAATAAAGAGGAGGAAGAAAATATTGAACATCTTCCCTGTCATTGTCCAGCTTTTAGTTCGAACATTTGGGAAAATTCTTCTTGAAAGAGATGTCGTATGTAACCGCGATCGAAGCCAGAAGCCTAATATGGTGTTAGTTTATGGTTTTAGGTCTCTGAGCTGCCTTTTTTAGATTATTTGGCTTCGCAATGGGCCTCTTTTGTTGGCCTAAGTCTAAGCACTCGGCCTACTAAACCTATGACTGATTCTTATCAATATGTTATTAATTCGTATCATTGTGATATTATTACTCATCAATATGATATTGATTCCTATCAAAAGGAGAATTTCTTTTACATTGAATTCTTTTAACAAATTCATAGAACGTACCTCGATTATTGTGTAAAAATACAATACGTATAAAAGCTCATATTAATGATTTAGTTGACCATTCATGTACAATACTCGTACATATACGAGTGTCAGAATGTAAATTAAATAAAATTATAGCACGTTTTATGGCACAATTATTGCAACAGGCAGCAGCAACGGCAGCCAATAGATTTGTTTATGACTCGCCCAAGGCGTTATTCGAGCATTGAAAAACTTTGCAGCTGACGAAATGACGTATTCAAAGTCTGATTGATTCTTGAGCAGCAGCAGCTGCTGCTGCTGCCAACTTATAACTCTGAGATTGAATGCAAATAAGAAATTCAATGCGCCGCTTTATGACTTCAACAATGAAATCAGCGAACACAAGCAGCAGCAGTGGCGCAGCTACAATCGCCGAATTGTAATGGAAAATGTTTAAATATGTAACTGAATACTTTTCCAAATGTAAGCTGACATTGACAAATAAATAGCAACCCACGCCTTTTTGCCAATAGTTTTTTTTTCATTGCTTCTGCATTGTACTACGCTGGTGGCTCTGGCGCTGTCCAACGCTGGCGGTCGCAATGAAACGCTTGCTCGCTCGCTTTGCTAATTGATTCATTGATCTTAGCTCGACGATATCACTTCACTCAGTAAGCAGTAAGCTTAGCTCAAACTGTCGGCGTAGCTCGTAAAATAATTCTCAACGCCAGCTGTCCGTCTGTCCATCTGGTCGGTTGCTTTTTTTTTTTTTTTTGTATCTCGTCTTTGCCACTGACTTAGGCTGCCGTCAATTGCGCACAAAGACATTATTAGCAGTCGCGGAATTCAATTGTTGCACATTTTGGGCGTTCAATGTTGCAGTTGCAACAAGTTTTTAGATAATAGCAACAAGCGGTGGTGGCAGCGGCGTCAAATTTGTTAAATTGACAAAAAACGAACAGCAAATTTGCCGATAAATTTTAAGTCGTCGTTGTTGTTGTTTTTGTTGTTGCCGCATTTTGTAGCGCGCGCGCGTCGAACGAGCGATAAGTAAGTTATTAAATTCAATAAAATTTATCATTATGCGATATCAATAAATACAAATTCAATTTTTGTTTCGGTTTATTTATTTATTTATTTCGTTTGTTTATTTGTAGTCTATCCCGGCATATCTTTTTCTATCGTTTAAGATAATCCAATCGTATTGCAGCATAAATGATCGCTGTTTGCCACTTATCGCATTTTGATATCGCATTTCGATATGCCTCAAAATGTTGCCAATAAGTTTTGCATTTCGATTTAGTTTTTTCTTTTATTTTTTTTTTAATAATTTGTTAAATTTTTTATTTTATCTAGCATCGATTTCGATTTGTTGAGTTACTGTTTTATTAATTTGATATAATCTTGCAATTAATTACAATTTCAGTAGCAAAATTAATATTAAAATGAAATTAAATTTTTATTGCAAAGTATTTTTTTTAGTGGTTTGTACTAGAGCGGAACACCGGGAATCACAGAACCAGTGGAAAATTCCGTTATGCGTAACAGAGAAATAATTTTCAAAATTGTAGGAGTATACTGAATATTTGTCAAATCCTGACAATACCGAAAATAAAATTAATATAAATTTAAGATGGAATTTAAAATTTGGAGTCTAGCGACTGTAACTTCAAAATAATCGAATTCAGGCGACAGTGGGACAGACGGACATAGTTGGGCTTTCGATGCTGGCAAACAAATTTTTTTACAATTTTACATTTTTTAGTTTGTTTCCTTTTCTTATTCATACATTGAACGAAATTTGTTCTAAACTGTTGGCAACTTACAAAACAAAATATCGTTTACGAAAAATTTCGTAAATTGTACGAAAGGTTGTTGTATTTTAACGAAATAATTCAGCATGAGCCGTAACGAAATTTAACAAAAAAAAGAGCATGTTTTTGTTTGCAGTTGCAGCTACGAAGTTTTCATATAATATACAAAACCTGTTTCTACAATGTACGAAATATTTCGTAGCTCATTTCATGCAAAAAAAAAAAACATTTAAATAGCAAAGAGTGGTAATTGTAGCAATGCTATTTATACCCTCATTGTCCCTGTACATACTATTTGCTTTGTTTCATAAAGAAAAAAATATTAAATATTCGAGTTAAATCCGAACGATCGAATATTATTCGAATTCGCAACGGTTAACTTCGAAACAACTCATAATCGATTCGAAGTTTAACCATTTATTCGAATAAAAAATATGAGTTAAATCGAAGTGTCCGGTTATAGTCGATTTGTCGGCTCGAGTTGGTCATTACTCGATTATATCCGTTAGTCTGGTTGACTGATGCATCCCTTAATAACATCGGCGGATTTCTTCTACTTAAATCTAAGCTAAGCTTGATGTCGCTGATTTTTTCTGAAATGCGAAAGACAAAGTTCTCTACAACATTAAAGTTGAAATTCTCCAGTACTGATCAAACCCTCGAACGGATTGCTTCTTTTCCAGACCTGACAAGGCGTTATACATAAATTAGGATCATCATAAAGATAGTTTTAATCTAGCACACAGCCTAAGTACACACACTTTGCGCAAATGAGGAAGTTTATTCTATATACTGCTTGGTATAGACAGGGTCTCTTGCAGGGTCTTCTTTCTCAAAAATTGGGAACAGATCAGAAAGCTTATTTTGAAATTAGTTACAAGTATGCAAGCATAACAGAAATACTAAACAGCACTATTATTATAATTTTTTATTCTGTTATTCAATCCAGTTCAAATTTAGGTATTTAGTAAAAAAAAAAAAGGAAAAATTTATTTAAACTGACAACTCAATTCACAAAATACCAATTGTGCATGTGACATACTAGGCAACATCAATCAGTATCAGTATCCGTTTCAGCTGTGAACCATTTTTGTGGTCATTTAATAAGTTTGTACTTGTATCGTTACGCGATTGAGTATATACCTAAATACTATATATGCGTTTATATGGTCTAATGTAGATAAATCTAAAGTTAAATGGCCAAAAGTCAAAATAAATTAAGCCGCAGCAGCTTGCAAGAGCTAAATAGCAAAGCAGAGGTTTTTCTTTTTATTTGATTTTTTTGTTTCCAAGCGCAATGCATATGTGGGCTTGTGCGGTGAGCAATAAGACAATCACTCTAAGACAACAACAACAACAAAAAGAAAAAAAAAACTAAGCAACAAAATCTCAGTCACAGTCACAAAGTCAGTCACACCCTTTTGGCAATCATTTTGGCTTGACCTAACTCAACGCAACAAAAACAACAGCAACAACAACGAAAACATTTGCCGTAAAGTGACGACAAACCGTTACATTTGCACGCTAATCTCTGCGCCATTTGAACATTTCAGTACAGTTCGTCCGTCCGTCCGTCTGTCTGTCCGTCTGTCCAATTGGACTTGAATGTACGCCCACATGCAGATGCAATAAGACAATAATGGGCGCCGCCGCATACTCGTATGTATGCATTTTGGCCATAATGCAGCATATTCATGGCTATAACTTCAAACTGCGCCTGAGATTTGTCACCAGCTCGTTTTGAATGTTTGCAGCTTTGTCTTGGCTCATGTTGCAGTTGTATGTTTTATTTTTTTTTTTTGCAGATCGTTTGTAGCTTTTTGATTGAGTTGACGAAATTCAAATTGAAATTCCACAAACGCAAATCATACTCATGTGCGCCGCTGATGGATGTTTGCTTTGGGGCTGTGTGTCGCATACGTCTGTCCGTCCAATCTGATGATGGACAATAAGTATCTCAGCTGTGACTTTGGTGACTTTAGCTGCGCCCTCATATAGTATGCATTTGTGTCAACGCCCTTTTTAAATGACGCGCCCTGCTTTTCTATAGCGAATTTGCGAATGCTTTCCTGCTGCGTACAATTTTTTTTTTTTTTTTTTTTGTATCTGTATCTGTAACTGCGCCTGCACACATACATATTTGTATCTTTTTTTATGTTAAAATGTTTTTTTTTTTTTTTTTTTTTTTTTTTGGTTTGGTTTATCTGTAGCCGTTTCGTCGTTTGTGCACGGCTGGTTGACACACTTTTTACTTTATGCGCGCATTCATCCGCTTTATTTTCGCATTTAATTATTGAGACATTTTTGCTGCGTTTTTATATTTATTTTTATTTATTTTTTTCGTTTCAGTTTCAGTTTTTTTGTTTTTTGTCATTGCTTGACGTGGACATGAACGTGGTCGTGAATCGAAGCTATTAAAAAACTGTTTGTTTTGCATTTCGCATAAATGCGCCAAAATGAAATGAATTTGAGCTACTCGCCTCCAATGTGTGTGTGTATGTGTGTGTGTGTGTGTGTAGTGTAGTGTATATAGTTTCTGTTGCGGCGTCGTTTTTGTCGCCCAATTATTTCAGCTGCTGGCGACGAGTCTAAATGACTATTTGTCTGTCTGTCCGTCCGTCCGTCAGCTTGTTCGACTGACTTGGCTCGACTTGTCTGACATTTGAGTTCAAACACCTGCAATGCACCGGCTTCGCTCGTGTTTTTCGTTTTTTTTTTTTATTTTTTTTTTTTTGCTAGTTTGAATTTACGCAGTTTTTTTTTTATTCTTTTCGTTTTGTCGCTCATTTATTTTATTTTATAATAAAATATTACAAAGTACATGCATAGACGGCGCGCACAAATTGTTCACAATAATAAGTGACAAAGTTTAACTTGACTACAAAGGGGCGTGCAGTTCGGAGATGTATCGTTGCCGCATATCATACGTTTTACGCTAATTTGACTAAATTCTATAATTTATATCTTTGAAAAAAAAAAAACGACATTTGCTTGATGTAATTGGCGCTTTAGTGTTCTAGAACTGTTTTGTAATTGACGCTTAAGTTTACATTGAATTATCTTAGATACATAAAAAATAGTTCTAGATTTTTTTGAATAGTGTAGATGTATCGTAACTGTTTTGAAGACTCTTGAACTAAGTATTTGCCTTAAAATATTTAACTCTGCTTAATGGATTTAAATGGTCTCTTCTGTGAAATACTGTCAGATTGTGTATTTGTTGACATATAAATGGGAAAAATAAATAAATAAAAAAATATTAAATACCCATGAGAAATATTTTACAGCCACAAAAAAAAAAAAAAAAATAAATAAATAAATAAAAATAATAAACAAAAGAGAACGCTGAAGTTGAATATATTCTCTGCAAGATACCCCGTACCCAATCTTTACACACCTCAAGTTAATCCAACCTTATGACACTACGGTTTGATTAACTTGAGGTTTGTATGGGGGGTGCCCCTTACAATGAGACTAGCGCAAAACCATTTGCAAGTGCACACTTGAACGGCAGACAGCATGACAGTCGGACAGACGGACTTATCTAGTTCGATTCCCCTTTCAATGCTGATTAAGAATACCTATGTATAGTGTACTTTATAGGGTCTAGCTAGCCTCCTTCTGTCTTTTTTTAAAGTCCCGAAAATGGGCATTAGTATTGTATAGGGTATGTACGCTGTAGTGGTCCGATCTTATCTAAATTCAACATTTAAAACGTGGATTACTATTAGAATTATTCATATAAAACTATTCATATAAATTCATATAAAATTTCGAAAAAGTAGGGTCGGCTCTATGATTTGCATGCATGTTTCAATCGTTATGGGTTTTGAACCCGGTTTGTAATCATACCAGTCGAAAGACTTACTTTAATTTTAATCTTACTAATATTTTACTTTGGTTTAAAGCTACATGGAAAATTATGGATAAAAATTCTATTTAAATCAAAAGAAAAGAAAATGAGAGACTTGAACCTTAAATATAATATTTTAACAATACAAAAAAAGACAGAGTGAGACTCAAACCTAGGTTACACCTATGTCAGCTAAGTGTCTAA
Source organism: Leucophenga varia (assembly GCA_018903435.1). Lineage (NCBI taxonomy): Eukaryota > Metazoa > Arthropoda > Insecta > Diptera > Drosophilidae > Leucophenga > Leucophenga varia. Next base: position 6,993,796 of record JAEIFJ010003025.1, read on the forward strand.
CTCTCTGGGCAGACTTCTTGAATAGTGAGCTTTATTTGTGTCAATTGTCCATGGATGTTATATATCATACACATATTCGGTCGGTTAAACTTACACAAAATCTCAGTTCGAATTTTAAATGTTCAAAGGCTTCGAATGGGGTAAGTTAAACAAGAAAAAAACATTCTCACAAAAATCAAACTGACCACAACAGCTCATTAAATACACACAAAAAAAAAAATCTTTGCAAATTACTAAGCAAATAAAAAAAACTGAACAAAAAGTAAATTTTCATAAAATCAAATAAAATGTTTGTGTTTAACTTTATTTTATTTTATTATACAAAACATATTTTTATATTTGTACGGCGGAATTTGATCAGGTGCGCATACAAAGCAAAATTAACAAACAACAACTGCAAATGTTGAGAAATCTCGCGAGACTTTCAACGAAGAAAAAAAAATAAAACACAAAACAACAACAAAACTGAATTTCAAAACGACAAAAAAAAAAAAAAAGCTTAATGAGAAAGTCAAACAGAGAAAGCAAATATTATATGAAAAGACTTGAATGCGTAAGCGACAATGCTTGACAATGGACAATGATGATGAATTGTATAAGTTGAAAAAGTTTATAGGAAACTAAACTGACTGACTTGACAGAAATAGACAAGATGTAAGCACGGACGGACGGACAGACTGAGACAGCATGACCGCAAATATTGGCGACGATGATGACGCCAAAACAAATGCAGCTGAGTCAATAAACAAAAGCAACAGCAACAACAACAACAAAACAAAATGATGCTCTTATCAGCATTTAAATAAGAGATCATTCCACAATGATGCTTTATCAGCAAACTCTTTCATTGAGATGTGAACAGCTTAAGATTATTTTTATTTTTTGTTGTATTAAATAAAAGAAAATAAATTAAAACAACTCTCAGGCTGCCGCCAACGCTTGTAAACGCTATAATTTCTAATGAGAAAGAGTGTTAACGAGGTTTATTTAGAAAATAAATCTTTTTGCTTAATATCTTTATAAATAGGCGAACTCTGATCTGCCGCTGACCTTTGTCCGTCTGTCAGCAAATTTGTGCTTTATGATTTTCATCGAAAAAATTATATTTAACAATTTTTTAAACAAACCTCGTTATATTTGCATTTCAGTGTACAAAACTCGTGCCTTTGTTACCGCTTTTCTTGTTGTTGTTGTTGTTATTATTGTCGACTACTGTGACAATTTCATTTGAATTCTGATAAGCAAATTTGTAAGCACACAACAACAACAAAAGCAAAAACCGCAGCACAGCAACAAAAAAACAACAAAAACAACAAAATTGTAACAACTTAATCGTGTTTTTTTTTCTTTTTTAATTTTCATTTACAATTTTATTATAGTTTTGTACAAATTAAATTTATTATTTTTTTTTTACTTAGAATCGTTGTTGTTGTAGTGCTTTGGTTTTTATTTTATTTTATTTATTGTTGTCAATGTTGTCTTCTGCTTCTGCTTCTCCTTCGCATTGTTTTTGCTTTTGTTCTTATTAGATTCAATTGGCGCCAGAGCAAAGTTTGATTTTTATTTTTGTTTTTTTTTTCTTTTTATTTTTTACATTGTTGATTTCATTTTCATTTTGAATTAAAGTGTAATAAATACAACAACAACAGTAATAATACTGATAGAAATAATAACAACAACAAAAGATGTCAAGTCTCAATGAACTATATAATTGGGTTTTGTAATATTTCACACTAAACAACAGCAATTTTTTTTCCTAAATCCACTTTAAATATGTAAAGGAATAATCTTTAACAAAAAAAAAAAATAAATAAATAACTTCCAGTCTTAAATGAGAATAAGGAAGATCGTTAAATTTGGTAGTACCGAAATTTTGAATAGTTTAGGTACAATCATCTGTATCATGGTGAGTGGTTAGGGATCCATGGCCTGATAAAACCTAAGCTTGTATACTTTGGTTGTAGTTTGAAATGTTTTTACCCAATTTGGGTGTCCAAAAAAAAAAAAAAAAAAAATCGGAACTCGATTTAAATTACGCGGGTAGATATTTTCGTTTCAAGTTTCAATTGGCACCAAAAAATGCTGAATTTTCTTGAATTTTCTGCACTGATTCTTCGTGACTTCTTTTTTGCCAAAAATGCAACCAATATCGTTCCTCAACCATCTTATTCACCTGATTGGGCTCCCTGTGACTTCTGGATATTTCCAAACCTGAAAATACCACCTCCGAGAAAACCGTTTTGAGTCGATTGAAGACATTCAACGTGATTCGACGCGCGCTCTGAAGTCTATAGCAGAAGAATACTTTTTGGCATGCTTCGAGGACTGCAATAAGCAGTGGCATTAGTGTATTATATCGAAAAGGGAACTATTTTGAAGGGAACAAAATTGATGAGGAAGAATAAAAAAGATTTTATGATTTATAAAACTAGTTCTGATAAGTCTGTGGTCACAGTAGTATTCTCAAATTAAAAAAATGTCCACTATGGTGAATCTATGATAATATCAACCCATTTATGCACTACAAATTTGATTAGAACCAAGTCACTATATAAAATAACCTCAAGTTTCCGGTATTTTGTCAAGATAATATTTCAATAATTGAATATTTAATTCGATTATTCTCATTGTAAATATCGAGTAGCGCTGAAAGACAGCTACATTAACACCGTATGAGCCCTGAAATAGTGGCCGCATTTAACAAAAAAAAAAAAAAGGACAATGGGTTGAGTTTTATATTATAAAAAATCTCCCAAAATTCGTAAACATTCGAAACAAATTATTCAAAATGTCTTTCAATGAACATGGCTCTTACATTTACCAATACATTTTATAACTTGAATTTTAACCTTAGTAAAGAGATGGGCGTGGTCCGACTGATCCTAAAAATTGTCTAACTAAAAAGTAAAGCTACCCAAGTCTTTTTCACAGATCTTCACAAAACTATGCTTATTTGACTGAGCTAGGATAAAAAAAAATAGACAGGTATTTTTTTATATCGGCAAATGTCCAAATTTAAGGGTTGAAACACCCTTTTAGGGTGTGGGAGAGGCTCAAAAAACATTTTTAAAACTTCTTATGTTTGCTTGAATTGCAATTTCAAAATGTCGGATGCAATATGGCGACCAAGAAATATAAAATATGAACAGTTTCACTTTCACCTAGATACTAGGAGTTCGCCATATTGCAACCATGCTCATATATAAATTTGTTTATATATTACTACTCATCCTACGTGACATCTATGTCGTAGCTACAAATGTATCTGAATTTCCTTTTGATCACTTCCATTTTTAATTTACTGCATACATTCCTATTTACAATGAATATATAAATTTTTATAATTTTTAATAACAATATATTACGTTTTGTTTATTGCTATTATTGTTGTTAGTTTTGTTTCTAATTATTTAATTACGACATGACAAGGCGGCGGCTGCGGCTGCGTCTACAACTTCACACGTTACCCCGTCTGCCCGTTGCCCATCATTGCTACAAAAAAAAATTCTGTTGAAATGTTTTTTTTTTCTTTGTTAACGTTGGACGATTCCATTGAAATGCTTGAAACAAAACAAAAACAAAAAAATCAATTCGTATTATCATTGAATGAAGCCAATGAATAAAGCTTTATACTATGTAGCATTGTCTTTGCTATTGCTACTGTTGTTGTTGTTTTTTATTGTTATAACGCTGAGTTTAGCTAGAAATTATATATTATAGCAGCGATTTACATGCAATCATTGTAATTATTTCAATTTACATTTCCTGCTTTAAGAGCGAAAACTTTAAATTTATTTGCAGCGACATTGTTTGGGGTACACCTGCTCGGTTCTTTTTTTTTTTTATTAACAAAAAAACTGACCTTACCTAATTCCAATTAATTTACAATTTTAATGTTTAAATAAACAATCTGCAATCTTTGTTCTATAATATTAATTTGCACCTGTTCGTGCAGTTTTCACTAAGATTTTTTCGATTTCGATTTCATTTCAATCGAAAGTGGCAAGACAAGTTATAGGCTTTTTAAGGAAAGTGAAAACTTAAAAAAAAAAAATAAAACAAAAAAATTAACATTTTTAATTGTTAAATAATTATAAAGAAAAGTGAAATAATTGAAATATAATTAAGAAAATTGTATAACATTAAATCAAGAAAATATATGAAATATAATACAAATGTACATGTACCGTTTTTTAATTAAATTAAATTTGTATTTTTTATTTACTTTTTATTGTTTTGCATAAACTTAATTAATAAAAATTGCAAATAATAAAGAAATTTAAACGCGTCGTATACGCGATAAATAATTTTTGCTTTTTCAAATGAAATTCATTTCTGTTTCATTTCTCTAATACGAAATTTCATTTTGTTTCTTATCTCGCTCTTTCTCTTTTTTTTGCAGCATTTGTTCTATTCTCATTTCACTTGTGTGTTTGTTCAATGTTTCAATGCCATTTTGTTTCTTATACGTTATTTGTCAAATGTTTCGCAAGCGCTCCAGTGGCGCAATTGGTTAGCGCACGGTACTTATAATCAGTAACTTGTGAGCAATGCCGGGGTTGTGAGTTCGAGCCTCACCTGGAGCAGTGGTTTTTTTTTATATTTTCAAATATGTTTTTTTTTTAAATAAAATTTATAAAAACTTTTACATTTAAAATTAAAAAAACAAATTTTAATTAAAAAAAAAAAAGGAATGTTGAAGAATATTCTGTACCCCTAATTTTTTATTCCATTTTTTATTGTATTTTAGTTTTTTAGCTTCATTTTCTCGAAAAAAATTCCAAATCTTGGGATAACTTTTTATCTTATAGTAGTCCAACGGCTATCATTCGGGTACAGGGTATAAAAATATGTTATATACAAATGAAACATTGTTTTAAAAACTCAAAACATTTGGAACTTCTCAAACTAAATCAAAGTACAGCCTATCGAACGGAAACTACAAAAAAAAAAAACCATTTTCCAAAAAAATAATCAATTGAGCTAATCTAAATAAAAAAGAGCATCCGCTTTTGAATATTACAATCCGATGTCGACAAAAAGAACAAAATCAGCAGCAATAAAATCGAATCGAATCGCAACAATTAATCAAATAATTTCCGTTTGGTTAGTTTCAATTGAAAACGAAATAAAACGCATTTTAGCGCGCGGAAAATCATTGGAATAAATAAAAACCAAAATAAATCAAATGAAAGTCAATTGAAATTATTAGCGAAGAAAAGTTTATAAAAGCAAAACTAAATAAACAAACGCAGATGAAGCATAATCCAATTGGATACATATGTAGAGTTCCAATAAGAAATGCTATCGATCGATCGATCTGTCATTAAAAATTGTGAAGTGCTGCAAAAGATCGACAACGACGACGACGACAGCAGCAGCAACAACATCGAGTGTCAGGAAAGAGTCAATAAAAACGGAACAAAAAGCAGAAATGCTGAGTTTCAGAGTTTGAAGATTATCATCATCGGACTGATTTGTTTACAAACGCATTTGTTTGCTGTGGAAGAATAATGTGGCAGCCACTTAGCATATACTCGTACGAAGAAATGTTGAAGCCAGCAATAACGGAGAATAGGTGGAGCACCACACTAGCCCCGAAGGGCTTTAATATTTAATGTGTGGCATGCCACAGTTGGTGATGATGATAATGTTGATGATGGTGGGTAGGCGTGCGGAATTTTTAAACAAATATTTACACAAGCAGCAAAAAACAGATTAAAGTATTGAACTGAACTGAAAACCGAAAGGAGTCATCAGACATCGTTGTGGTCTTCATCGTTGCCACATGAAATTTCATGATGATGTTGCTGATGATGTTGATCTTTCTCAGCTTGGCTGCCTGTCTGCCTGCCTGGCTGAGGCTGGCTGGCGTTCCATTCTGTGTTTACAGCTGCAATATTTGGGGCAACATTTATGCAAAATAAACAACAAAAACAACAATGAATAACATAAACTATAGGAAGTTAGATTATGCTGTAAAGCTCTCTCACTCTTCTCTCTTTCTTTCTTTCACTCTGTAGCTTTACCTAATAGCGCACAGTGGTATGAAATGATTTAAAATAATTTTTTAATGAAAGCATTTTACATGATTTTTATTTGCAATCTGCTTTGAATAGAAACTGTGAAGAAGTTTAACAGGCTTTATAAGCCTGAGAGTTAGACAGTCGTCTAGTAAGGTTAAAGTCCAGGTTCGAGTCCTATCACTTCCATTTTTTTGCATTTTTTTTCAAATGATATTCATTTTAAAATTTCTCATTTGAAATTTTTTATTTATTTTTATTATTATTTTTTAAATTTGTAAGTTTTATTGTATGTTCACAACTAGCACTTTCTCCTCCATCAAACCACTGTGAGGCGCTGTGATTCGTTCTACTGCTTCAAGTTTTGTTCATTTTATTCTTTCATTTTTTTTTCACTTTTTTTTTTTAGCTTTCGGGCAGCAATTGATTTGGAACAGACCACCAACATATCAGCTCACACGTTCCGGAACGTAGCTGCAACGCAACAACAACAACGGCAACATGATCGTGGCATATCGAACGTTGGTGTTGGTGGCATCATCGACAGCTGAATGGGCATCTGCATTCGTTTTGGGCGCTTTTCAGTTTCGTCTGACTGCACTGCCACTCATGTTGTTGCCTGTTCTGTTCTGTTGTTGATGTTGCATGTGGCATGTTGTAGCCGCGGCTTGTTCTCGCTCATGTTCTGTTTATTTATGCAACATACAATCACATACCTACATATACATACATACATATGCATGCATGTATCTGTAGCGCGTGGGCTGCGACGCTTGTTGTTTGGTGGTGGCCCACGAGCATTTTTTTTTAAAGAAACACACTCTCTGATCGTTAGTTTTGATTGCGATTGGTTTGGTTTGGTTTGATTTGGATATTTGTTACGCTTTTCCATCTTTCAATACTTTTCTACTTTCTTCTTCTTCTATTTTTGGTCAAAGTGCGAATTGGGCCAATTATTTTCGCTGTTTGGCATTTCCTGGTACATGCTTTTTGGATTCACCAAAACAAAAAAAAAAAAAGAGTGTTCTGTACAACATCATCAACGACAACATCGACATCATCACGCTGTTCCTAAGTGGCCCACTATGGCCTCTCTTTTTTTTTTTTTTAAACGCTAATTGCCGCAGACATGCCGCCGCGAAGGTGTGTAACTGTAATTTTGAAGTGTTTGGAAGTTTTTGTGTTGTGGTTTCTATAATTCAAGATTTCAAGTGTTTTTGACTGGCGTCTGATATTAGGTCATGTGCACTAGATCATTCATTATTATGCAATGTGAAGTGTGTCTATGTGTGTGTGTATTTGTTATGTTTGATGGTGCGTGTGGCATGCGTCAGCAGTACTAAGTCAGGTGTTAACAGTCAAAAAACATATTGCAAGTATTTTATATAATCAAAAGTCGGATACACACACACACACAGACACTAACAACTGAAAAATACAAAAATAAAACTATTATACACGTTAACAACTCAATTAGACAAATTTGAGGTAATGCCAATTGCATTGATTCGGTCTATTGGACGGACAAATAAAATGGTGCATTGACTTCAGTTTAAACGCTTAACTAGACATGTCAATGTTGCTTAATTACCTTCGTGCCAACACTAACAAAAAAAAAAAAAAAAACAACAATGAAAAAACGGTAGCTAACTCTAAAACCGCAAAAGTTCGAAAAGTGCACGCAACGAATTGCTGTGCATTCAGTTTAGGTAACAAAATACAGTGAAACCTCTTCCAAATTAACTATGAAGCTAATTGTGAATTATATTCATTATGTCATTGAATTGTAAAAGAAATTTGAACCCAATCAAAATAGTTTTTATGTGACACTGGGGTGCCTCTCAAAATAATAAAAAAAAAAAAAAAATCGTAGGTTCCACAAACTCGAAAGTACATCCCAAAGCTAAAACTTTCTGGAATTTTTCAAAGCTATTCGTTTCTTCTTGTCATTAAAATAACCGAAACCGCAACAAACTCTACATAGAAGCTTTCCAAAAAAAATTGTTTTTTATTTAGAAGTTTTTACTGTACAACAAAAAAAATGTTCGTTATACACTTTTTAAAGTTTAACAACAACAAAAATCGACGGCAAACGTGCAAAATTAGCAACAATGCATAACAGCAAAAGCAACAACAACAACAACCACAATGAAGCATTGTTAATTGCAATGCAAAGTCATGACATAATCCAAAAAAAAGGAAAAAAAATGCAATTGTATAAAACAAAAAAAAAAAAAAAAACAAAAATTGTAATAAAACAACAACAAAAATTGTATTGTGCAAACAAACAAAAAATCAGAAATCAGACAAATTGCTTCTAAACGTCTACGTTTCAAGCGCCCCTCGTCGCATGTTTATGTGTTCTATCGCTTTTTCACTACATTTTGGATTAGGTAGCAGATCAAGTTAACCGTTATTCAGTATGCGTGACATATTGATCAGAGAGATCGATTAAAATTGCTTAATTGCCTCTCCTCTCTCTTTAAAAGATTTAAATGTGCACAATGCTTAGAATTACAACAATAAAATATAAGCAAAAGGAAAGAGACGGAAAGTGTTAGTGGCAAATTAATACTAATTCTTTTGTTATTCTTGTTTCATTTGCTCTTTTTGATTTAATTGTTTGCGACTGTTTTTCAACGCCTTTGAACATTTTTTTGTTAAATCTTTAAAATTTAACAACTTAAAATAAAAAAAACCAGACAGAAGCTAATGTAAAAACAAAACAAGGTTCTTTTAACTCAATTTTTAACTATTTTAATGATTTATTTTTTTTAAATATATAAAATCTTTTTCTTTTTTTAAGCTATTTACTTTTTATGCTTTAAATATTTTATTATATTTATTTCACAAAAAAAAAAAGGCTTAAAACATTTTTTTTAAATTAAAAAAAATCCACTGCTCCAGGTGAGGCTCGAACTCACAACCCCGGCATTGCTCACAAGTTACTGATTATAAGTACCGTGCGCTAACCAATTGCGCCACTGGAGCGCTTGCGCCGGCTCTGCCAAAATGCTTATATAAAACAAAAAGATACAAAATCAACAACAAAACAAATAAGGGTGTAAAGAATAAAATGCAAAAAAAAAAAAAAAAAAAAAGGGGAAAGGGGATATTTTTTTTGTTTGAATTTATTCTAAATAAATTTTTAAACTTTAAGAATTAAATTTCAGTTTAATTTTTCTTTAACTAAAATTTGAAAGGATATTTTTATATTTTAGAATAAAAAAAATTTTAAAATCAAATATTCAATGTACGTGTCTTTTTCATAAAAAATATTAAATATTTTATTAAATTAACATACAATAACTACTTATGAACGTGTTTATATTAATTTTATTAAATAAAAAAAAAAAGAAATTATGTAACACATTTTATAACACTTTTTGCGTTTGAATTTTTATGTTCTCGTATTTAGATTTCTTATCGCCTAATTTAAAATAAAAAAAAATACAATTGCTCATAATTACTCATTAACTCATTCATGCTAAAATTCTTATTTTTTTCTAAATTTTATTTAATGGACTTTAATACGCTTCGATAGTCTCCATATAAACTTTTGAAATGCGTTGGTAAAAGTTGAGGCTTCTGATTAGTTTAGTCAAATAGAAATATAGTTCGGGTAGTACAAAGGTACAAAGTAAATTTAATCAATAAAGTATGCTCGTCTTCAAGAAACCCTGTACCCAATTTTCATATGCCTAACTTTATTGTTTGTATTTTTTGGAGTCAAAAATTGGGTAAATTTATATAGGAACTATTCACATGTTGCGATATTTCATACTAAATTTAGAGTTCAAAAATGAGTAGATTTATATGTGGGTAACCCTTAAATGGTATAAGAGAAAAACCGTTTGTAAGTGATAACTTGATGGTTTAAGAGTGTTTTAGTGTCGAATATGTTGGACTTATCTTTTATAGTCTCCGATATAATCGTTTTCATACGAGGAGACAGACTGATATAGCTATATCGACTCGCCTTTCCATGCTGATCTAGAATATATATACTTTATAGGGTCTATTCTGCCTGTTACATACAATTCGCATAAAATTAATATACCCTTTTAACGCTTCGGGTACAGTGAATCGAAAAGAATATTGAATTTTTTATGATCTGCAAAGTTCTCTGAGTTCTATGGAATGTTCGTATGCATTAAATCCATACATTTTCCATTCCAATTTTGTAGTAAATTGTAAAAAACTTCAAGCTTGAAAGAACACTTAAGACTTCAAGTGACTTAAAGCATGTACATAAATGGAACTAAACAAATTCGTAAAAGCATTTTTATTTGCATAAAACTTACTCAGACCCATATGCAAACATTAAGCTAAAAATTACAACACACATTTTTACTAATTCTTTCTCTCTCTCTCTCTGCTCGAGTACTTCAAAACATCTTTATCACTTCATCTGCTTTGCATACGGACAAATCAAATAAACTCAAAATACCAAAAACTTTCAACGCGTAATATAAACTTTGTCCGATGTCCAGTACATCCATGCATAATCCGATCCACACATGGCGCACATGGTCAGGCAGTACATATCGACAAAATATTTGCTCTAAACGCATAAAATACTATATAAAATATTATACATACATATGTATACCATATAGTATATCAAAGGCGCAATCTGGAGGCTATTTGGGGCAATGTTTGCACAGATGTTCTTTATTAATTTACGTTTCAAAAAATTTACAAACGACCGCATTGGCAGCAACGTCAAAATCAAATGCAACAGCAGCAAATTGGGAAAAAAAAGTTTCTCCATAAAAACCAAAAAGAAAGAAAAAATCATTTATAAATTTCTTTGCGTTTATTTAACAAATAATATGACGAAAAATGTTGTCGATGAAGTGCGCCAATTGGAATTCATTAATAAAAACCGAAACTCGGAAATAGTTTCGGTTTTTTTTTTTTTGTTGAATCACTTGAAACACTTGAGTGCATGTGTGAAGTGATCATAGACACATTCGACAGAGAGAGAGAGCGAGAGAGATAGCACTCCATTAATTGGTTAGAGAATACTTATATTACAAAAGGGATTGCATTTTTCAACTAGATTTGTATGTGTGTAAGGCCAATTGTGACGTTGTTGTTTTGAACTCGAATAAATTACACAAATTCAATTCAATTGTTTGATTGCGTGAAATATCACAGATCAGCAAATGATTGACGCTGCAGCTGCATTTTTTTTTTACTTCTGGCAATGACGTTTCTACACTTAACTGAACTCGTTTGCCGATCAGCACACATTTTGGAGATATTTTGGGGTGTCAAATAAAATGTTTTTGTTTTGGTTTCAAATATTTTATGTTTTTTGGGAATTTGATAGAAACTTTGGAACAGAAGAGGAAATTTTACCCATACCGATAAATTTCCCAGACATGGTATTTGTTGCCTCTGTATCCATCCAACACAGGAGACCAGCCTAGGATATTATTGGATATTCCTGACTATGTCGATGCCAGTATATAGGTCGTAAAGCTCATCGTTCGTGCGTATACGGATGCCATTTCCCACTTTAACTGGACTAAAGATTCTCCGAAGTATCTTCCTCTCCAACACGATCAACGCCGACTTAACCGATTCAGTCATGACCCATGCTTCTGAACCATACATCAGTACAGGCATTATCATAACATCGTGCTCAGGTAGTCGACAATTTCTATACCCTCAAAGCTAAAGTTCTCTGTTCTCAAAGACCGTCCATGTCATATAGATTGTCTGTGGGTGGATACCAAATGCTTCGTCTTGTTCTCGTTTACCGTTAGTCCCATTGGACGGGACTTTTTCTGTGTCTGAGAAAGCCCCGATGACTGCACGATCATTTTTCTTGGTATCAAAGAGTTCGGAGAGATCTTTACCGACCCTAACAAAGCTTTGGGTGTTTGTCAGAGGTTTGAGTCACAAAAAAAAACATATTTATTATTCAGGACTCACGATATTGATATATTTTATTTTTAACTTATATTATTTCTAAATTTAATTGTGTGAAACCTTTCTATAGAGTATTTGTGCCATAATATGTACTAACGAACTAAACGATATCGTTTATTTCTGACGTCCGACTGGACAGAAATAATCAACATGTGTTTTTAAACGCGCCTATTTTTCTTTTCGCCAGCTGCCTTTATATTACGTATAAATATGTCGGTATGTATGGGTGTGTTTGTATAGAGTTATACAGCACATTGCATTACTTTGATCATGACGCACTCGTGACTGAAACTATTTCATTGGGTTAAATAAATTGGCGCGTTTCAAAGCGTTTCGTTTGTAGTATTTCATCTTCATCAGCAGCTGCAGTCTCAGCAGCAGCAGATAAGTTTATGAGGCGTTCATGTAAACACATTCTGACCCAATGTGCCATTAACTGTGCGAAAATCTGCGTAGTTTATGTCTAGTTTATGGCTTGTCAAAATCATTTTGGCTGCATTTCAAAATGCTTCCAAAGCAAATAGACTATAAAGCATTTAAAATGCAAATAACTCAAAATGATATTCGAATAAATGGCGCCTTAAACTGTATTAAAAAAAAATATGTTAATAACGTAAAAGTTAAAATTATGGAAACAAATTTTGTAAATATGATACAAAAGCTTCGAATTGAACGCACAACAGTAGCACGTACCAAGCACGCAGACACCCACGAGTCGATGCCAAAAAATACTTAAACTGAGGCGAGTAAGTGGAGTCGATACGAGCGTGTGTTGCAGTCAGCCAGCCAACAAGCCAAGCAGTCAGCAACCAATCATGACATGTGTTCTCAGCTAAGTTGTTGTAGATTTTTTTATTTTCGAGCCAAATGGCAGCAACACTTTATAACGACAGCAGCAGCAGGCCAGCATCAAATACTTTCGAACGCCATCTGTCATAATCGACAGCAGCAAAGCTTATGCGTTTTGCTTGTAACGTAATAATAATTCCCCATGGAGTAACTGAGCTGAACGTGGCTTAGGAGCTCTATGAATTTTAGATTGAGTATCATGCATGCATGAAAAAAATTGCCAACTCAATTAGTGCACGTCTTGGGCATCAGCCACACCAAGAACACCAGCAGCATGCAATATGAGAGCGCATCATCAAAATTATTCGAAAAAAAAAAAAACAGAAGCTTCGTCTAAATTGTGTTGAGTTGAAACACATCAAAAAAAAAAAACAGAAGCTTAGGCACCCTTAAACCGTAACGTTTATAACTCTATTAGATATCATGCATAAAATATGACATATAAAAGCAAAAAAAAAAATATTAATGCCTCTACATAGCTTGTATACGCTTCTCCATTTAATCAGTCAAAACGAAGAGCGTCTTTGAGGTGTTAATTTTGATAGGTCTATTCAATATAAAAAAAAAAAAAATTAAAATGATCTTAAAATCTTGGAAATTGTCGGTTTGATCTCAACCAAATTTATACTGAAAATTTGGCTTGATATAAGAAGCACAAGTATCAAATTCGACGACCATAGATCCACTAAGAAATTTTTGTTTTCACATTAAACTAAATAATATGTTGTATGTTTGTGTGGGGGATATTCCTAAAAGTGGGCGTGTCAGATTAATTTTTAATATACAAAGCAGAGAGGACCTAAAGAAGCTTTAGTTTAAAATTCAGCACAATATCTGCATAATATCTGTACAACTGAGCGAATGAATTGAGCAGTACCAAACATAGGGACCATGGGACAGACGGACATAGCTAGATCGATTCAAACACAAATGGTGTTGTGCGCTGTAACTTTTAATTTAAACTAAGTGATTTATGTAGTGTATGAGAAAACTTAGTTGCCAACATACTAAATCGCCTTATCATATCAAACTTTATATCTTTTAACCCTATAAAAACCAGTCTCTCACAACCCACCAAAAAAAAGGGGCAAAAAGGAGCGTCTCACAAAAATTGACAATTTTTGTTATCAGTGTTGCTATCAGGAATATGAATTATAAACACAGCAGCCAGCTGTTTTATTTTTTGTTTTATTTTTTTTTCCTTAGCCACTCCCCTTCAATTCTGTAGCAAAGATTTCCCAATGGAGTTCTAAAAACGCAAAACATGTACCGAAACAGTTTAGCAGGCTGCAAAACAAATACAAAAAATAAATTGGGAAAAGGGGTTGCAACTGGTTTGATTTTCGATTTTCTTCGATGCAAACCAAGTTGTCAGCGCTATCAAAGTCGTTAGATAACAATAGAAATCCATATACACGCTGCAGCACACCTGTTCCAGAAAGCTTAATGATTTTGTTTTGACAGAAATTGCAGCAAGTGAACAAACAAAAAAATTAAAATGCATGCTTTGCTTGTTTTTCCTCTTCTTCTTTCTTTCTAATCAAGATGCTGCTTGTGCATTGCACATTGAAAAAAAAAAAAAAATGCTCATAACTCATGCAAACACTCGTGGGCTGTCAGTCATATAGTCATGCATTCAGTTAGTCAATCTTTCTCACTGTCCGTTGTTAGTCTGGAGGTCGAATCGCCAACGCCTGATGCCTCAAGTACGCTTACGTATATAAAAATATATCCGCCGTTTGTGCACCCGCAACGCTTGGGGCCCATACACACACATACATACACATACATACACACACATACTATGATGCTTGACATGCAATTTGACTGGCTGTCATTTCAGTTCACTTGAGGCTGACTCAAGTCGAGTTAAATTGAGTAAAGTTGAGTCAAGTCGAAACGAAACGAAACGAGAGGTGCACCTGCCACAACCCACGCCAAACAGATGCGTTGCCTTTGCCTCAGAGAGTTTAGGCAAACGAATGAATAAGAGATTCACATACTCATAGCATATGTATTGCCATGTGGCATGGTTTCTCTAGATCAACGCTGTCGTCAACAAAGTGGTTTGATTAAAAAATTATTATGTTCATTTTTATGTAAGTTCCGAAGGACATGTTTTGCGATCAACCGTGGAGTAATTCATGGTGTTTCGAGAATTATTTTATTAAAATATTAAAATATTTTTAAAACAAACCTCGTAAATGATTTGTGTGCTTTTTATCATGTATGTTTTATTTTTTTTTTTTTTTTAAATTGCATTTGTTGCTTTTATTGTTGTTGTAAGCATTTCCCATCATAAATTAAGCTCATGCAATCATCTGATCTGATGATTTTCAAGTTGTTGCAGTTGTTTACTTGTCGGCAACGGGTAAAAAGCAACAACAACAACAAAATTGCACATCTCATTGAAGGTTGTTTCGCGTTGTCGTTGCCATCGTCATCGTCGGATGATCTCGATATCGAAACATACCGGCTATGTTTCTATATTGTCGTTTGTTTTTTTGTTGTTGTTGTTCCGGAAGTTGTTATTTCTGGCGTAGACAATATCGCAAGAAAAATAGACAAAAAATACTGAAAACATTATATAAAAATTATTTATTATTTTTAACGTTTTATCTTAATTTTTTTTAAATAATATTAATGCATAGAATTGCTCAATTTCAAAAAAAATATTTTTTTTTAAAATATTATAATTTTTCTGTTAGTTGGAAGCATTCCAGTCGCCCAAGCCTCGTAGAGGCCAAGGCTGTAGTGTGCTTCCTTTGAATGCCTCTACTAACAATTTTTTAAGGAAGCAACTGTCTGAGGCTAGCAGTGAACCTTACCTGAACTACCTGAACGATCTGAAAAACATATCTCTAATGATATAATTGTGGACATCTCGGAAATACAATATTACTATCCGACTTAGCAGCTCAAATTTTATTGTTATTATAATATTATCAATTATAGTCTCAAATGCCTAAATTTTAGACTATAAACTCAGGTTTATCTAATTTTTAACTTAAAATATATTTTTGAAATAATTTAAGCCAAGCCCTCTCCCACATTAAATTTAAATCTTGCATTGAAAAACTAAAAAAAAAAAAAACATCGAATAAAAATTTTACATAAATAAATTCAATGCAATTCAATCAGTGTTACACACCCAGTCCATAACTGTCAGTTAGAGTAAATCAGTTAATTTGCGAGTATAAACTTTGCACTTTGTGCTCATAAAACGTTCAAAAAAATCTATAATAAAATAAAATTACAAGAACAACAAAAATGGTAAATAAATAAAGCAAAAACTTCGCTATTTAATAAAAATTTTTTTTTTTTTAAATCGACAAAATTATTTAATGAAAATTGTGCGCATGTGCACATTTTTAACGAATCTGTCAACCTTTTTGACTTGAATTAAAGATTTACGAGCTTTTCATGCGTTTTCATTTTCATTTTATTTTTTGCAGGCTGCACACTCGCCATGCTGGATAGTTAACAAATTATCAAAGCACCTCAGACAGTTCCAGAGAGAGAATATACTCGTATACAGAGAAGTAAAGGTGTTTGTGTTTGGTGGGCGTTAAACATAAAAAAAAATTTGATTTATGTTATTATTATTTTAAACAAGAATTATTAAAAATTAATAAAAAAATAAATAAAAAAAAACACACACAAATGCCGGACATCGTAAACAAATAGAAAAATCATAAATGAGACGCCTTCAAGAACGTAAAATAAGTGAATAATATTTACTTTATAGTCGCCCCTCGTTGCTGCTGCTGCTTCGATAAAATCCAATTGGACTGAATTGAGCTGTGTTTCAGTTAAGTTGAGTCATTGCATTAAAGCGTTTAAAGTCAGTCAGCGAGCCAGTCAGCCACCTGTGCTAATAAAAACGCGCACATGTGCAGCTAGCTAGCTACCTACAACAACAACAGTTGTTGTGCGCGCTCCCCCTGCAACACACTGCGCCACGCCGCATCTTAGTGTTGTACACCTAATCCAATCAAAGCTTGCTTAGCGCCACCAATATGCACCTGCGCCAATCGGCTGTGTTAGGTTTATATACTTAAAATGCTTATAGAACTTAAGTCTTTAGCAGTCTATCTCATTTACTCGTATGCTATAATTTTGATATAGCTATTTCACTTACACGAAAATGTTGTTGTTTCTAATTAGTCAAATGCCTTTGAAGCAGATCGAAGTGAATACGCGTCTTTGTCTAATTGTAGAGTTGCGACGATTTTAACCTTTTCAATTATTTTTGGCGCGGCGGAAAATATTTAGTTTTTTTTCGCAATTAGCTGTTTTAGTCAACAGCTGCACAGTGGTACCAGATATGTATCCCTGGACAGACGGACATGGGCGTATCGATTTAAATTTTGAACTTGCTGCAGACTTGAGCAGTAAGCGTTTCGGAATAAATCGATATTTCGGCATAATAATCTCTTGATAAATATATTTTTTTATCGATTTCATCTCTCTTTTTGGTACGACAATTCAGCTTCCAGTATCGTAACCATGATTTGGTTTAAGATCTTCCTAAATGGGTATATTGTTCCTAATCCCGACAGTTTCGAAAATAAAACTAATATCATTTCTAGATTTACGCAGCTTACAATATTTGGTCTTCTTAAGACCAGTAAAAAAGAGCTCCATAAATCCAAAACTTACTTTAATAATTGCTTGGAATATTATCTTAAGATTATCGTAGGTGTAATTTCTAGGTTAAGTAACAAAAGAGATTTCATAAAAAAAAAACCAAAATGTTTGGAATAGACTTGTATGGGTGCTAACGCATAAAGTTGGGATTGTTTCTGATACTCTCAGAGATAATCGAGTACAATAGGCGGACATAAACATTTTGACTCTACTTCCGTTGCTGATCAAGAATAAATATTATTAGTGGAGTCGGTTTCTGCCTCTTTATAAATTTCTACAAACTTAGTTACCCTTTTGTGCTAAGTAAAAAAATTTGAAAAAGTCGAAATCCATGGGCGGACCAACGGGACAATTTTGAAAATCCGTAATGTGCGAGATCGTAATGAAAAATTGTACAAGGGAATGGGAGGTATCGGAATCAAATTTTAGGACCACAGCCATCTCTTCTTTCATTGATAAAATTACGGTAGTATTTTCTTAACATTTTAGACCACCATGCAAGACCATTGCCATCGGATTGAATTGCAAAGTCAGTTCCGTTCCGTTTCGCTTGCAAAACGTTTACTTTTTAGAGTCTAGACAAAAAAAAAAGCGCGTCATTTTTTTTTTTGATTTCAATTGAGTTATTTTCGAGCTAGACGAGAGCAAATAACTTAAATATTTTCAAAATGAGCGTTATTCGCGTACAAAGGCGTTTTTTTAATCGCAAAAAGCGTAAAATTATACAACGCTCTACTTCATAACTATCTCTCCACCTCACTTTGCTCGCAATTTTATCGTTTCTATTTGAACTATGCAAGTCTGCATTGCACTCTGCTCTGTTCGGCAATTGTAAACGTCGTTGGCAATTGTTGCTGCTGTTGCTTTGTTGTTGTTGCTAGCCGCTTTTGAAAATTAATGTCCAATTTGGATTTTTATCTTAATGCAGTCGTAACTAATTATTTCGCATGTTAACTGCTGCTCTTGCCGTTCATTTTTAATGTGTGTGTTTTTATTTTATTTTTTTTTATTTTTTTCCTTTAACTCAAAACCGAGCTCGATTGCGCTTTGAATTGGTTTCGTTTTGTAATTGCATAAAATTGACACTTAAACAGTTCAAAACGACTTCAACGGCAACAGCGACGGCGACGGTGACGGCGACGTCGACACCATTCATTATATTTAAATTGTTTTTTAAATGATGTCTTTACTTGAAATCGGTAAGAAAATAATTAATAGAAAAGCGCTAAATTAATCGATTTCAAATGCAAAGGAGAGTGGTTTTAAGTTTCATCTTAATTATGATTGGGTTTTCAATTAAAAATTTAATATAAAAATCGATAGAGCCTTTACAAAAAGCGAAAAGTTCTACACTTATTCTATAATTCCTATCCCATTCGAAGAAAAAATGTGTTTTAAATAAATTTAGGAATGCGAATTGACAAAAATCGAACCGAAAATAATGAAAATGAGGTAGTACTGGCGAAGTGAATGCATTTCGAGAGATTAAACTCTCAGCTACCATCATTAATGATATCACTTTTGTTATAAGTATTCCGGAAGAAGTAGATACTTCAAATGGTAATATGAGACGGCTGTTCACAGACGGGGCTGAGATTAACTAGGTCCATATTTCCATAGCAGCATTTCACCGTTATTATGAAAATAAGGGGCAACAAAGAGTCAAAACCAAGCCTTGGAATGTATGCAAACGGGAGTTATGGCAGATATTGTAAGGAACACTTTCACTGCCATGCTTTTACTTATTTTGCCAGTCGAAAGCCACAGTTATGGGCGTTTATTGAACGCTCTCTTGGAGTGGGAACTCCTTTGGAGAACGTGAGAAAAATTTTAGTGTATTTTTTTGTTTGCCATGATTTTCCTAAAGGCTTTAGGCAACATTTCCAATGGAACTGCGTTTGCGTTAAACGACCGATTGACGATTAATCAAATAATCGAGCCGACTAGATGAACTCTGCTATTGGAAGAGACACCATCTATAGAAAACAAAATATTTGGTAAAGCCTTTTTTATTTTCCGAATGAAAAGAACAGGTTCTATATTTCAATATCTCTTATCGTTTCGATTATTTGAATAATCGTAAATCGTTTAAAGTTTACCCGAACACAGTTCCAGAGGAAGTATGGAAACATAAACATTTGCTAAAATTTATTCATTTTCCAAACATTTATGTGTAACAAGAACTGGGTCCATATTTCGATATTTCCTATCGGTTCGATTGTTTGAGTAATCGTAAATCGATTGTTTTTATTTTTAATCATTTAATCTACACCGCAAAATAATTTATTGTAAATATACAAATTTTATTTTCAATAAAAATAAATGACTGATAAAATTGAGTTCTTAAAATCGAAATTAAAATGCAACAATAATAAATTTCAATTTGATTTAAAACACTTTAAATGAAAACAATAAATTTTGACAATAAGAAAATAACACTTTCAGATGCAATTCATGTAATTTTAATTTTCAGCTTGTAGCGCATAAATTTTATATAAATCAAAGTAAATGCTTCAGCGTATTTTGCGTTCAATTAAAATTTTGATAAGCGCCGAACGACGCCAAATTTAGACGCTGTACTTTCAGATACACGACACGGCCAGCAAGGCACATGTCAGGTACACGACAAGTACAATTACGAATCAAGTACAAAGAATTCGATATCAATTAAAAAGCCAAATAAATCTTTAGACGTACAGTTTAAGAGGCAAAGGGGTGTTCGTACACACAAAATGTACGCAATCACCGCAACCACTTGAAATACTCGTATGTGTAATATTGTATACCAAATACGTAGTACAACGTTGAATTTGTACCCAGCTATAAATTCATCAAGCTAATTACAAACAAAACAAAATATAAAAATAAGTTTGTATTTTTCTTCACTGATAAGACTACGATCCATATGAGACTCCAATATTTTCGGTGCAACCACCTGTTGAAACATGAAAAAACCCTCGTAATGAAATTCACAGATAAGGCACGAGCGAGCGTGTCCCAAAACAAATGTTCAAAGCACCTAAATAAAAAAAACATGTGGAACACCTACAAAATTTGTACTTTATCAAAGTTAACTAAAACTTGACAACTGTCTACCGAGTACATTTCACGGTGCCAGATGTTAGTTAAACTTGTCGTCTGACTTATTTCTTTGATACAACAATAAAAAACTATAAAATAAGTTTCTGATAAGACGTTTAACACCTGAAGTCTAACAGCTGTGATCTATGTTAGCGGTGTCAAGTGCAGCTAAACTGAAAATGTACCCAAAATAGCAAAAAGGTGTTGTGGCGTGGTTTGTGAATGATGAATCAAGTTTTTCGACATTACCCCTGCTCCGCCACCGTTCCGTCACCATTTTTTAAATTGGTATCATACCAAAGCGTAACATTTTCGATAAAAGTGTTTACACTCATCGTTCACGTCGACGTCGTCGTCTTCGTCTTCGAAATTACTTTGCACCTAAAAGTTTTGATAGCAGCGGAGTGTAGCGAAGACAGTTGTATGTAAAGCTAGTATAGTAGGCATAGAGGTCGCACATTTATTGTTTTTTTTTTTTAGTTTCATATTATATCTTTAAAAGTAGTCGGATTACTTGAGGCATTTCTTTATAGATTTTTTGTTTTTTATTTCATTTTTTGATCGCTGACGTCGTCATCATTTTTTAGTTTTTTAGTTTTTTAGGTGCAAACATTTTATTTACAACTCATTGAAAACGTTTGGCGCACATATTTCATGCTTGAGCAAGTGAGATAGTATATATTATATATATATTAGAAAGAGACAGCATGTGTTTAGTTAATATTGTTTGTTAGGCTCTATGAGTGGTCACAGGTGTCGGTGATTATTTATAAACTTAATTGCTGCCTATTGTTGTTGCTGGCGGTTTTATTTAAAGATTTTTTGATTTTTATTTTTTTTGGAAAAAATTATTTATAAAATTTATGAATAAAGTATTATAAAATTATTACAAAGTTTGTAACAAAGTGTAGCGTATATGATAAAAATATGAAATTTATTTTAATAATTAAACAAAAAAGAAGCATTTTTCAACCAGGCTTCCATTTTCGAAATCAATAAAAAAATTAGTGATTTTTACTTTTGAAATAAATTTTTAAAACCTTTTGGTCTTGTGTATCGATGGACAGCTACATTCTCCTTTAGCCGTCATTGCCCGCATTGTTATGCGTTATGCTCAACAAAATAGAATTTGTTTGTTGCTTTATGATTTTACCTATGCCTGCAATGTGGTTGTTGTTTTGTGACTTGAGCTTGTATATTGTAATTACAGTTATTCTTTTGCTGAAACGAAATTTTGTTGTTGTATAAGTTTGCAGTGTATTTTTTGTATTTAAAAATAATTGAGGATCACAGAAACTATTTTGAATCATTATTTTATAAGCAATTCTAAATCAACAAAAAAACATTAAATAAAAATTCAAATATTTATTGAAGTGAACAAAAAAAAAAAATGGCAATCGTTTTTGTGAGAACTTTCGTGCTTGTATCAAGAACATTTCTTAAAGCATTTGAAACTCGAATTTAGCGCAACTGTTCTCAATACAAGCACTTTGTGCATGGTACAAGAGTTTGATTTTGTATGTTCTTAAATCAAAAACAGACGTTCTTATGTAAAAAACTGCTACAACACATCAAGTTAAATTTATATTTATTATATTCTTCATCTTTTTTTTTTTTTTTTTTTGTAGGGTAACGGAATCTTTGGTTTTGTAAAATGAAAAATAAATATTTTTTTTTATATTTTAGTATTGTTTCTTTTTTTTTTAATAATTAAATTTTGTTTATTGTTTTTTTTAGTTTTTTTTTTTTTTTTATTTAAATTTCTAAACTTGTACTAAACAAAAAAACAAGAAACTAACAATTTAAAAACGAAGATAAAACAACCACGGTGTACAGGTGTTTTGCACTAAAACGAAATAATTTTGATAGCATTATAATTAATTTATTGATGATTTGAATGTTTAAATGGCTTTAATATATTTATAATATGTAAACTTAAGATTTCATTCAATGTATGGCGCTGATATGAAGTGATATTGATTAACAAAAAAAAAAAAAATCGGATTATATTGGCAGCTTTTGTCGTCTTAAGTGGTTTTTAAAAAAAAAAAAAATTGTTAAACTGGTTTTTATGATGGTCATAGACAGGTGTTTTTAGGTTTTTTTTTTTTTTTTTAATAATATTAAAAATAAAATGTCGAAGAAAACAATAAAAATAGTTTCATATGCGAAATTATTTTAGAGCAGCAAAAAAATTGATTTTTAAGTTTCTTGACTGAGAGTTTGGAAATTTATGGATTTAAAGTGCGAAAAATTCTAAATTAAAAAAAAAAATATTCTAGAAATCAGCACCTAATTTATAAATTCTTTACAATTTTACAGCTGCTATCGATGTGTCAGCGTTTTGTTTACAGCTCTCTAAATGCGTTGCCTCTTCTCAAACTGTTCAGTTCTGTGCTGTTCTGGTATGCGTGCCAAATTCAACTGAAAGACATCAACAAATGTCAACAAATACGAATGCGAAATTGCATTGCAGCAAAGCGAGTGAAAAATAGTAAGTCTAAAACAGAAAATAAATAAATAAAATTAAAAATATTTAAAACTTAATGTGTCAATTGTTGTGACAGTGCACGCAAAGCGTTTCAAATGCGTTGCAGGTGCGCCTCATGTCTAGCCAAATAGTCGAGCAAATAGTAGCATTGAAGTGTCTAAAACTGAAGAAAAAAAATTGTATTGCGTGAAAGCATTGCGCAAAAGAGCATTACACGCTAATGGATCATAGCAAAAAAAAAAAAAAAAAAAAAAAAAAAAAAAAACAGAAAAAATGTCAAGTTGGCAGCACTCTTTCTTTGCTGTTTGTTAAAAATACAACCATGCGTTTTGGCATACAACGACGCGACTGAATCATAAAATATGTCTGTCTGTCTGTATGCAGAATGCATTAGAATTAAAAAAAAATCGAGTTAAGCGTTATTTAGCCGCTAGCTAGCCTCATTGACAGCGTTTTGGTTTTTGTTTTTGTGAAATGTGAGACGCCAAATTGGCAAACATCAAATAAGAACGCTAGACGTCGACAGGTGGACAGTCACAACGCAGCGTGGTAGCATGCCAAATAACTGTAACAGTGAGTACAGCTCTTGATCAAACACAAACACGTTGCTTGCTTGCTTGTTGTTGTTTTTTTTATAGCTGGTATTTCCCAGCGGCGGCGGCGTCGGCTGCTGACTAACCAGCGCACGAACGTAGGAAAAAAAGCAACCAACAAGTTGCACCATCAATTCATGAATAAGAGAGACTGTTGCTAACGTCAAAAATCTATGACTGTCCGTCCGTCCGTCTGACTAGCGTGTCGTATGGCAACAGGTGCGCGCAGCATCCATCCATCCATCCATCCATCCATTCGTCCACAAAATAGAGTCGCTGTAGAGTCTAGAGTCACCCAACAACCGCTCACTCGCCCAAATCAGCTCAGCAGCAACAGCAGCAGCAGCAGCAACAGCTTAGTTTAGCACAACGTCCGTTAGTCACTTTAGTTTGTGCAGTAAGCGTTGAACAATGCTACTTGCGGCTAAAAACGTGCCTCGTCTTAACGGCAGCCAGTGTTGCTGTAGCTGAAGTGTGGCTGCTTATTGGCAACTTGTCGGCGTCAAGTTTTCTAGTTTCAGAGTGCGCAGCTAGCTCAGCTTGAATTGCTAAAGCTTGGCCTGAAGTTGACTTTAAGCCGCGGTCTTGCTGTTGTTGTTGTTTGGTGGTTGCATGTTGCATGTGTTGCACATGCGCTCCAGTTTCGTCAGCTTCAATATTTTTTTTAAAGTTTTTTTATTTTTGCATGTCGTGCAGTTGGTGAAATTAATACATTCCAATTGAATGCTGCATTCACTGTGCACCATTTACTGTCTTATTGCCTGTTCATATGTTTTCTTATTAGATGGTGTTGAAGCAACAGCAACAGCAACAAAAAGAAACAAACAACAACAACAGCAGCAGCAGCAAAAAATAAAGACACGATGAGCGATTGTCTTCGTGCTAAATTGCAAGTTAATTAATGTTGCTCTTTTCTTTGATAGTTTTTTTTTTTCTCGCTGTTTTTTGTTGCTTTTTTTGCGGTTGTTGTTGTTGTTGCACTTGACCGGCTTTGACGCTAAATAGGCAAATGAAGATTTTTTTTCGCTCTTTTTCATCTTATATTGCAACATTGCGTTAAATGTTGCACAGCTGCTTTTGAAATGTATCTTTATCTTGTATTATTAGGTGTTTAGCTGTGTGTATTGGTCTAGTTATTTTTTTTTTTTTTTTGTAATAAGCAGTTTAAAATTTATGATATTTCAGGAGTACTGATTATGTACGTCATCATAAAACTTTCAAATTATTTTTATATCCATCACAAACATTGTGTAAACGGGTATTAGTATTATACGCTATAGTGTATATACATATATTCTGGATCAGTTTGATGAGATGAGTTGATATAGCCATGATCTAGCTTAGTTTTGACTATATTGATCTGAAATTCAAAACTTAAGCTTTTCTTGGATCTAGGCAGTTTATATGTTGTAACCACGCCCATTTTATGGTAAAAAATCTAGTTTGATATATGGTAAAAATATTTCTTATATCACAACCCATGTTTTCAGTTTGGATTTGGTTAAGATGGCCCACTATAGCATATAGTCATAGTTAATGTATGTATACACTATCGTTTTAATGAGAATCGTTCCATTATATCACACAATTTCACCTCTCATTTTTCCGACTTTTCCAATAAAATTATGTCTCTAGTTTCAGCTAAAGATTTGACAAATGTGCTTCTTATATGAACCAAAACTTGGGTTATATTGGACCATTACCTCCACTCACATTGCTTCGCGAAATATTACAGCTACTTCGAGCTTCGTGTGACGCCCATTTTTAACTTTTTTGACTTTTTCCATTATTAATTTTCATTACAGCTAAGTTTTTCAGCTACCAAATATTAAGATAGATAGATAGATAGATAGTTAGATAGAGGTGACTGAGGTGAAAACCCATATTCTCCACACAATAAGCATATAACTGCCTTTTTGCTACCACTAAGAGCCTTTCGGAAGAAAACGTGATAGGTTCTGAAGGATCCAAAGCCAACCAGAACATTTGAGGAAAGATTGTAGTTTTGAGCGATCTATTCTCTATGGATAAATGCTCGGCGATTCTAGCTGCCAACGTTCAAAGTGACTTAGTCTACTTGATCTTAAAAGCACACACACAGAGGAAGTGCTCCAACGGTTTTGGAGTAACCACTTCCTAACAACTTCTGCATGTACTGTTAGTAAGGCATACCTTATCTGGCCGCGTGTTCCCGGCTTTTACGGAAGTTTACCAATAGAGCTTTAGTTCGTTTGGGGTAAATCGTCAAAGTATGGGCTCTTGTGGTTTCTCCCTCTTTCCCTCTTACTGTACAGTGCATCCTATTTCTAGCAGCAAAAAATATAAAACTATTTAGAAAAGTACATATTTTTGCGTCTTTTCAAATAAATGCGAGTGTAAATAAAAAATTTGATTTTAAATTTAAAAAATTTAGAAGCAAAATACAATATATTTGGCGATAAGCAACTAAAAACAAACAGAAAAAACATTTCAAAATGAAAACTAATTTGAAAACATCCGCAATAATAAAAAACGCCGAGTGTGTTTTTGCATGATTAACAGCATAATTCGCAATAATGTCTGATAAAAAAAATGTATAAATAAGAAAAAAAACTCACTTCCCGCTATAAATATATACGGACATGCATAATTATAAAGAAATATTTGTACAGTTTAAAAAAATATATATGTATATATGTGTATATTTAAACAACAACAACAATTGTACACATACAAATACAAAGTTGCATGCTACTGAATATTCAGAAGCAATTAATCGCAACGCAATAGGCTAAATGAAAAAGCATTAACCGCAGCCGTCATACTCGTACATATGTACGCGATGACCAATAGAAATGATCAATTGTATTAAATATTAATGATAAAATGACAGATCTCGACGGAGTGGAGAATAAATGATCAAACAGCTGCATTTGAGTCATAACATTTTGTAGAATTGATAAGAAAAATGCCATTCGAGTACATAAAAATGCACTCGCTACTTTCTCACATATCGAGCGAGCTTATCGAGAACAGTTGGCATGTCATGCTTTTGTGAAGGTGGTGCAAACGAACCGAGCCGAACCGAACGCAAGTACGAAAGATTTGTACCGAAACAAACGTACAGCAGCACTTATACGCATAGGCATAGGCCAGGTGTCCACCTGTTAGCAAAAATAATAAATTAGATACGCAACGCTTTAATGCGAAAAGCGATAAGCGTTCAATGAAGTAGAGAGGGTACACTAGCGACCCGCATAAAGGTGCGAAGGTGATAAGCGAGTACGCATCAACTGACAATGTACGCAAGGCTTCTATGAAATATGTATATGCCCGCTTCTACCCGCCATTTTGTTTTTTATCATTTATAGCATTGCGTTACGTTTACTCAGGTGATATGCACCTGATTTCTGCCAGCTGATAAGATCGCGCATACATTGCGTTCAACGCACTCCATTTGCTCAGCTCACTAGCTGCGTACTTCAATCGCTCAAGTGTGTGTGTGTGTACATAACATGTAAAAGCACAGAGAGAGGTGTGTGCGGTGCTGTGTCGTTCTGCACTCGGTTCATTCCAAAAGCGTAACTGATAAACTAATTAACGTAATTAAAATTTGCTTTATCAACAAAAAGGAAAAAAAAATAATTTATCATTAGCAAATAAAAATAAGTAAATATGAAAGAGTTACTCGTGGATAACAAAAATGTGGAGTACTAAAATATTTTATAACAACATTTTTTTTTTTTGAGTAGTTAAGAGTTGGAGACATCCTTGAACATTAATGGAACTAGCTTACGTTTAATATTTCAGGGATTAACACTTTGCAGAAAATGTAATGAACAGATGTTAGTCTAGAGACTCTGGAGCACCTCATCTCTAACTGTACAGCTATTTCTAGGACAAGAATAAAGTATTTAGGTACATCTCCGATCGCATCGTTAAAAGATTCGGCCAGTAGAACTCATAACAAACTTTCGTTGCAAATACGTAGGAATATTAAAAGATTACAGTAATTCCTAAACGATCTCCGCTATCGGTATCATTAGGGACCAAATTTTTTTGGATCCACTATAGGGTCAACCGACAAAACTTAACTACCTTTATTAGCTTTTATTTTCGGGAATGTCGCAACTAGACTAATATATCGCCCACCAACAAAACCTAGCATACTTTATAAATGTCCC
The DNA here is from genome assembly GCA_018903435.1 of Leucophenga varia. Taxonomy (NCBI): domain Eukaryota; kingdom Metazoa; phylum Arthropoda; class Insecta; order Diptera; family Drosophilidae; genus Leucophenga; species Leucophenga varia. The sequence goes on from JAEIFJ010003025.1 coordinate 7,021,589, forward strand.
GCAACTCCCTTGGATTCCGGCGTCCCACGCCCATGGCCATCTCTAATTACAAGCCCATTGGATTATAATGAAATCCTTCCACATGTATTTTCTGTTTGTTTGAAACTGTTGAATACTTAGCTCATTTGTGTTTCCCATTGCTTCTTTCTAAATAGTACAAAATTTTAAATAAAAAATAAAATCGCTATTAAATTTAAGCATTTACACACACGCGGCACTTATTAATCATTTTGTTTGTCTTATACAAAATTAAACATTTTTTTTTTTGATTTTGATTTAAAAAATATTTCTATTGTTAAAAAAAAAAAAAAAAATATGTGTACACTCACTCAACAAGTTGAAAGCCGACAACAGTTGCGCGCATAAATTATTTTTTTTTTTTTTTTATTTGTGGCCAAATTGACTTGCGTGGCGAGTTGATTTAGGCAAATAAAAATAAATAAAAGTTAAGCAAAATATTGAGATAAAAAAAAAAAAAGAGGAATACAAAAAAACTAAAAACTTCAAAACGATTTCTCGTCAACAGCTGTGAACATTTGCCGAAAGGCTTCTTTTTGAAAGATGAAAAAAAAAGTCGATATTTCATATGTCTGATCTTCTTAGACGCGCTAAGAACTTGAGCTGCCAAAATGCCATTTAAATATATTCAACTATCTTCTTCTTCTTCTACTTTTTTTAGATGATTATAGACTCAAGTACATCATAGACTCTATTGCTGCAAACATTTGTTGTATTTGTTTTTGTTTTGCCACCTGCGTTGCTGCGTTACGACGAGCAAAATGATTTGAGTTTTTGTACATGAAAGATTATGAACAACAACTGTTTCCGCTGTCAGCAACATTCAACATTGCTACACACAACAGCAACATTCTACATTCGACATTGCCCAAAAAAGACCTCTATATGTCCGTCTGTCTGTCTGTCTGTCTGTCTGTCTGTCTGTCTGTCTGTCGACAACGATGAAGACGACGAATGGCGCGCATCAATCTTTTGCTCTGCAAATGCTTAACGAAAATTTTCGAAATCTTATTTTGGCTAAATGCTCTTTGCCATCGAATCGACGAATCGTTCATTGACACATAAATTTTTAACGGAAAACAGGTGCGCCTATCAACCCAAAACAAATTCTATGGGCAATACTTTGTTTTATTTTAAAAAACAAAAGGAAATAATGATTTGATTTCCTTTCGAATTTTTATTTTGTTAAGCATAAATAAATGTTTTTTTGGGCTAAATTAAAAGCAGATGAACTGGTTCATTAATTTAAGATTTATTGTATGAGTTTGTTTGCTATAAAGCAGAAATCGGAAATTTATAATGCTGAATCATCCTGAGACATGCTATTATAGATATTATAATGTTTGCTTAAATAATGATGGAAATATCCCTTAATATACAAACAAAATTTATAGAATAATCAAAAAATTTAAATAGAATTTCTAGAAAGGTACAACCAATATTATGGATGTGTTACAAATTTGGGAACAAAAACCATTTAAAATTTATAGTTGGCAAACAAAATCACAAAAGAACGCATAAACGATCATACAGATTTGACCGACAGGCAGACGGGGTTATACCTAAAATTTTGTTGCGCCTACCCATATTGGTCTATTTCATTGGGACTACCATAGACATAATTTGTACTAAATTTGAACACTCTAGAATAAAAAACAATTACTTTTTGTGTAAAAACCCAATATTTTGGGATAAATTTGTATGGGGGCTATACCTAAAATTTTGTTGGTCCTACCCATATTGCGATATTTTATTGGGACTATCATAGACATAATTTATACTAAATTTGAGCTTTCAAGAATAAAAAACAATGACGTTTTTATGCAAAACCGCAAAATTTTGGGGTACATTTGTATGGGGGGTACTCGTTAAAATGGGTCTAGAGAAAACCGTTTGTAAGTGCATACTTGACGGCCTAGGAGAGAGTCTAAGTTTCAATTTTGAAAGCTCTACCTTTTATAGTCTCCGAAATAATCGTTTTCATACGGCAGACAGCATGACGGACGCACAGACGGACAGACGAGACAGACATAGCTAGTTCGACTCCCCTTCCAATGCTGATCAAGAATAACATATATATACTTTATAGGGTCTATCCTCCTTCTGTCTGTTACATACATTCGCACAAACTTAATATACCCTTTTACCCTTTGGGTACAGGGTATAAAAATCCATCACACAAATTTTTAAAGAGTTTATGTGTGACCATCAGTGGCTTAGATAGAACATCGAGATGGAATGGGTGGATACAGGATACAAAACAATATAAATATAAAATTTTTTGATGACACCACTAAAATCGGCAACTTCTACCTGCCTTTACAAAATTATCAGTACAGCTACTAGATTTTTATAGTAAACAAATCGATATAAATGAAATCGATTCAAGAACGTTACCAACTTAAAAGAAATGGAATACTGCTATGTTTGAAATCAAAACGTTTTGCATTTTTCAAACCGTTTCGAACTGTAGAACATATCTAGATTTTTTATTATTCTTATTTTTATGGTTTATTTTTATAATTTTTTTATTATGTATAATCATTTTTTTTTTTTTCTTTTAATTTTTTTTTAATATTCTATTTAGCAATTAAAATGCGTTTTTTTTTCTTAAAATAAAATTTATTGAACTACAACAAAACAGCAGCAGCACACACAAATTAAATGTCAACGAGCGGAAATGATGACATATCAAAGCAATAAATAAAATGCCAATAAGAAAACGAAATGTGACACATTCAAATTGAAAAAGTGCGAGCAAACTTAGAGAAAAAAAAACTATAAACAAAAAGCATAAAGGAAAAACTACGGACAGACAGACAGACAGGGGACAGAGACAGACAGACAAATGGGCGACGCTTGAGCATCTTAAAATTAAATAAAATCACTTAAAATTTGTCACATTAGCTGCCAAATTGTTGCTGCCACTAATGACGACGATGGCAACGACGATGCTGCAACAAAAATTTCAAAAAAAAACTATCAAGCGACACCTGCTGCTTTCATTTCAAAAGCCTAAATTTCAAGAAGAAAAAAATATTATTCAAAGCGCATTAAAATTGAGTGAGCGAGTAAACTGAGCGCAGAATAAGAAATAAAAAAAAAATATAATAAAATATAAAAAGAAGCCGCGGGCGGTGCAACACGATCACCGACGCCCATTGACAGCGTGCAATGTTCACCTTCTGAATAGTGCAACGCGACAACATGTTGCACACAGCTGCAAGACATCAACAACAACAACAAAAACAGCAACATGTCATCTGCAGCAATGTGCAACAAATTTTGAGTCCTTCCTTTTTTGCGATGCTGCACCACCCACAGCCTAAGGCAATTTTATTTCGGTTTACGAATTTTTTTTTTATGCATTAAAATATTTCAAGCGTTAATTTCTCGACCAAAAAAAAAAAGGCATTCAATTGAAATCTTTTTGCCATTTTTTGCATTCGATTTCAGATCAAATCTCGCTCGTTTTTTTGCTCAGTTTCGATTTGGTTTTGCGGCTACTGTTGCATTTAGTTTTTTGTGTTGCTGCTGCTGCTGCCGCTGTTGCCATTTGCACCTGTTTAAATGCATTTTTTTTTTTTTTTTGGTGTTTGCAACTAAAAGTGTTGCACATTTATTGATTGCAATTTCAATTTGCGTTTGTCGCCTGAATTTTTTTTTTTTTTTTTGATAAATTATACGCCATGTTTTTTTTTTTTTTTTTTTAGATTTTTATATTCAGCTGCCTTTTTTTCTGAGCTGCTGATTTGTTGCGTTCGTAAATTGTTTTTCATGTTAATTTTTTCTAAATAGTTTTTTATTTATTTACACTTTTTTTTTTTTTTTGATTTTGCTGCGTAAAGTGCAACGCCAGCTGCATTTGGCATTATATTTGAAATTTATTGACAGCGTTGCCAACGTGATTTAGTGAATAAGTAGCACTCATATTTTTTTTTTTTTTTTGGCTTTACACTTTAACTTCATACTCTATCCCTGCCCCTCTTTGGCTAAAAAAAAGTTAGTATACTTGTCATGCCTAACAAACCACCGCAATTAATGGAGCTGGGGGATAATTGTTGCTTAGTTTAATTTAAATACAGGGTGTCCTACATATTAGAGCAATATTTAGAAAGGGTTTGAAAAATAAGCTGTTAGGTTCAAAGCTAGTTTTAAAATTGGAAAAATACTAAAAAGAAAATTCGAGATCGAAACGGTGTGTAGCAGTGTTAGAGCCAAAAATGCGCAGCCTTGCTCGGGTGTCGCTAAAAATTATTTTATATAAATATTTTTGTATCACCAACAGCCTTTTCTGATCTCCCATTTTTCCAATCTTTCATACTTTTCCCGGTCTTTTCTGCTCATTTTTTGTAAATTTTGTGGCCACGACCTCCTTCATGTATACCAAATTTCATTTCTCGAGTTCAAAAATTTTTAAAAATGAAATTCTGTTTTAATTCTAATGGGGCCACGCCCACCGCCCTTTTTTTTAACGATGTATATCTTATCTTTAATGTTGCACTTAAAAATTCACATCTACCAAATTTCATTCAAATCGATTGAGTTGTTTCGAAAATATATATGATGAACTTATGGACGATGGGGTCCTGTTCTTTAAGTGGGGCCATAAAATACACAAATATTTCATTGAAATCGGTTTTTTATAATAAGTTATTTTGGAAAAAATAAGATGAATTTATGATCTATTCATCATTGAAATTAGTCGAGTTGTTTCGAAAATATTCGATGAATTTATTATCAATTCTATAGGGGCCTAACGCAAAATATTCTAAAACGACATAAATCTCATCCTCTAAGTTGAAAAAAAAAAATATACATCTTAAAACTTTCATTGTTTTGAGTAGTTTCGAAGTCTATAAAAATCGAACATAATATCGTGACATGAGATTTTTATATAATAAGATGTACCATAGCATCCCTCGTATATATTACATAAAGCATTACTAAATGTCCAACTAAAAAAAAAAAAAGATCTAGTTAAAGCAGATCTAATTGTATAATTTACTTAACGCTTTATACGAGTGGAAAGTCTATATAAGCCAACTTAAGCCAATTTATACCTAAACTGTTGTTGATCCTCGGTGATCTAATTCAGGCGTTACGTGTAAAAAAAAAATGTCAAACAACAAAATCATATTTTTTACAATATTTTTAATGCTCTTTACAATTTGTGCTGCAATACATCGGGGTATGTAAAAAAAAAAATTGTTATAAAAATGTTAAAATGTGCTATTTTACGTTGCCAACATTCAACAGATTGCGAATATAATGGTCATTGGTGGAGCTATAATACAACCTATACTCCGATTGGCAATTGAGAAATTCTTACGTGCCAAACTTTTGGCATATTTGTTGGATTAACGTAAGTTTTTGATTATTATAATAACAGTATAAAAATAATATAGGTGTTCATGCATATAATTCATATTTCATAGTTGTCCAGGGGTAGCAGTGTTACCACCATGCAAAATGTTGCCACCAACACGTCAAAACCATCCGGATTGTTGCCGTTTTTCTACTTGTTAATAATGCTTAAACTTAAAAAAAAAAAAAATTATTTGTACATTAACTAAAGAAGATTATAGAACTGTACATTTAAGGTGTTCACAAAGTCTTGCAATAATGCAAAAATGTAATATTGCAAAAATGTGCACAATTGCAAACATTAAAAGTGTGCAACTTTCCAGCTGTAAGAAACTCTTACAAACAATTTAAAAAAATTACAAAAAGCTAGACACTTTGGCATATTAATTTTCGTTTTCAGTATTTTCCAGCTCCAAATTATTGTCGTCATTTGACATTTGTCAATTTCAACAAAGAAGCTCGACTACATCTATTTGCAAATTCAGGACTATGACTTTTTGACTCGCCGCTGTTTAGAAAACTTACAATCGGAAAATAACATTAGCAAATACATAAGATCAGTAATAGTACCAGTGGGGTGAAGTGAGTCTTACATTGTTTAGAGTGTAATAAGCCACAGAGACTTTAAAAAAAATTATGATAAGCAAGAATAACCGTGTGCCGCGTTTTCTATTAAATTATTTAATGTTTATGGGGTGAAGTGAGCCATTAACAAAACTGGTTCAATAAATATCAGCTATACTGTGCAAGTTACAATTTTAGCTCTGTTTAACTTTACAAATTTTTATAGTACCATTCTTTTTCAAACACCCTGTATAACATTTGTTTGCTATATACATTTTTTTGGTTACATTTCCCGCCAAACACGCACTTGTTATAATTTTTCATGCGCTGCTTACTGCATAAAAGTGGAGAAAAAGAAAAAATTTACGTTGATTTGTCACAAAAATCGAATATGCAAATATTTCTAATGTGCAACTAAATATGTATGTGGCAGCAGCAGCAACTGCAGCAGTTGCAAGCAATATCAATTAATGAATGTGGCAGTTGGTTGCTAAAAAACAACAACAACGGCAGCAGGAGCAGCAGCTATATGCAAATAACATCAGCACTGATTGAAGGCGTCCACCGGCAATAAAACGCTTTGCTTTTGTATTTGTTGGCACTACTAATTTTTAAATTGTAGACATAAACAAGGACAACAACAAACAGTAACAACAATAATAATAGAAACCAGTGACAAATGTTCAAACAAACATAATAATAATATCAATAAAAATTCTCCTCGAAAAGATAGAATGTCCCTTTGAAGGGTTGTATATGAGGTCTTGAGCACTCAATGCGCAGCACTTTCCCCCTCTCACGTTAAAATGTACAAATACGAAATAAAGCCGCTTTGAGGGTTGTTAAGCCTGAACGGATCACAACCTCATCATACAATTTCATTCACTCAGTCATTTCATTCATTTATTGTACAAGGAGTATTGTCTACAAAAGTCGAAGTCAAGAGGTTTTGAATAAATTTAACACATTTTCACAACTAATAAGCAAATGTTGTACTCTTCAGATTCGCTGACAAATGTCACTTTTTATTATTTATAGATATACCCTACGATGACGCATTGTAAAGCGGTAGTGTATTATTTTGTCAGTAAGTTTGTAACAAATATGAAAGAAGGCATTAGAAGAGAGACGCTACAAAGTATATATATTTACATTATCTTTTTCTGTCCGTCTGTCTGTTAAGTTCTACAAGCAACATTGGATCAATTTTGAAATTATTAAACTTAAATTTCATGTTTTTTTTCAATACCATTTCATGATTTTCGAAATCATTTTATTCTGAAACTGCTTTTTTTAGATTTTTTTTGAGTGCTGAATTTTGCAGCTGCTGCCATTGAGATACATTTGGAGTTTTTTGCGGCATTATTGATGATGACAGGCAGCTCATTGGTTCAATCTTATAAAAAGGAATTTAATCTTTTTTTTTTTTTTTTTTTTGGCAAATGGCAACGCCGTGTTAAAACATTGATTCCAACGACGCGTAAAAAGGTGTCATCGCAGACGTTCATATAAAAAAAAAATTAGGTTGCCTAAATTGGTTGCTTTTATATTTCGGCATTTTGGCTTTAAAGCTTTTTTAGTATAATTTTTTTTTTTTAATTATCACTTAGGACAGCATCATCATCGTGCTATAAGGCTGTCCTTCGAATTGAAGTCGAAATCAAATAAAATAAAAATTCATAATGCAAAACTTTTTTTTTTTTAATTTTTATTAAATTCGCATTTCAGCTGTCCTGTTCCGTTTTTATTTCATTCTAAATGTCTCAATATTCACAAATTTAATTTTGCAACTTTTGGAAATGTTTTTTTTTTTTCATTGTTTAAGGATCACACAGCATCCGAAAGGGTATAGCTGCCGCCGTTGGTGCTGTTTATGCATCTTGCAACACATTGTGAAATATTTATTGGAAATTTAAGTTTAATTTTAGTGTCGTTAAAAAATATATAAAAAAAAGAAAAAACACTTTTGTATTGGAAAATTCGAAAATAGACTTCATGAATGAACCCATGTTGATTTAGTGGTCTATAATTATACTTGCATTTTTGCCTTTCCAATGAAACCGGTTTGGGACTCATAGGTTGGATGGTTTCAAAGTTCATAGCGGACAAGGAAACATTTTTACTATTTTATATATATGCTGCACTTCTCATAGCAATTCATGTTTAGAAAATGACTCATGTTTGAGCTGGGATCACTAACGAATCAAAAAGGCTATAAGAGATGCACCCTTCAAATGGTATGTAGCATATCTATGATAACGCTAATAAATATGGCTTCCATAAAAACGTATACCAAATTTTGTGCTTTATATATGAAGGTGCACCATCAAACTAAGGGTCAAACTCCTCCTTTACAAAGCCATAGCTACTCTGGGGCACTGCAAAGGAAACAACAGGGAAAAAAACCAAGTCTTCCAAATAAGGTTCTGCGCATTATTTCTGAGGCGCATCCATATCATACAAATGCAGAAATCCACCAGGAACTAGAAGTCCCTCTCATAAGCCAGGAGGTGGCTAGGCTCACTAAGGCATATCTAAATAGACTGGACAACCATGTCAACCCTCTGGCCATAAACCTGCTGGATATCAGTACAACGACTCGGCGACTGAGGAGGTTACACCCCCTGGATTTGCCACACACATAAACTTTTAAATCCTCCTTCCTCCTCCATCACTCCCCACCCCTTTTTAAACCCCAATAACAACTCCCAAGTCATGGAATTCTTTATAGAAAGTCAATGTTATGCATTATAATTCGCTAATCGTCCCCTTAGGGACTGATTGCAAATAAAGAACACAGAATTAAAAAAAAATATATATATGGAAAACCGAAGAATTTTAGGAAGCTACTAAAAATGTCAAAAGTTTTATATTAAACAAAAACAAAGAAATATATGGAAGTTTCATTCTTGCCAGCTGATGCCAGAGATAGAACTTTCCTTGAACGTTCTTTTTGCACTGTCTACTGTGAATAGGGTATAACGTAGTCGAGACTACAGCTTTCGTGCTTGTTTATTTCTCTCTCTCTCTCTCTCTCTCTTTTCTCTTTACTTAATTTGGTAAATTGTTAAATTGGGGTGTTCTCGCTGCATTGTTTTTCTCAATAAGTTTTGTTTGTATTGCCTTTCATAGACCATTTGTTCCATTTTATGTCATCATTTTCAATGCTAATATGGGATCAAGCATTATTTTCCATGCAGAAGGTGTGCTGTGCTGGGCTGTGCTGTGATGAGTGTCCTTCGATTACAAAATGTTGTCAGCTGTGTTGCTTTTAGTTGTTAAAGACAAAAAAAAAAAGAGAAAATGCTTTTAATGAAATTTCTATGTTGCAACAGCAGCAACATTGCAGCACACATGTTCGATTTGCTGCGACGCGTTGCAAAGCTTTTAAAATAAAAATTATGAAAGAAGCTTTGAATATTCAAATAAAAAAAAATTGTATTTGAGAAGAATCAATGCAAAATCAACGCAGGTGTTCGCTCTTAATGCTTCTTAATATAGCAAAAAATATGTCAAAGATAATAAAAATATTTTAATTAAATTATTTCTAATGGCTAAAATGTGTACAACAAAAAATATTGTCGAAAAGTTGTTTAAAAACCAAAAAAAAAAAAAAAAAAAAAAGACATTCAAATTTAATGCATAATCTGCTGAATCTGTTAAAGATGAATCAAACATTCAAGTTGAAATATTTTAGTTTTAAAAATTAAAAAAAAAATTCTAACCTTCGCAGCAATTGTCACTTGGCTTTAGTTTTAGTTTCGTTTTAAAATTCCAAAAAAATATTTGAAATTTGGCAAGAAGAATATTTGAAAAAATTTTGAATAAACCAAAAAAAAAAAACGAAATGCCGGTTGCCGTACGCTTAGTCGAAGTGCTTACACTGGTTACGGTTTTAGGACTGCTCTCTGGATTATCCATAATAATTGTTGTAGTGCAACGTGTGCTAACATTTGCAGTGCAATTTTGGAGGTAAAGTGTGCTTTTGGAATTAATACAAAAAATAAAATAAAATGTTTTCTACGTTCCACACTTACAGCCGGCAGCAAATGCTGTAAGCGTTATATTGGCCATGTCGGAAAAATTGCTAGTTGGCGCATTGCTCTGTACGCTAAATATGATAAATGTTGTGAGTAATGCCATGCATGGATGATCTGTAATGATCGGAAACCATAAAAAAACACACACACACACTCGTCAGATGTTTGTAAAGCTAGCAGCGTAACGGTGACGTTGGCAACGTAGCACGTAAAAAAATATTTGAAAGTCAAATTCATAAAAAAAAAAAAATTAAATAAAAATTATGTTTTATAAAAATTTTAGTAAAATGGTTTTAATCAGTTGAATCAATCAATTTGAGCAGTAAATCACAACATTTTTGTGACTCCGAGAATGATAGATTGGCTGTATATGGTATGTATAAGGTGTTCACAAGTTCTTGCAACAGTGCACAGAGTGATGCATTATTGCACAAATTGCATTAAAAGACATAAGTAAATGCAGCTATGAAAAAAATTAAATTTATTGATTGTTAAATGAATGATTCCAATTGAATTCCGAAAAGCTCGAAATTACGCATTGTTGCCGGACTAAATCTTTCAGCGCAGTTCCGCCTTATGCTGATGTACATTTTTTTTTGTTCCGCTCATCCCGTGTTTTTTTTTTTTCAAAATAGTCCTGTGGGCCTTGGTCCCGACTTTTTTTCAACCTATTTTACGTACAAAATTTTTATATCCTGTACCCAAAGGGAAAAATGGTATATTAAGATTGTGCGAATGTATGTATCAGACAGAAGGAAGCTAGATATAACCCATAGAGTATATATATTCTTGATCAGCATTCGAAAGGGAGTCGAACTAGTTAAGTCTGTTTGTCCGTCTGTCCGTCTGTCCGTTTGTATGCTGCCTGCCGTATGAAAACGATTTTTTGGGAGACTATTAGCGACAGAGCTTTTATACTTAAAACATTGACTCTCCTAAGCCGTCAAGTGTGCCCTTGCAAACGTTTTTTTTTTTCTAGCCATATTTTAAGGGGGTACCCTCCAAACAAAATTTTGAGTTTTTGCATAAAAACGTCTTTGTTTCTTATTCTAGGGAGTCTAAATTTACTAAACATTATAAAATATCCCAATATGGGAAGAACCAAAAAAATTTTAGATATAGCCCCATACGAATTTAACCACATTTTTCAAGTTTTTGAATGAAATTCCAATACAATAAGGTATGGAACTAAGATTGGACTTAACTTAAGGTACATAAAGTTATGTTACGTATATATTTTTGTGGACTGCATTCGAATGAGGCCAAAAAGATAGTCCGTCTGTCCGATTTTATATTCAAAAATGTCTCCAAATAGATTAAAATACCAATGTAAACGATTCAAGTCGATTTAGCTATGGTCTTGAGTCTGTCTGTCTGTCTGTCCGTATGTGAACATCCTTATCGTGATGATATATAATATTTTATACATGACTTTGACTATATAATAGTACGTAGCTACTACTAGAGAACCTTAAATACAACAAAAAACAATTTAATACAAATCGTTTCATCAAAAGATCAACAAATGAATTACTCAGACAATCTCATCAATTACTTAAAACAATTGATAATTTGTCTTATTGTCTGTGGGTGAAAAACCTTAAATGTAATCAAATAAATTTAATTTTTTTTATTGCAAAAAGGTTTGTAAAACAAACAATTTGAGTACCAAAAAAAATAACAAAAGTTGCACAATGCTATTGGAGAACTTAAAGCAATTGTTACATTTATTGTTGTAGCTGTTGTTCATTATAACTTAAAGCAGAAGAAGAAGAAGTTGCAGCTTGTTAACATTGTTGCTCACTACGATCTTGGGTATAAGCGCGGAAATCAACAACAAGAAAAAAAAACTTTCTAAACTTTATAGAGTGGGAATCCAAAAACAAAGAAGGCGCCCAAATAGTACAGCGCGCAGAGTTAAGTTGCATAAAATGAGTAACAAATGATCAACAAGTGCGACAGTGAAGTGAATTGCAGCTGCAATAGCAACAACAACAACAACAACAGCTGTTGCTATTTGCAATATTTTTTTTTTGTTGTATTGTTTTCTACAACGGCAGGTGTTGCTGTGATTCTTTGTGTTGTTTTTTTTGTTGTTGTTGCAATTCACTCTTCAAAGAGATTGTTTGTTGTTGCCAATAAAGCGCATAATGAATTCATAGTTTAGCTTTTTATAGCAGCAAACTAGAAGATGAAAATACAACAAAAACAACAACAACAAAAAAAATAGAAACTAAAAATAAAAATAATAATGCAATAAAAATTGTATATATTTACTCAATTGTTGTTGTTGTTGCTGTTGTTTTATTGCTGCTTTTCATTATAATTTTCTCATTCATCGTCGTTGTAGTCGTCGTCACAGACAATTGTTGCTCTTTTAGTTGCAATTTAATGTTGCAATAAACAGGTGCAATTTTCTTCTGTTGATTTTTAATTATTATTATTGTTTTTTTTTTTTTTTTTTTTATGTTTCACTCCACCCCTCTAAATATGCGCAGCTGCTGCATTTCGTTGATTTCTTATGCATTCTTTTGATTTTTATTCTTATTAGATTTTCTTTGGCTGTTGCTGCTGTTGTTGCTTCCGCTTATTGCAGTCTTTGATATTAATTTAAAATGCATTAAATAAAAATGCCAAAGAAAATAAATAACTTTCATTCATTTATTGCTTTAAATACACACGGACAGACAGACAGACGGACACAATATTATAGTGGACCATAATTTTTATTAGAATTGCCAGTAGACGTCGTCGTCGTCTTTTTTGAAAAAAAAAATCTATAAAAATTCATCATAATGCACCTGCAGCGCTTACAAAATGTAAATATTTTTACGCTTGATCTATTAAAAACATGTTGTGTGAATTGAAGTCTTATAAATAAATTTTTAATTTTTACACAATTTAAAATTTTAGCTTTTGCTTTTCAAGTGCAAATTTTTTTTGTTTATAAAAATATTTATTTAGCAAAAAAAGCTACCAAAAAAACATTTTTCCGACGTTTTTATTAAGCTTTAGACAAGGTAAAAATGCAACATTGCACAAACGTCATTGTGAGCACAGTTGTGCAAAATAATTTTGTTTTGCAACTTCGCACAATCAAGAGCAAACTTGTGAGAGCATAGATAACGCAATACACTATTTTTGCTCGGTAAGCTTTTGTGCCTTGAATTAAGCACGTTTGTTCTCAATATAAGCACATTGTGCTTGATGCATAAATCGATAAAATGTTTGTGCATGATTTGAAGATTTGAAGCGAGATATTTAAAACCAAAGACTGTAATAGGCCAAAAATAAAGAGAACAAGAAAGAACGCTGAAGTCGAGTATGCTCGACTCCAAGATACCCTGTACCCAATCTATATGTACCTTAAGTTAGGTTCTATTTGACTACCATACATCATTGAATTGGATTTTCATAGAAAAAACTTAAAAAATCGGGTATATCTTTGATTTGGTTTATACCTAAAATTTTGTTGGGCCTACCCATATTGGTCTATTTCATTGGGACTACCATAGACATAATTTATACTAAATTTAAATTTTCTAGAATAAAAAACAAGGAAAAAATTTTTTAATAAAACCCAATATTTTGGGGTAAGTTTGTATGGGGGCTATACCTAAGGTTTCTGTTGGTCCTACCCATGTTTACATATTTTTTTTTGGGAATTATCTACAAAATATTTACTAAAAATTTAATTCCTCGGAAAAAAAAAAAAAAAGGTTTTTATAAACACCAAAAATTTGGGGGACATTTTTATTGGGGGGGTACCCTTAAATAAGGGTTTAGAAAAAAATTTTTTGTATGCACATAAAGGGCCTCGGGGGAGTGTATGTTTTTATTTTTTAAATTAAAATTTAATACTTAATATGCCCCTTTTTTACCCTTTGGGTACAAGGTATAAAAATGAAAAAAATTTTTTAATAAACTTAAACTAAAATTAAATTTTTTCTATTTAGTTGCAAATCGCCTACACCTAAATAATAACAATTTACTTCATTGATATCAAAATTGCTGTTTGCTGCTGCCTAAACACATGTTCAAATTACCCACAAAACTAAAAAAAGCGGCAATAATAACAAATCGAAGGCAAAAATGCAAACAACTTTTGAAATGAAAACATAAAAATGTCGAATTGTAACAATTTTCTCATTATTTTGCACCATTTTGTGGCAATTTCAATAAACAATAAATCCCTACCGGACTCTAAACACGAATCCGAGTCGAAACTGAATCAAGCGAACAATTGCTGTTGCTGCTGCTGTTGCAAAGTAAAGTTGCAATTGGAGTTGAAGTCGACAACAACGTTGATGACGACAACGGCGACGACCACGCCGTTGCTTATTGGAAAACAAAAAAAATTTAAAAGTAAAAATCTGACACAAGTTGGCGCTGAAATTTATAGCAATTTTCACATGAATCGAAACGATTCGAATCGAATCGAATGCAGTTGCAACGTCGTCATTTTCATGGTTGTTGTTGTTGTTGTTGTTGCATGCGGAAATTGTTTGTTTTTCTGGCGACTTGCAGTCTTTTACTGTTTTTGTCTAAAATATTTGGCGCTATAAAATTTTGGCATGGTTTTGCGACCGATTGTCGTTATCATTGTCAAACGGGGCGTATGAGTCTTTGAGTCTCTCAGCTCAGCTAAAAACGGCGTACATAATCGTAAACAAATAAAATTATTGCTGCCGATCACGCATTCAAATTTATGCCTTCAAAAATGAGCTTTAAGCCGCCTTTTTTTAAATGAAGTTCGATTCCATTGGAGATTTTGCCTTAACTTAAATTCGGTGTCTGGGTCGTCAGTCTGTCTGTCTGTCCGTCTTTTGGTTTGTCTGCGCTAATTTCGAGTTTGTGGGCACATGTCGTCGTATCGTATGAGGTGTTGCCTCCCGGCTGTGTGTGAATTATGCCGCACGGCATGCAATAATAAAAACAACAACAATAACAACAACAGCGTGAAATGTTATGCTAAAGTGCAACAACACAGCGGGAAATTTATTATAATTTTTTGCACATTATTTCTAAAGTTTTTTTTTTCCTATTTTCTTACAAGTTTTTTCTATTTTGTTAATAAAAATAATTCCAGTAGTCTTTGTTGTTGTCGTCGACAGCTTCTTCAATGAGCTCTTTGTTGTTGTTGTTGTTTTTTTAAAGCTTCTTCTTGACGCTTTTTTGTTGTTGTAATTTTCGCTTTGTACAATAAAATGGTGTTTAGTTTGTTGTTAATATTGTTGTTAAAAGCAGGACCGGTTTAGTGGAAAAACATTTTATGAAGGCAATTGGTGCGAAAAAAATATAGAAATATCGGTAGAATTTGCAGCTGTATAGAAATGTTAAAGAGCATCAAATAATCAAGAAAATTGAATTTTAAAATAATATTGTTTTATTGAGCTACTCAAACGATTAATCGTTTATCAATGAAACGATTTTTCTAAACGAAAATTTTAATATTAACTCTTTTTTTTTTTTGCACAGGCTCACAGGCTAATTGTTTATAACCGTTTCCGACTAGAACTGGTTTTCAAAGCAATAATCAACTAACGATAAATTTAATAATCGAACCGATAACAGATTTTTTTTGTCTAAATGTTTTAAGTGGCCAGATACCAGACTATTTTAGGATTCAGTTCACGATTTGGAGTCGTTTTGCAGCCCAGATTAAAATGCATTTATTTATGTCGGGACAGCGCTTTCGCCATTCCCGGCTACCAAAAATTATGCAAACATTTTATTCACATTCGGAATAATCTCATTGGTCAACTCAGCCGCAATGGACAAGTCTCGCAACGGGGCACCACCTTCTTGATCATGGTAAACCCTAAGCTAGTTAGTATGCTATATGCCGTTTTTAACTCTTTTGTCATACTAACAAAGGCATGAACCGTTTGTGAATTATAAAAATAAGTATTATTTGAAAATTATAAACCATTTGTGAACTATAAAAGTATTCCGTAAGAATGATTTTATATTTTTAATTGGTACAAAAATTTATTTGGTTGTAAAGTATTTCGAAAGGGAGAATCAAATTTATATGCATTGAATTTCAATTATCTTCATTTTTTTTATAAGCGGGCCCCATTTGGTCATTGCTTTGTGTTCGTGTGCTATGGCGTGGCTGTCCAACATACAGATTCGCTTCACTCTCTTTGGTGATCAACTGCAACTTGGACATCAAATGCTGCAGCTGCATGTACTCGCATAACGTATGCCATGTGATGTGCCTAATGAAGACTTAATCATGTCATTCGATAAAGATCTCACACAACACAAAAGCTATGAAATTTTTGTTTTTTTTATAAGCGTTTCTTAGATGAAGTGGCTACTACAATTGAATTTTTATACACATTTTTTATAATTTTTTTATACACAATTTTTTTTTTTTTTTTTTTGTTTATTTTGCTGCAGTCCATAATTGAGCTGATAAACACTTAAATATTTTAAAACATTAGAACATTTGTTAGACTATATAAACATTTTTTTTTTTTTTTTTACGCTTTCATTGAAGCATTTCCCAATGGGCTGCGGTATACGCAACGCACCCTCAGCATAAAGCAGCCAAATGCAACCCTTGTCAGTACAATTTCAATGACCACCAATGCAGCACACCTTGCCTTGTCAGCTGTAATAGTTGGAAAGTGTATCTATTTCTATTCATAGTAGAAGTAGTTGCCCCTTTTTGTTGGCTTTTAGCATAATTAAACGCCACATGCCGCAAATGCACTTTTATGGTTTTGGATTCTCAACCGTTTCCGTGTTTCCGTGCTGCTTCCGTGTTCCAAATGCAATTTTCAATGCGCGCTGCTACTGCCCACTTTTAACAACAACAAAAAAGCGTTAGCATTGCCATTGCTCGTCATCACTTGACACGGCTTCCATATGTTCGATTAGCATTGCCAACTGGCGTATTTTTTTTTTTTTTTGGTTTGTCTGCTTTCATTTGTGTCACTTTTTCGCGTATGGCTGCATTTGTTCTATTCATATTGACTCTTCTTGATTGGGATTAGCGCTGTTGTTCCAATTCATTCGTATTTGTTAGCGACATAAGGTTTCCATTTTTATTTTTTGTTTAATATGAAAACCCAATTAAATGCAAATGTGTTTTACTTATTAGAACGTTTTTTTTTTTTCGTATAGAATTTCATTCAAGTTGATTCGTTGTGGAGGTGTGGCTATTCCAGCTGTTTTTGTTGTTATAATTTTTGAGTGCTTTTGACATTGGATTATGACTTGTCATGCTAGGTTTTCTTTAATGTTTTTGATGAATTACTTGAGTGAAGCGCTTTTCTTAAAAATTTAATTCAGTTAACAAATGTTACTCATTTTATTGGATAGCTTTCGACACAAAATTAAATAGCATTGCCATAAGTAAATGTGGACTTTGTTGATAAATACATGCAAAAATTGAAAATTAGAAGTGGAATTTTTTTATAATTACTATCATAAATGCCAACAATCTTCGACATAATCTTGGATATTTGATATTTAAATAATGCCACCTCAGAGGAGTTTTTTGACGATATTCAGCTGAATCAGAACAAGTTTTTTTGCGGCAAAAACCATATAATACAACCGAGACTTTCGAACGGTCAAAGGAATGAACCTCTTTGTGTAAATGAGCACCAAGTCAAGAAGTACAGAAGTCCGAGAAGTCAGCCAACAAAAATGGTTGCAATATGGAAAGGATGGAACTGCTCTTCCAAGCACCGACAGAAATAACCAAGCACATTGTTTTTAAAAAGTAAGGTAGTTAGTTTAGTTTTTCTAAAATCAAGCACAATATTCTCAATTCAAGCATATTTTGTAAGTAGAAAAACTTTTACCCTTGATGAAAAATTGAGTACATTATAAATGATTCTGTCGTTAAAAAAGTCCGAAATAATTCGATAAGTCTGGGCGACCAAGCACCTCCGAACTTAACCTAGAATTTGCCGAGCAAGTTAACTTCTTGTGTATCTTTTTATACGTTCCCGAAAAGAATGGCTAACGAATAGTAATCATGTCAAGAATCATATACTTTATGGGGTCTCCGATGCCTCCTTCAATGCGTTACAAACTTTTTGACAAACTGAATATACCCGTTTACAACAAGAACTTAATCGTTCTCGATCAAGAACTTCTTGTGTACTTTTATATGTTCGAAAATGGTAAACGAATGGTAATCATTCTCATATCAAGAACTGTCGTTCTAGTATCAAGAACTTTCGTTCTCATATCAAGAACATTTGTTCTCATATCAAGAACTTTCGTTCTCACGTTAAGAACAATCGTTCTCACATCAAGAACGTTCGTTCTCATATCAAGAACATTCGTTCTCATATCAGGAACATTCGTTCTCATATCAAGAACATTCGTTCTTATATCAAGAACGTTCGTTTTCATATCAAGAAACATTTGTTCTTTATAACGGAAGAGACAACAATATAAAACAAAATAAATAATGTGACGAGATGTGCATAATACATACTAGAACCAGTAGGAACTTTCGTGCTTGACTTCTTATTTTCCTAAATCAAGAACAGTCGTTCTTAATTTCCAAACAGCAGTTTTCTATTTGTGTGGATGCCGCCGTATCAAAAAATCAACAAAAATTTACATTTTAGGCGCTGCGATTATTTTCTGTTTACAAATATGTAGAACTGTTTCGGCGATAAAAGGCTTGGGTCGAATGAACTGTTCATCACTGAACTGGGACTAACAAGATCTTACCTAGAACTTTTGTTCCATTTTAGGTAGGTGCCACATTGAGAAGCAAAAAGACAAAACAAGAAAAAGAATATTATTGTATTTTATTTCTCTTGTTAATTCCAACATGTCACTTCATAAAACTCCTCACGCACAATTGTTTTTTTTTTTTGATAAAGTTGAAGGTCGTAGGTGATCGTCAAGAACATTTGTACACGTGTTGAGACAACAAATCCAAAACAAATCAAAATGCAGACAAGCCGGAATAATTTAACATAATAAAATGTCAAAAGAGCTCAAACAAAAAAAAAAAAAAGACTATAACGAAGATGCTGTAAAGAACGTCTGACGCAGGCAATAAGACAGACGGACAGACAGACAGACAGACCGACGGAGAGACATATAAAAACAGACACGCAATGCCAAAGCAAAGCACTTTGGCGTATGACAAATGAGCATTTTTAAGCCAGCAACAAACGCAGTTGTCGTTAAAAATTCCAATAAGAAATTAAGCAAAACGCGTCAAGCGTCAAATGCAGCGCGTGAAGATCACATTTTGTCTAAATGAGTTTTCGTTCTTTGTTTCTATTTTTGTGGCAGCAACAGCAAAAGCAGCGTTCGTATTGAATGTTGGCAACATTTGTTACGATAAATCATTTACAAACACGCACGCATATAGGCAGCAGCCAAACCAAATAGCAGCAACTTTGATTTCTAATTTCAGCTAAATTGTGTAATTCTTTAACGAAAAAAAAATTAAAAGAACAAAAGCAATTAACAGCAAAAGCAGCAGCAACAGTTGCTGATTGCTGTTCAATGCTGCCTTTGCTGCTGCTGCTGTGCAATTGAGTTGTCAATCAGACTTTGACTTTTTTTTTTTTGTTTTGTTTAATTTGGTTTTCTCACCTCCATTGCCGCGCGCGATGCCAATGCCATTCGACTGTCAATCAGCGCAAGTCAACAGCAAACGACGATGACGACAACAACAATTGCAAGCAATCAATTATATGTTGCTACTTTTAGCTGAACTAAACTGAACTGAACTGCAGTTGCAGTTGTAGTTGCACGTGTGCAGTGGCTGCATGTTGCATGTTGTTGGCTCATTAGTTGCTGATTTTACTTTTGGACAAAACAAAAAAAAAAAAATCTTAGCTTGTTCGGTTCGCCTATCTAGCTACAATCTATCTAGTTGTCCGTCTGTCTGTCTGTATGTTGTCGATCTCTCGCGCCTTTGCATGCGAACACATGTTGTCTGTTGCCACTTTGCCAACATTGATGTCGATGCCTGTCGTTCTTATTGTTGCTATTGCTTTTGTTGTTGTTGTTGTTACCACCGATCGTACCAAAATTATTAATAGACCTTTGTCTGTGTTTGTTTGTTTATTTATTTATTTATTTTTTTAGTCTTACGACAAGCAGCAATTGTTGCTGTCATTGTTTCGTTACACTTGCAATCGCTTCATTTATTATATTTACATGCAACAAACGCAAAAGTTATGTCTGTCTGTCTGTTGTTGTTGTTGTTGCTTCTTCTTTAGTTCTATCTAATATTTGTAGACAACATTCACTCAGACATTTCGATTCACTCAGTTGCCAGACACCTAAATTTTTATGCGACAACCAGCTGCATTCAATTATTCATGAAAATCACCACACACACACATTCTTGTCTATATAAAAAGACTAGACGTGGCAAGCAGCAACAACAACACTTTGCACATAAATACTGACAACATTTAACAGCAACAAACAACAACAAGAATCATAATAATAATAAAATATCATTAAAAGTCAACGCCATACAAATTCATGCCTTGCAAATATTTTAATTGTTTTTCCTCAATTTTTTTATTTTGTCTTTCAAGCATTTTGTCGATTTTAAGTTATTTCGTTCTCAAGAACTAACATTTTTTTTTTTGTTGCTGTGCTTTATTGTCAACATCTTCACGAATTTGTCTCTTTTTTTTTTTTGTTTTTAATGTGTCTGTGTAATATTTTCGAAATATTTCGTGTTATTTCTTAAGAATTTCTGTCAAAAATTTATTTGCATATTTTTGTTTTATGACTTTTTGCGTTCTTATAATATTTTTTATTTTTTCATATTTTTAAGTATCTACATACGTGAGGTTTTTTTTGTTTTCTTTCGTTAAGGTATTTTTTGAAAATTAAGTGATTCATTTAATTTAAACACTTTGAAATAATGAAGGGAACCAGGCACACAGAGAGAATATCGCTGCTAGGGAAATTAAGAACATATAACAAAGCGGAAAACTCATCATGCCTAGAACCTTGTCTAAATGACACACCGACTCAAAACAACAACACCACCCAGCGGGAAGTAATAACTTAACGCTGCATCAATGCTCGCGTTGGCGACTACATTTTTTTCGGTGACAATCTGACGACATTTTTATACATATCTTGGATGACATGCCTTGCAAGACTTCTTGGAAGAACAGTCTTGCAGAACTATAGCGTGACATGTATTGCAGGACTAATTGGATGACAAGTCTTTCAAGATTTCTTGGATGACAAGTTCTTGCAAGACTTCTTGGACGATAAGTCTTGCAAGACTGTAGTAAAAAACAAGCTAATGGAAAATTTTTTTAATTTTAATTAATTTTTTTTAATTTTCAGTCGTTCTGAACCCTTCGACATCCAAAGCGGAGGACGACAAGACTACATCCTCTCACCAATTCTGTTTGTAACAGTATCATGAGATGTTTTGCTGACGACGCTGTAGCCACTCCCGAACACCGGAATACGATGGACGATGACTGACAAACTTCAGCACCTTGACATTGCTTAGAGTAGAGTTGTTATCGATTGGCGATAAATCGACATGGTTAAGAACTACACATACCTTGGCAGCATTCTTGCAGAAGAAGACGGAACTGAGCTGGATGCCTGCAGTCGGATCGGCAAAGCGTAACAACGATTTGAGTACAACTCTAAAGGTCAGACTGTTCAAATCTTTCGTGCTTTCAGTGCTATTCTACGGATGTTGCAATTGGAAGGAAACCACAACCATCACCAACAAACTTCAGGTGTTTGTTAACCGCTGCTTGATGAGCATTCTTTGAATTCATTGGAGGAAAAGAATTCCCAAAGAGAAGTCCGCGGGCAACATCACCCGAAAAGCCATGCAATGATGTCTCTCTTAATGGTAGTGGTCGGAGAAGAGGACGTCTTCAAGAAACATGGAGGAGAGCAATGTCAAAGGAACGACGAGAAAGAACTAACATACCGAGGTGTAATCAACTTGCAGCCCTTGCAGAGTACAGAACGAGGTGGAGAGCAGCTATTGACGAACCTCAAAATTGAAGAAGAAAGAAGACCATCCGGCTTTGGAAATAATTGCATAAACAAATTGTGTATTATAAGCTTGCCAATGGTAACAGAAACGACGTTGTCGAGATATTGTGATTTTAGTGAGAGAGAGAGAAAGTGACAACATAACAAAATAGCGCCAAGAACACCGTAATGCATGATTAAGTGCATTAAAACCGTTCCGAAGAAAAAAAGGCATGAAATGATGAGAAAGGATAACTAGCTGCTACGCACTTTTCTCGTAACGGACTCCAAACCACATTCAACATTCAAAATATCATTGAATTTAATTGAATATTACAATTATTCAGGAAAAAAAAAATTTACACTCTTGTAGAAAGATAGTCAGCGGCCTGCTATATGGCGCAGAAGCATATGTCATATGCCAGAATTCTTCGAAAAATATTTAGAACGTTCAGAGTGGGCAACGTCTTCTGTATTTGCAGGAACATTCGTTACAAACGACTGCCTCTCCGAGAGTTGACGAACGAAATGTTGACCAAATCGGGTTGGTACGTCAGTTTGGGATGAACGCCGTTGCCTTGGAAGTAAAAATCTTAGAAGATATTCGCATAAATGAAATTCTCAACCCTTCGTAATGTCCATGCCAAAAAAAAAGTTGTAATGCATAGAGTTGTACAACGACAGCTGTCGAAATTAAATACATAAAGTAGGTTAATATCCTTGTAAATGATTTCCATAAATAGTATATATAGTATCTACAGAAAGAACACTTTAAAAAACAAATACAAAATGACAACAGCCGCAGTCAATGCAATTGAACAACTGTCACTGTCATTTGTACTCGTACCAAATAAGATGCTTGTAATCCACACAAAACTCAAAACGAATCTATACAAATTTCTCATTAAAATAGCAAATATTTGCTAAATGAATGAAACGATTGAAACAAATAACGAAATCGCTTCAAATCGAAAATTCTATAAGAGAGACATACAGGAAGGTAAATATTAAAAACAAAATGGTTAACAGAAGGCTAAAGCGAAATTATGTGGAATCTGAAAAAAATAGGAACATTTGCAGCGTAATTTTATTTCATCCAAAAAAAAAAATTTACACACATGGCAACACATATCCACGAGGGTGGTTTTTAGCAACAACAAAAAAAAGCTGAAGAACTATAATCGAATGTGAAGTGTATTTAAGGCGCGAAATGAAATTTTTTTTTTTTTTTTTCATTTTACGAATTTATTTTACTTCCAGTTGATTGGTTCGTTGGAAAACATTTGCCCAAGTGTTCTTGTTCTGTTCCGTTCTGTTCTGAGGTGTAATCAATCGTTGAATTGGGCACTTCAATCTTTTAATATTTCACATTGACATCCCACACCAGGCAATTAACTTAATTAAAATGAAATAACAAGTGTTCAGAGCACGCATTTTGGGCAAATACTAATCCAGACAAATGAACTGAACGGGTGTTCTTTGGTATAGCGCCTAAAAGGGGGTGTAATCATCCAATACACGCATTATTTGTTCTTGTGCTTGAACAAATGTTGTCACTCGAATTCGTGCAACGTTGTTGAGTTTGTTAAGCGCAAATAAGGCTTTTTTTGTTAGTTTTCTGAAATACATAATTTGTAATTTGTACAAATTTCAGGACAAATAAACTTTCGAGTACTTCTGGGGCTTCCTCCATGTGTTTACTTTTTTTTAATAATGAAATTGCTATTACTACGGAATTGAAATTAATGGAAGCAAAGTAATTAAAAAATTTGAATTTATTTTTTTTATTTTTTGGGATTTCAAGAAAAGAGTAGGCGTTACTTTTATGGAAAAATTTTACAGAATCGTTGAGAATACAAAATCTTTTTTCAAAAAAAAAAAAAAAAATTAAATTTTGTCTTAGAGTGTTCCCTAAATTTTTGAGTATATCTCCAGTTTGGCTGGATAGATTTGGCTGGTAATGCAAAAATTTAAGCATAATTAAGCTCTCTAAAACCTTTTTCACATATTTTGTATATTAGCTCTGTAGTTCAGATATTATGGAGAATATAAATTTCAAAATTTTACAAAATCATTAAAAACAGCAAAATAATTGTTCCCATAAGTCAGTTTCACGATTTTACAAGTCACATAACCAAACTAATTGGAATCAAATAAAAACTTGCTTTAAATTTACAACTTAATCAAAGCAGCTGTCCTTAATATGAAATCCCAAATGGCACATACGAGACAAAAGACACAAAAAAGAACGAGAATACATTTTCGTAAATTGGAATTGCCATAAGACTTTATTATTATTTTGTTTAGCGTATATCGTGGGAGTTATGCGCGCCATTTGTGGGTGCAACTTGTGGACAGTTTAATGTCTGAATGCACCACAAAAAAGTAAAACATGTGTAGCCGAGCAGCGAGAAACTTAGAGGGTTGGTTTCAATACTTTATAAGACGACTGACCTTAACATGTGCGCATTTTAGCAAATATTTTTTTCTAACTGACAATTTGATTGTCTGACTCCAAGATGAAGAGCATTGTTCAAATTTCGTTACGCATTATCAATCTTGATTAGACGTGATTTTTGCTTTTAAGCAGCAAACATAAAAATTAACAAAGTGGCACAAACGATGCACAAACAGCGGCAAGGAAGCGTACATTTTTTTTTATGTGTATTTTTTTTTTTTCTTTGTTGGGGAGTTCTTGTCTAAAAAGTCTATGTATGAGGGTGTCGCTGTGCTTTCATAGAAGCGTTACACAGCCATGATGTCACAATGTCAACGATGCGCACGTGTCTATTGTGTTTTCGGCATGGAATATTATCTTCAGATTTTGAGGAGACTTAAAGAGATGCAGCACGGATGCTGGCTACGACAGAATGCTCGAGGTTTTTTTTTCCCACCTAATAAATTGGATGACTTTTTTAAAGATATTTTTCAAAATCATATCCCGGGTTACATTTACATTTTTTTTTTGGTGATTTTTTCACAGTGATTTAAAAATTTAATGTCGAACTGCGACTGAAAGTAGTAGTGATTTTCGATTTTCTTGTTCCTAGTGATCGGCGGCATCACTCTTTGCGAGCAGTGAGCCTGTTCAGTAATCGTTGATTGTTTTTTGCGAACTGTGATTTTATCACTGTTTGCAATCACTGCAATTTTCAAGTCGCAGTCGCTAGTCACACAGCGACTCAAAAATCACTCTTTTTGCCAATACCTACTGTAAAGCAAAACCACAACTTAAAACGCTACAAACTGCTTTAAAATCCGACTATTTACTAAAAACAAAGCCAACAAACCGTAACGAAGTACAAAATATATTTTAAAGAAAGACAAAAAAAGCTCCAAGCAACTTCTAAGGAAAAACCTTCAATTTTGTACACAACTCACACCAAAAAACAAATGAAACGAAACCAATCTTTCTTTAGCCCAAGGAAACAAATGATTTCTACAAAATTTTATGCATTCACTCAATGAAAGCAGAAAATTCTAATAAATGTCAACGAGAAGCGCCAACGTAAAAAATCAAGCAACTGTATGAAACCTTACCCTCTGCTCTGCGCCATATTACAGAAAACCTTCTAAAGGCTCCACAGCAAATACCGCAACAACAACAAAAAGCATGTAGTTCCGATCCGGCCCCATTGTAATGCGTGCTCCCAGACGTTAAAATGAAAATTCCTTTTGATGAAACTCAAAAATATGCACGTGCAAAGTTAAAACAGTGGCGTGACATATAAAAATGTTATGAAATTGCTAACACTTCTGAAACGCCACTGTTTTGCCATTAATAGAATGGAGAGAAAAACAACCCCAAAAATACACTCACACACACAAATGAATGTTGGGGTGTGTCAAAGTTAACGAGTTCAAATGTATTCATGAGACCAGCAAAGCGGGTGATGATATCTAATGTGAGTGTGGGGAGGCAGTTGCAGACTAAAAGCTGCTAGAAGGACTTTTCGCAAGGATATACTTTAGAGAAGGGTGTGTGGTGGGTGGTTTGTTTTGTGGCGCTTTGACTTATTGCCTTGCTTTGGTTTTTCTTGTCTCGTTGTCTCCTTTGTTTTTGTTGTTGTTGTTGTTTTCTTAGTGTATATCGTTTTTCCTATTAGAAATAATGCATATAACCGCTGGCAATATGTGAAAATGTAAACCTAATGCTTTGCCACCTTGCTTTCCTGCTTGCTTTCAGTTTTTTTCTTTTCCATACAATTCACATTAAAGCGCCAGTTTTATGCGCATACAATGATATATCAGGGGTATAGCAGGGGGCATGGGTATGGGCAGAGTGCTTCATTGCTGTCGATTGACGTGTGGCGAATCTGTTTATGTTTTGCAATTTGCAGGTGTTTCAATATTTCGATTCATTTCATTTGAAGCAACTAAAAAACATACACAAACATATTTCGAGAGAAAAGGTTGTTTTTTTAAAAGTTATATGTATGAATTTTTTTCTCCTTTCAAATTATATTTCATGTAGATAATGCAGTACTTTGCTATGGACTCAAATCTGCATTGTAGATATTTTAATATAGATCCCATCATTACTTTGGGTATATTCGTAAACAGCTTCGGGAACTAATCCTAAATAAAAAAAAAACGAAAAAAAGAGAAGCTGATTACAGTTCATACTAGAGTCGGGCGCGGAACTCAATCTTTAAGCCCGATCGCACCCATTCAGATGCACAAATTTTTGTCCGAAACCATCCCGTGTTTTTCCCGTGGTTTCCATGACATCTGTCACTTCTATGTTCGTCTGCCGCAAATTATCTAGCCGACTGTTATAGATAGATTCTCTAGAACACTTGTCAGATTACTAACGTCTAACTTTTTCCATTTCAATTTTAAGCGTTAGCACCCATGCAAGCCTTTCCAAAATATTAAGCCTCTCGTATGAAAATTTTTGTTTTAATTTACTTAGATCCCTTTAAAATAGCTCTGCGAATGACATCTGTGAGCACAGATGATATTTAAGATGATATAGCAAGCCTTAAACCTTCTAAGTCTCCAGGATATGACAATATAGATGATTTAGTCATCAAAGCATTACCCATAAACTGTATTGCAGCAATCACTAACAACAGCTTTAAGCTAGAACATTTTTTTGTCAATGGAAATGTGGTGAGGTAATATCCATTCCGTATCCGTATTGGCAGTATTTTACAAAATTTTCGAGAGACTTTTTCTGCGCCGATTACATTTAATTCTGGATGAAAGAGCATTGATTCCAAATCATCAGTTAGGTTTTAGGCGTTGTCATGGCGCTTCTGAACAGTTTCACCGATTAGTGGAGCGAATTTTGAAAGCTTTCGAGGGAAAATAATATTGCTGGCATGCTGGTCTACTGTACAAGATGAAGTTGTGGCCTCTATCACACCTTACTATCAGCTCTTGCGGTTTGATATAAGAAATATAAACTTTTATTGAGATGTGGTGAAGATATCTAAGGGATATCTCAGCCGGAGTTCCCCAAGAAAGTGACTTGGGACCAGTTCTCTATACGTAGGATCGTCACTCAAACTTAAGTTGTAACAAGATTTTACTTTCATGGTAGTTCTGAAACCGGTCTGGACTATTGGCAAAAATTTCAAAATAAAGTCCTAAACATAATATCTGATGCTTATTTTTATTGATAAAAGAACCATTCACAATGCTCTTGAAATTCCCTAGGTCAAGCAGGAGATCGTTAGATTAAGTTCGCACTATCTTAAAAACACACCCTTTATAAATTATGTACAACATTCATTCATACACTCTCGTACAACATTTTCCAATAAGCAAATATTTTTACACATAAACTCTGCTTTTTTTCTAAAAATATTTCACGCAACAAAAAAAAACAAAATGATTATTATTTTTTTTTTCGATGAATGAATTTTTACGCAATTTTTAATTGCGCGAAATCGGCGTACATCCAATTACATTTTCAATTGGGTGATAACAGCACCGCTAACAGCACTGCTAAAAGCAGCTGATTCTCATCGCTCAACAGTTTTGCTTTGTTTCATTTCGTTCGTTTTCGATAGAAAATCAAATATTTTTATAAATATAAAAAAAACGAATCGAAGATAGAAAATATATGCGTAGATAAAAATAGATATTTTATTAAGCGTAAATATACACAATCAATTCGTGTAAATAAAGCGTTATTGGTGCGATTATTGACCAATTACATCGACATTCAACGATTTATTTGTGCATTTCATTTGAATTATTCTTAATATAAATTTTTATATTTGAAATATTTTCATAAGATTGACGCCATTTTCATAAAAATTGCAGCTGCCAATCAACAATTCTAAGAGTTTATAAATTTTTTCTGTCTAAAAGAAAATATTTTCAAGAATTTTATTTATAAAAAAAAAAAATAAAAATTATTTACTTTTTGTGGTCAGCTGTTTTGTGTCATCGGCAGCGGCGCTTTCAAATATGAAAATGGACAGACGGACATATAGATATTTAGACATATGTATTTTCGATTTTATAGATACACCAATCCGTATGTGGTCGTTATGCCTGCTGATTTTATATCTCACACACAAAAAAAAATTTTTTTTTTACTTCACGTGAGGCATAAAAAATTGTTAATGTTGCATTAAATTCAAATGAAATCAACTGTTAAGTTGCTTTCACTGAGCTATTTAATTTTTGTACATAAAATACGAAAAAAAAAATTTAAGATAGAAATAATTTTTTCATAAAAAATCATTTTCAATTTATTAAAAATTTTTTTGGAAATTTAAACAAATCATTTTATTTAGTTAAGTTTTTGAAAATTATTAACAAAAAAAAATTATAAAAGTTAAAAATCTGTTTAATATTTTTCTATGCTTTGCCAATATTAATTTGATTATTTGATAAAATAAATAATAATGTTTATAGAACAAATAATTCTGGGGTATCGGGAACATCAAACAAATACCTGAAGAGATTTGAAAATTTTTTTAAAAAACTGATACTTATGTTAGATGAGAAATATGAATAAAAAGCATTTACAAGTTCAGCCTTGAAGACGGGGAATCACCGTAGCATCTGTTAAAAGGCGTTGGCTATTACTATGATAGGAGTCAGAGAAAGAGGAGAGAGAGAGAGAGAGAGAGAAAAATAAATGCACTGCTCTTATAAACTGCTCTCCATTTTATGGATTTTATATAATCTATTGAAGTCATTTGAGATGGTAACTGATGAAGCTTTTTGTCAGTCTATTTTTTCACCATAATTGCACAATATGAAACGTGAATATCTTTTTTTCTTAGATGACTGCTTCCAATATTGTTCCAAAATTTGCGATTGTCCCAAAAATATGAATGTTCTCTTCCTCTGAACACCTAAGAACTGTCCGTAAAATAATCGAGCTGGAGATTCTTATTGTCTAGGTCTGTCCCCGGAAACCGAGTGTAGGCACTGTCTGTTCTCAATACTAACACATGTTGTTGTTACTATAACCAATAGGAACATTTATGCTTGATTTTGTATGTTCTTAAATCAAGTACAATCGTTCTCAATTTTCTGACATCGTTTTTTCGGGACTTAAGTGTCGGAATAATTTACGAAAAATACTTATTCATGCCATAAACACTCAAAAAAATTGTAATGTCCCAAAATTTTAATCTGGCCGAAAAGTCTGTAAACGAAATCTCATGTTTTGGCATGGCATGTTCCCCAAAATAAGTTTAATTATGTAAACAACTTTTTGTAAATAAATTCACTTTATTTTATTTATCCTTGACTCATTATCAACGCAACTGTACCTAATGTTCCATAACATAACATTCGTTTAACTGGCAACTTTCCGCAAATACTTTTACCCATTCTATAATAACACATCGGCCTTCTGCCGTAAAAGCTGCATAAATATTGAATTGTTTTACGTGAAGCTGTTCTTAAAATATTAATAACACTCCAAGCACCCGCAGCACTACGTTTCTTAATATTCTTTTGTATTTCTGAATAAATATTTTGATCTGTCTTTTTACCGAAAGGTAGAAAAGATCCTATCGATCTGCGTTTTGGAATTGCAAATCGACGTTTTCCTGTAAAAAAAAAAAAAATTATAGAAATAATTTAAATTTAAATTTAAAATATTTAATTACCTTTCAAATAACGCTTTGGGCCGCTCCTAAATGAATTTTTGCTTATTTTTCTATTTGAGCTGCGTTTACCTGAAACATATTTCCTACGCGCTTCTGAAACACTTCCGTACACAAAAAGAATTATACACAACCAAGCGATTAGGTGAAATGTTAAATTCATTCTTATCAAAAATTGTAGCACAAAATTATTTTTGAATCGAATTTATATAAATTATATGCGAAAGTGTTTATGAATTAGTGTTGGCAAATAAAAAAAGTGATTTTTGAGTCACAGTGTGATTGCGACTATGACATGAAAATCGCAGTGACTGCTAACAGTGATAAAATCGCAGTTCGCGAAAAAAAAAACCAGCGATTACTAAACAGGTTCACTATTCGTGACAGTTTGGAAATTTGTACATGTACGTGTTCAAGCGAATATAAACGCAATAAAAGCACCAATCACAGATAAATAAACAGTTCACTGTGGCAAAGAGCGATGCACAAAGTCGCCGATAACTGAAAATCGCCAATCACTGAGGAACAAGAAAATCACAAATTACTACATTCACTCGACAAAGCGATTTTTAAATCACTGTGAAAAAATAACCGAAAGTGTATTTTTTTTGCCAACACTAATATGAATCGATTTGAAATGCTAATAATTAAATTTTGCAAGGGCTTATGAAATCGATAGTTTTTAGAATCTTATGAGGGAGAGTGAGGAGTTCTAAGTTCTTTCATTGTTAGCGTCAAGACAGTCGCAACATCTAAGAAGAATCCTCATCATTATAAAATTAAAATTCGCTTGTATTCGCATAAATTAATTGTTTTCTCACAGATTAACAGATGCGTGCAAATGAAGGAAACAATAAATGAAATACAGATACAAAAAAAAAAAAAGAATCCATTGCTGACGCCGAACTTTATCTTCATAATTCGATTCATTTTGTGTTGTGCTCTCTCAGCTGTTTTATCGTTTTACAAATTTGAAATGTTTTGCGTTTTTATGGCTGCTGACAAGACTGAAGACTAAAAACTAAAGACTCGATATGAACTATCTTGCCCCTTCATGCTGTTCTTCTTGCTGTTGTTGTTGTCGTTGCTGCTGTTGCATGTGGCACGCGCGTCGCATAATTAATTAAAATACATTTAAACGAAGCTTCACAACAGTCAATCGTTCGTTTAGAATGGAAGAACGACGTTCGTCGTCATCGTTGTCGTCTTCAACATTTTTCTATGAAAATTTTTCTTCAATTCAATTCTTTTTTTTTTTTTTTTTTTTGACTCGTGGCAACTGTTTTCTTCTGTTCATTTGCTTCGAATTTTCATGCATTTGACAATATGCAGCAGCATAGAATTTTATGCATTTTCTTAGAAGTAAGCACTTTTCTTTCTTATAGAAGAAAAATTGTCATTTTAAATATTTCAAAAAAAAAAAATAAATAGGAAAAAACAGCTTTCAATGCCAGCCCAGCGCTGTCTGTCTGATTGCGTCGTTGTTTTTTTTTTTTTTTTTTATATTTGCGTCGTCGCGTGTTGCATTTGTAAAACTCCTTCGAAATGTGTTGCTCATTCGTTATCTACTATATTTATCTACCAAATAAACATATACCATATGTATATAAAAATCAATCTGAAGTTTTATTCTTTATGGCAACAAGTAGAAACATACAGTGAACACATGTTCCAAATGTCATGGTTTGATTTTACTCTTCAGCTTTTTATCGTCATTCCTATTTTTTTTTCTTACTATAATATACAATCTCTCATAAATCGGAGAGCTGATAGTTTCCAAACCGCCCAAAAGATTTTGAATCATTTATGTTACAGTATGGGCTACTCAAAATATTATTTGAACCTTAAAGAAAAGACTTAGACCTTTCGAAGAATATCATATATAGTGTTTTGACTGTGCAAATTTTCAAGCATTTGAAAGGTTGTCATAAAAGGTCTATTCTTATATATTTTTTCCTTGCAAAACTAGTTAAAAAATAAAATAATTGTCTGAGATATAGCCACATAAATGAAAAAGTGGAAAAATATTTTTTTTTTCATAAATTCAGTTTTTTGGGGCTCTACCGAAGTATACAGTTTTTTTACTCAACCAGATCTACAACCCTGCTTTTCACTTGGATCTTTTTGGCACAGTAACCTGAAACATCTTTGGTTGTGACAATCATATTCACAAACGGTAAAAATTTTTCGGTTGGCAATGCTGTGGCTTTGTTTTACATGAGCTTCAGCCAATCACAATGATGTTTCAGTTGTCAAACGTTCCTATTAAAAT
This sequence comes from Leucophenga varia, assembly GCA_018903435.1. Classification (NCBI taxonomy): domain Eukaryota; kingdom Metazoa; phylum Arthropoda; class Insecta; order Diptera; family Drosophilidae; genus Leucophenga; species Leucophenga varia. The sequence goes on from JAEIFJ010003025.1 coordinate 7,053,913, forward strand.
TAAAAACTGTAAGTACTTAGCTAAAAAAAACTCCCGTTATAATATAAAACTTTCATTTCAAATTTCTCTTATCTGAAAGAGTCTGCTTCTTCGTTTAAAATCAGTAATATATGAAAGGCAACAATCAGTTTGGTAAAAAAAGAGACTAAAATTTCAACCAGAAATAAGCGAGGGACTGAATATTTGAACCCGTTCTTGCCCACCTCGAATATTCCTGTTTATTACCTTATTTAAACATGAAGCTTATATTTTATTTTTATTTTAGCCTACATATAATTTGTAGTTCTTTCCCATTCCATTATTGTTCACTTTTATTCCGTGGGACTTGGTACCCCGCACCCATCTGTTATTCAAACTAATGCTAAGTCACAAAATAAATTTGCAAAGAAAGGGTTTTGAGCTCTTATTGCACTGTTTTTATGCCGGGGGCACTCATGCCTTCCACAATGGGAGTTCAAGGAGTTCCTCAAACACTCTTATTTATCGGTGGTAAAAATTGATCAACAATTCTTGCTTAGGTCTGTCTGGAGAACAAGACTATATATATTATAAGACTCTCAGAACTCTGGAGTGAAGCACTCTAGCAGACAAGTTTTGCTGAATAAAAACATTTTCGAAGATCTACAAGGCTGTCTGTTGCTATACATCTTCATTCTCTCTGTTTTGAAGATATTGAACTGAAAAGTACAATAAAAGCTACTTTTGGTGCTATAAATTTCTTTGTACCTCTTTACTGAACTAGGCTTCCAATATTCTCCTAAATATTGAACCATCCCAAGTAAAATAACGTCAAAAACTAAAACCATTAAATAAAAATCCAACTTGATTTAGTTTTTAAGAAAACAAATCAAAACATAAATGAAATAACTAAATTTAAACTATTTTATTATTATTATTTTTTTTGAATAACTTCCCAAACTTTATAGACGCATAAAAAGAAATAAATTCTCAACATGATTATAATACAAACTAACGATCATTTAAATGCATTAAATTTTACTAGAATCCATAAGTATTTCTTAACGATAAATTCTAAAGCGATACAACTGCATCTGAAGAAGTAGTAGGATGCGCCGCAGCATGAATAAAAAAAAAATTGAGTTTTACTAATTGCCAGAACACGAAGCCATAATCAATGTGCAACATACAAAACAAACATTATGATCTGTTTTTGGAAAAAAAAAATTAGTATTTTATAAGGATAGAAAGAGCGAAGAGTTTCCACACAGCATATGGCCACAATGTGGTGTTGGTGGTGCTGATGGTGATGGTGTATCTGGATATATGCTATTTTCTTCATGGCTACATGGCGCTATAAATATCTCAAAAGTGAGGCAAATTTATGGAACGTGCAATAAAAATCAAATTGCGACGACTAAACGACTATAAGCGACTAATTTCGCACAAGTTAATAAATTCCAAAAAACGAAAGAAAAAAAAACAACGAACTGTAACGATCACTAAATGTCGAACCAAGCAACAAACCGTTGAATTCTCCATTTGAAATGTAATGTTGCAGATCTTGAGTGAGAAGAAAGAGAGATCTTCATATTTAGTAAGCTGCAAATTATTACCGTAATTTTAGCTGCAATTTGCCGAAAAGCAGACAAAAAACAACAACAACAACAAAAACATATGAGGAAATTATAGTAATAAATACTCTGAGCTATACAACTATGTACCATACACACTTATCTTTGTATAGCCACCAAGGCGCTGGTGGTGCCTACTAGTTGTGCACAGTGGTATAAAACGAGTAACTTAATCTTGAAATTTAGCTGTAAGACAAAGAAAAAAATATTTTATGCAGAGTTTATTTAACTGCAACCGGGCACTTAAAACATTTTTTTTTAATTAGTGAGAGAACATTCATTCTCATATCAAGCATGTTCGTTCTTATATCAAAATCAATTTTTCTTAATGAGCGGAAAATAAAAAATGGATAAACAAACATAAAAACAAAAGAAGTGTCACTTTGTGCATTATCATTTTACAATGCAAGCCAGTTAAATTTAAATTAAGTACGATTGTTCTCAATACAAGCACATTATGCTTGATACAAGAACTAATAGCAACATTTGTACTTTATTTCGTATAGGGTTAGGTCAAGTACAGTGCTTCTTAGTATCCTGACATCATTTTTTTCTCTCTTAGTGGCGGTTGCAGAGTTTAGAACTTGGGAACGTTCCGGGAAGCAAATAATATTTAAGATTACCGGAAAGATCATTCTTTGCCCTCTAGAACATAGAGCACTGGGACCTAGCAGAATTGGCACGAGCGCACAATCATTTCAAACCACTGTGCAACATGCAAGAGTTAAGACAGCTGAGTAAGCGATCCAATTGACAGTCTGCTGGGCAAAACAGAAAAAAAAACTATAAGAAGGGAAAAGCGGGTTTATATGGAGTGTGATGAAGTGCGTTACGGTGCAATGTTGCAAGTCGACGTAAATCTCAAGAAAAACGATAATGGCAGCACTAATAAATTGCACTCGCATCGACGGCATTCGAAGTTAAAAGTTCTTATAAATGCGTTCTTTACGTTGTTGCATGCAACATGCGAAAAAGCGTTGCATAAAAACGCAACAACAACAACAAAAAAAAGCGTTGTACTCAGCCGTTAGCTGCACCTGAGCTAAATGTTGACTATGGATGTTGGCTGCTGCTGGCTGCAGAAAACTCAAACTGCAATTAGTGCAACACGCAGCGCGAGTTGCGTAAATTGACAAAAGCGCCAGCGTAAAAATGAGCGTTCACGTTCACATCGTGAAAGATGACTTTCTTATGGGTAAATGGGCAAAAAGTGGTCATTGTTGTTGTTGTTGCGTGCGTGCATTGCCTATGGCGGTGGGTGTGCAGTTAGCGAAAAAGTTAAGAAAGAAAGAAAGAGCTTAACTCGTGCGTCAAAGAAATATGCAAATAACGCAGCTTGACGCAGCACTTTATGTTGCACGTAAAATGTAACGCAAAACAAAAAAAAATTGTTTTTTTCTTAATGCAAAAATGTTGCAGAAAAATAAAAATGCCGCAAGGGACATCATTAAAAACAGTTATTAAAAACGACAGCCCAACGCGTACTAAAAGCGTTTCTTTCGAGACTTACTTCCTCCTTTTTCGCCCCTCGCATTTGTTGCCTCTTTAAGCATTTCTCTTTCAAGTCCCCCGCGGCTTTGCACGTGTTCATTTGATGCGTCTCATTCGTTTCTTTGTAAATAAGGACATTCGCTCGTTCCTTCGCTCGCTCGTTTTGCTCGTTAATACAATTTTTTGTCTTCTTAAGCTGTTCGCCCAGCTTTGTGCCTGCCTACCAATTGCTGGGCATATTGTATTTCATGTATGCAAGCCGAAGTAGTTTTTTTTACTCTCTCATTTGTTTATGTATTATATTGGAATTATTTTTTTCTTTTATGCGGCTACATTTATGCTGATTACACTTCTAATCCGCAGCGTGTGTCGTTTGCCAGTTTACCCTTACCCCCCTTCTCAGTTTGCTGTGCAATTATTGAAAATCGCCTCATGTCGTTACATTGGGATTTGCGTTCTAGACTCGTTTTATGAATCGAAATCTAATGAAGACAAAATTTAATATAAATGTTGCTTTTTTTGCGTACTCCCTCCGTTTGTGCTTTAATGCATTAAATCGATTGAAACAAATACAGGGTGCTATAAATAATATACATATGGTATGTTCATTTTTTTAGTCTAGGGAACTAATCTCTAAAAGGGAATCGATTAAAGCTGTGGTATGTTCAAAAATTCTTTATCCGAAAGCTCTGTTGCCTGGAAGAATGCTATCAGATTGCTTGGATTTACTAATTGAACAATCCAACCTGTCAGCTGGCCGCTAAATCCTCCTACAAACCAAACGAGGAACAGTGTTTCATGATGTTCCAGTAATTCATCAATCTCTAGACAAATCCTACAGGTGCCATTACTCACAATCCAAAGATATTTTTTGTTTTATTGCGAACATTTGGTGATTATCTATACAAATATTATAAAGAGAAAATGTTTGTTTTTTTGTTTGTTTCTTTGAAATGAATAGGCTCCGAAACTACTGGACCGATTTAAAAATTCTTTCACCGTTGGCAAGCTACTCTATTCCCGAGTGACATAGGCAATGTTATTTTGAAAATTTTGACCCGGGGCCTAATGGGGGCCTTGAAACCGGAAAAACCATATCTTTGGAATGAATAGACGTAGAGCCTTGAAGCAGGGCTCATTTGAAAGTTGGTTAAAAATCATTTTTGGCGTTCAAGGTGTTCAAGGGATTTCCGAAATTTGGACCTGGGACCCATGTGTGGACCCAATATAGATTTTTTTGACCAATTTTTTTTTTTATTACAGATAAGCACTTAGACGGGATTTTACAAAATTTTGACCCGGGGCCTAATGGGAGCCTAGAAAAGAAGTCATACTGTGCGCATATTTAGCATATTTAGCCACCAAATATAAGCAAAAAGAAACGCGAGCAAAACCGCGGGTATATGCTAGTTTTTTAATAAATGACGTTATTTGATATTTTACGTAATACGTATCGTATTGGGTCTTTCAAAGCAGCGTTGGAAAGGTAAAAATATATAGAAAAAAACTTTCCTAGACAGTTTTGTTTGGCCCAACCAGTTTCGAGTTATAGCGTCATAAATATGATGATAAACAAAAGAAAATATTCGTTATACATTGCAATTCTTCTTTGATGAAGGCGAAAACGAAGTTTATGGGCTCAATAGTGTATTCGACTGCACAGCGCGATTTATTCGGATAATAAGAGTCGAACTTGGATCTGGAAGTATTCGGCACAAACAAATAATTAGATATATTCAGTCTTTATGAACTTGGATTACTGTCATTGAAAACCAATTTCGGGTGATCGGAGCAGTTAAAGAAATTTTACTTGAACTCTAACCTAGTTTAAGGTATTCCATCGAAAAAAACAATATGTTACGCAGAAAGCACTTTTTGGCAGCTAAGTCGCCAGTTATATTGGTATCAGTAAGCAGACAGATCCTCTTGGTATGTACAAGATTAGTCGTTTCATTTTTTGCTGAATATGTTGTATCCGAACAAACTACAAACACCTGTACATTTGCCGCTCCCTCTTTTTTTAATTTATAACTCCACAAACAATAAAAATGGTTGGCGTTTAATTGGAATGCTTGGTAAACATTGAGAAACCAATAAATGTCCAGCGCTGCACGTGTTCGTAAATATTTGCGCACGTTCAGCGTCGACGTCAATAGAAGCGAAAAGTTTACAAAGAAGTAAAAATTTAATTGCATAAATTCCCAGCAGCACATGCCGCAATGAGACTGGAACCAAAAATAACGTCTTGAAAAAGGATTCAAGCGTAATACAACTAATGAACGTAGCAACGAAAAACGGAAGCGAGAAGCAGACGCGACGAGACGAGACGAGATGGCGCGACGTCCAAGTGGCGCACATAATAAATCTTTTGCAAAGAATGAGAATGAGAGAGTCTAACATTTTAATACAATGTCACAACAAACGATTGTCCTTTTTTTTTTTGTTGTTGTTGTTTTGTGCGTTGTTGCTGTTGCATGCTGTGAATACGGGCAACAGGAAACCACCCCCGAAAAGAACTTAGTCGTCTACATATAAATTGTACATACTTCCGGTGTAACGTTGGCTTAGACTGATGGATTTCGTTGCTTTATTTATTTGATTCCGGACACGTGTTATATTGTATACACTGAATGACGTCGTCGTTGTCGTCGTCGTTGTCCTTGTCGTTGCCGCGGCCACTACTAATGTCTGCACGTGTTCAAGTTGTAGTTTGCTGTTTTTAAAAGGATTCGTGCCGAAAGAAAAGCGGAACTTAAAATGTGAAAACGACAACGTCATCTAGCATACCGCAAAGCCTTAGTAATGCTTTTGCACATAACAATATCAGACAGCATAGATCTAACAATGAGCACTGGAAACGTTATCGCGTTGGGAAAATCGATTTTTCTTTTTAAAAAAAAAAATGTAGGCAGGTAACCTAAAACCGTAGGAAGTGGAACGAAGAAGCAAAGGGAAAATAGTTTAATACAACACTTTTGCGTGGGAGGCGCTACGAAGCAGAATAATCGAAAGGACTTGGACGCCATTGCTGCGCAGTAATTAGAAGAGAGAGAGAAAAAAGAGTAGAGAAAAAGTGCGAAAAAAAGCCTCGAGAAATTTGTAGACATTTACTCTATTCCGAGAACTTTTCTCGTTTTACAACACTAAAATTTTGCGTACACCATTTTTCTCCCATTTTTTTTATGTTTTCATTAAACACGAAACACGTGCATTCGACATAACTTGCCCCCTACTTTGTTTGCATTTTTGCATTGATTCGAACCATTTTTTTTCGGTTGAGTTCATGAGTCAAACTTGCAGCAAGTTACAACCCAGGCATGTGGTCTGCCTCTCGTTTGTCTGTCTTTCTATCGATCTATTTGCTTTTGGAAAATATGCTTGTACGCAACTTTTGCATAGTCTGTCCGCCTCGAGGGTATATATACAAAGTAGTAAATTTCAAAATTGAAGCTGCATTGAAAGGAGCACACAGCTCAGCTGGCGCTCAAGCGACAACAATCTTCTGGAACGTACATTTAGTGTAGTAAAGTCGTCGACTAGACTTAGCCAAAAGTTAACTTCATGCTGATCCGATCCAATCCGTTTTGCCACATGCCAAATGTAGTGCAACGTGCCATAAAACTGAACTCCAGCTGTGTTCAACTCTTTTTGCCACACTCTCGTGAACGATTTTTTTTTTTTTTTTTTTGGTAGTTACATACACATACATAAGCATTTATCTTGGCGTATTTAGTATAATCAGTGCAATTCGGTGACAGTGTTGAAAAATATGGCAAAGCTTTAAAGTTTTAGGCTAACAAATGTAAAAAAATCAAAACAAAAATAAATAAATAAATAAAAATTCCATTTAAGGCCGAGTTTACATTTACACAAAGAGAACGCACCCATGTTGCAATTATAGAAGTTGTTGTATTCCACCATTGTCTCTTTCTATTTTGATGAAACAAACCGCAAATAAATGTATCTAACTCTCTCTAGCCTTCTTAAAGCTCCAGAATAATGGTTACTGTATTAAAATTATGTAAGCAAAAAAGGCTGAATACTACACCTTCTTTCATTGCATCATGGAATTCATTTTTAGATATAGTTCCCTTTTGTATGAAAAAAGTTATTGTTTATGAATGTATATGAATCGGACCACTATGGTAGTAGCCCACATACAAAATAACCTCCTATTTTCTGATTTTAATACCCGTTAGACATAGGGTAAACGGGTATATTCGCAACGTTTGTAATGCACTAAAGGAGACGTCGTAAACCTCATAAAGTACATATATATTCTTGATTAGCTCGATGAGACGCGTCCGTCTATCTGTCTGTCTTTCTGTTTATTTCAACGTGATTTACTCGGAGACTATTAGCTGTAGATATTTAGCTGAAATTTAAAACTTAAGCTTTTCTCGGGAACGACCAGGTTCAAGTTCAATAATAAAAGTGCCAAGCCCATTTTTAGATATATCCGCCTTTCCGTTAAAATGTCATCCTCTCCATGATGTAATTAGACAAGGTGGTGTACTCTTACTCTCTGCCTGTTTAAATTGTCAACTCAGATGGAAGTGGAAGCTAAGAACCAAAGAGAGAATTTTATCAAAGCAAGATAGAAATGGAAAGAATACACCACCTTGTCTAATTGCATCATGATCCTCTCGTAGGAATATACCGTTGCTCAAATGCTCAAAGCCCATAACTGTTTATTAAGACAGCAGATTTTATGAATGGAAACGGGAAAAAATGGCTCCACGTATATAGTAGCATACTAGCGGAACACTGGATTCAGATCTGAATGACTCTACTATGCAACTATTGTGGCCCATACCCTTTCAGCGTAACTTTTATATAAGAAGCTGCTTGCAAACATCCAATGTGCAGCAATAGCTTCACAATCAGCCACATATGTATGTATCAAACGACCTGCATTAGTTTAAACAAAAAATGTTATGCAAAAAAATCATAACTAAAGCGAAAAACAAAAATATTAAATAAAATAAAATCCAGAAGAAAATGTAAAGAAGTTCAAAAGATCAAATCTTGGTGTTTGCAGCAGGAAGACTTTCCAGGAAAGCAACAATCACAACAACTAAAACAACGACAACTGCAACAACTACCTAAAAATCAAAAAAAAAAAAAAAAAAAAAAAGGAAAAACATTTTCAAACTTTGTACAAAAAAGCTTTGTTCCAATGACCACTGAAAGGCAGTGGTACAGGACAGAAGTGTATATTTGTCTGTCTGGGTCTGTCTATATAGGAATACAAGAGATGTAGGAGAGATTTATTTCAGCGAGCAACAGTAACAGCAACATGACTCCGAGTTGTCGTTGTTGTCGGTTGTCTGTTGCATGCAACAATTGTCGTCGTTGTCGTCGTTTTCGTCGTCGTCGTCCTCGCTGTGACTGTTGCTGGTAGTAGTCCTCAAAGATGAGATACTTGCACACTGATTAGCAAAGACATAGAGTGCCCCCACTTCAAGTTGCAACAAACGAATGTTGCTGTTGTGATTGTTGTTGTTGTCGAGTTCAAGTCAAATCGTGTTCACAATTCGCGCGACATGCAACATTATTCTTCGACTACGCCTGCAACGACAACGACAACAACTATAACAACAACAACAATAAAGATTGCTGCAGCTGCAATTCCATGCAACACAACACCATGTAATCCAATTGGATTCCTTTTTTTTTTTTTTTTTTGTTTTATATTTTATTTTACTTGAAATTTGAACTCAAACGTCTGCGCCTGCGCCAATCGATTCAGTTTAGTTAAAAGATTTGACTTAATTTTCACTGCAACATTTATAACAAAACTTATTGTTTCTGCGACTGGCTTTCGCTGCAGGTGAGGGAGTAACTTGGATATATTTTTTCCTTTTTTTTTCTTGGATTGAATTGGAAGTTTGTCGAAGTCGTCTTACCGAGTCTCAACAGAGCGCAAGAGCGCGCGTGATTTGCGATTTTATCGCGTCGCATGGAAATGAAATAATTTGAGGTAAAATGATGAAGTTAATTGTGTTTATTAGGCTGCCACTCGGCTGCCAGTCTCTCTTTGGAACGAGTAGAAAGCTTTAAGATTTAAGATTTCAACAATGAACAAACGTAAAGTAAACGGAAGGACGGACAGACAGACGGACGGATAGCCAAAGCGCACCCGCTTCGATTTCATATTTCAGCAAATATTTTAAACTTTAAAATTCGTATTTTTGAGCCTGAATTTCGTTCATTGCAGAACTGTGACTGACTGACTGACTCACTGCAACGAGTTGTCGCCGGGAGGCTTCTCTGTGTTGCATTTATATATTTTTTTGTTTCTCCTTTTTTTGATAGCTCGATGAGACAATCGATCAGCCATGTCCGTCTGTTTGTCCTGTCGTCTTGTGTTTGTTCTATGCGCTTTTCGATGAAGATAAAAGATGGTGAAATTTTAAACTTAAGCTTTTTCAACGACTAGGTTAAGTTCGAAAACAGAGTCCAGCCCATTTTAGGAGCCCCATACAAACTTATCGTTTTTTTTTGTTTTTTTTTAAAAATAATATAAAACGACAAAGCCCCATTGGGTAAAAACATTTTTGGTCATCCAGGTCCAAGACGACACGCGATTTATTTAATCGTTCCGTTCTATGCAAATTTTGTTTTGGTTTTGAAGCCCCAAAAATTAAAAAAAAAAAAGTCAACAAAAAAAAAAAAAAAAACGTCGAATTCGATTGTCTCTCTGTCCGTCTGTCCGTCTGTGCATCCAATTCATGTCAGATATTTCGTAATATTCCGATTACGTGGCAGCATACATTTCCAGGATATTGTCTTCAATGCCGTATTTTGTATTAATCCTGCATGTAGATCACTCGCCGATTAAGTGCTTTGTTCTCTCATCCCTCTAAAGCTTTTAAGGGTTGCTACAGTGCACAGATTTATGTTTTCATTAGTTGTGCAGTTGTGCGCTTCCATTATTTTATGTTAAGATTTCTATCTCACGCACACGCTTGTCATCATTTTTAATGAGCGTAAAATCTGAAAACACGGATTTTATTACAGATTTGAATGCGCTTTGTACACGGTCACGTGTCGGCGGCTCGAAGATGCTGCATAGTGCGCCGAAGAGTTAGTGGGCGTTTTGTGTGACAGTAAAGAGTGCGTTATCTGAGTTTCATTTAGAATTCTAATCTCTTTATCTAAGCTGTCAAAAGTTCTTAGTAACACATTAATCAAGACTTTTTTCGATGTTAACGTGTGGCAATGTGGCATACCAAATACTTACGTCGGTGTTATAGGAAACCCTGTTTGTTTCTGTTCCCAAGAGCTCTTCATGAGAAGACAACTGAGTTTTGCACTACAAGGTTCCATACAGTGCAGCTCTGGTCTGGAATATGCAGTTCTGAAAATATCCTCATTAACCCGTAAGCACCGTTATGTAAACAAAAACTGTACCCGACTGTGGACACCCTTAATCATGGAAATATGAATCAAATTCACAGGAAATAAAGACAAAATGAAATTTAATTTTTACATTACTTAATATTTTCTTATTTAGAAGCACCATTTTGGGTGCGATGGTTTAGATCATGGTGAAATTACTGCGCTCTTTCTTGCGATATAGTTTGAGAGCATGGTAAAATAAACCATGAACGAGAGAACGAGAAAGGATATACACATTCTGCTCGTTTCGTTTAGATTGATTCTGTGCAGCTAGCTAAAATTATGTCGCTGACAAGAGGGAAGACCTAACAAATACATCAAAAAAATTTCACCATGGTTTAGATGTTGTCTTGAAGCTCATAGAAAACGACTCCACAGTTTGAACAAGGTCTCAGTCGCTAAAGATGTCTGGGTGTATAGAAAGATTCCAGTAGCTTTGATGCCCAATTTTATATTTTTAGGTGTCAACGCCAGATCTAGAGTTTTTTAGAACCGCATTATTTTCTTTGTGTGGATCATTTCCAAACTTCTACTAAAGTTTTGAATTTTTATAAAAAAATTATCCATAGGTTCGGTAATTCGGCTATATATATGTACATATTTTTTCTTTTGTATATATTAATTTCTCTACTTAGGAACTTATTGGCACATTTCGCCTTCAACTTTTCCAGTAAATCATTCCATTCAATAAACAATAAAATTATACTAAAAAAAGTAAATTTTGCTTGAAAAATGTCTAAAAATAACCCTTACTAATAGTAGCACTGCATTAATATTCTAAAAATCCAAGTGAACACCAGATGCAAGCAATCTCGTTGGCTACAAAAATAGAACCTATAGCTACAAATCTAACAAAAAGTAAAACATTTCAGCCACCTTTAAATATATTTCTAAGTTTAACCAACGAAATTCTTTGCATCTGGTGCACGCTTTAAATTTATGTCTCGATTTTCCCATAATACAAAAACTTAATAGAACAGTTACGGAGTTACATACAAACGGAACAATTTGGCTAAAAGCTTTTTACATATGTCACGTTTAAGCTGTAACAATGAGCATAGAAACAACCCCAAATGCAACTTAGCAACCCCCAAAAATAAAAAAGGTGACAATATTTTAGTTACCCTGGCAACAATTGGGAAGAGAGCTCCAATGTTTTTTTTTTGGTTTGGAGACTTTGAGTCGGAGTTTCAAAATGCGCACAAGTTAAACATTGAAAGTGCTTTCTCCATTCACGTTCTCGCGCTCTCTCACGGGTTTTTTTTTTTTTTTGCTTATTGTGAAGTCAGCCATTTTGAATTCATTTTACATAGTAGACTGTCCTTGTCTGTCTATTTGTCTCATTGCGTTTCTAATAAAATTTTAGCGACGTATTTTGCATTTTTAAACATATTCAAATACTTGTCTCTATTTATTTATTGGAATATATACACACACTCACATACACACACATATGTCTGTATCCAATTATTGTTAAATTATGCAAATGCGTCGTCTGCTTTAAGGGGAAATACATACTTAGTTGTATATATATATATATTTTTTTTTTTTTGCTTATATGTATAGCAACTTGAGCGTTTACTTATTGATTTTCGCTCCAATCAGCAAATGTCATAATACTTTAAGCAAAAAAATAAATAAAAATAAATAAATTTAAAACTTTAACAAAAACTTTATTGCGAAAATTTCTTAAGCGCACGTTTAAAGTTTTTCCTCTGTTCCCAAAAAAACAATAAATTCAGTCAATGGAGCTACCAAACCATTCCAAGCCAAAGCAAACTAAACTTCCTCACAAGAATGTCGACATAAATCTAAAGCAAGACAGATTTCCTGCTTTTGTAGTTTTGATTTTTATGCAAATGGCAATTTGATATTCAAATTTGCAAAACCAAACAAAAAAAAATGGAAAAAAAATTTACTTTTAATAAAAAAAATAAACGAAAATTCGTTTTGAAATTGCAGTTTTGTTGAATTATGCGCCACGTGATCATGTTGACGACGACGACGACAATGCTTCTGATGATGATGATGATGACGAGAATGCCGGCGGGATTGTTCATCGATTTAGTTTGGGAGCGAGGGTCGCGTCAGATTGCAAATGTCTGACAGTATGCAAAAAAAAAAAAAAAAATAAAAAAAATATACAAATAAAACAAAACGAACCGAATTGTCAACTAAAAAGGTAGCAAGACAAAACGACAGACAAACGGACAGCTAAAAAAGAGTCACAGACGATGCCGCCACGTGCAAAAAAAAAAAAAAGAAGTAAAAACTTGGAAAAACGTTAACTTCGGTGGTACCAAAGCTTAAATACACGTCACATCTTGGTTTAGTTTATTTCTGATCATCAGTGGCTGAGGTAAAATTTAGAGAAGGAATGGCCTAAAGCCAACAATTGAAGCTTAAACACAGAATAACACACAAATACAGAAGAAAAAAATTAGAAAATGCGTGGTGAGTTTCATGTGTGGTGAATTTGTAAGGGTGGTGAGTTTGTCTGTGTGGTGAGTTTATATGTATGGTGGGATTGTCTGTGTGGCGAATTTGTAAGGGTGGTGAGTTTGAATGGGTGGTGAGTTTCAATGGGTGGTGAGTTTGTCTGTGTGGTGAGTTTTTATGGGTGTTGAGTTTGTATGAATATTGGATGACATTAGCAGTGTTTTGACACATTAGCAGTGAATCGAAAAATTAGGTAAGTTTGAATACTTTTAAGTTAATGCGTTACAAACTTTCCGACAAAATGCAAACACCCTCCTCACAACGTATGACGGATATAAAAAAATATACAACTAAAAGAAATAAGGAGCGCCCTACTTTGTGTTCAGCGGCGCCTGACTCATGAGAAAAAAATAAAAAAAAAAAAAAACAAAAATTCAAACCCAAGGAGCTAAAGCTGGGAGTAGAGTTCAGCAGCGATTTTCAACTTTGGAGCACGAACTACAAACAAAAAAATAAATAAATAAAGTCAACAATAAAAAACAAAAACGTTCAAAAAAATAAAACAAGCCACTAAAGTTGCATGCAACATGACCTCCGAGCTAAAAAAAACCAATTGGAAACAATCTGCAAGAGAAATTCAATTCAATTGACAGCCTCTGTGGCCTCGCATCGTGCCGCGTTTGACATTATATGACAACTTTTCTTTCTTTCTTTCTTTGCTTCCATGAAAGCATTTGCTTTACAGGAAGTGGGCGACACGTGGCGCACGAAGTTAAAAATATAAAAAAAATATATATTCCACGCATTGCAGCTGTAATCCTGACTTTCTCCAATAACACCACCAAAAGGCAGACTGACTGTCAGAAGGGTTACTAAGTGCAATGCATATAGAAATATCACTTAATAAAAAATGCTTGATTACTTATATTGAAGCGCATACATTTTTTTTTTTTTTACTAATAATGCCGAAATACATTAAGCATTCCATTCCATTTCTTAGCTTCCAGACTCAGCATTATTGCCGCGCCGCCGCCTGTATTGACTTAATGAGCGCCCGTCGTGTTTCTATTTTATACGGACACGACACGTGTTCTTATTGGCATTGTATGTACGCCCTTTTGGGCGTACTGTATGCGGGCGTGTGCTGTGTATAAAATGGAATAAAAATTAAAAAACAACAAAGAATTTTATTACTTCAATGTTTCACTAATTGACAGCATGCCTACGTGTGTCAATTATTGCTGAACAAAGTCTAATCTAATTGGAACGCTTCTAAAAATTGAAGGAAGACAAAGAAATTAAAGCGAATGAAACATATTGAAAATAGTATTTTTAATAAATATGTGTCTCTGGGAGAAACTCTACTTCCAGTCCCGAAATAACATCAATTATATATTACGGTCGCTCACAAATTGTCCAAGTCGTGTTGTTGGTCTGTTAGTGGATGCCAAGTTCTTCCGCATCGGTCTGATATCGAATGGGTGGGAGCTATTTTTAACTTTGCTGTGATACATAGTTTAGTCAGTCAGTTTAGTCGACTAATAAGGTGATGTGCATCCATTTGTTTATCTTTCGTGTTCCCCGGATTGGGTTTAACCAGGATTTGGGCTGGAGGCCCAAAAGAACCGGGGAACATCACCTATGAACAGTTTCAGTCCATTGCACAATACGCCGAACAATATTTTATATGCGATTGGTTGGAGACTTACTATATTCTGATTTAGTTTACGTAGACTGTAGGGCCTTCTTTCATAAAAACTGTGTACAGAATTCTAAGACTTGGGGCATTTATCTAATCAACTCTTTGCCGTCGAGCTTAAATAACTCAGCGGGTAATAGCTTATAAGAAGTGTTGGCTCCGCAGGAGACCCGTTATAAATGGGAGTATCCATTTTTTCTACTCTTTTTTGGTCCTCGGCCCAAGTAGTACGGAGAACGGCTTTCTCTGTCATCATGCTCCCAGGTTCATCCTTGCAGAAAAAGACTCAGGCCCATTAATCAACTTTCTCTTATTCACTTTTTCTTTTTTCCGTCTGAGAAGGCGTTTTCTACACTCCAATTCTCTCTATATCGCTGCAGTAGCAATGTAACACTTCTCATCGTCCGAGGTCTAACTAATGAGTTTTCGATATGCTTCCCACTGTTCATTTGTACAGTCGGAGGCCGGAGAAGTCTCTCTTCTATTCAAAAGGTATGTTATTGGTTCACACCATACCACCTTTCACTACTTTATGGAGTCTGTCAAACAAGTTTATTCCTCTTTTTATTTTTCTCTCTTTCCCTTTCTTCCTCTAACTCTCCATTTATTTCTGTTGCACATGAAATGAGTGAATATATTACATAGTGAACATTCAGTTGTACTTACTGTGTACTTATTGTATTTCTTTTTTTTTTTTAAAAGTACGTAATGTTTAGTGCTTTCAGCGTGACGTTCATTCAAAAGGCGATTTTGGAGTGTTGGACCTGTTTCTTTACACAGTAGGGGCCCGAAGTATTACTCAAATGAATGATTTCAATGAGATGATTTTACTGTACTGTTAATCTTTGCCTTCCTTCTGTCCGTCCGAAAATGAATCTAAAGTAGATTTGGCACTCATGTTTAGTTTCATTTATTTGCACAGAATAATAGAAATAATGTCGGGGTCACCATGTACTTCATATGTATTTGATCGCTCTTTTTTGACTTAACTGAGAGCTGCATGGTTTTTCAATAGCTCGAATTTCTGGGCTTAAGTGTTGGTCAGGTTTTTAGCCTACATAGCCACTAAACATAACCAAAATAACCAAAGTGTTGCTTCTTAGAAAATCTTTGAAAATAAACAAATTTCAACGAACAACAACTTTGGCACGCATGTTGTCAGCATCAATTGACAACTAACAAACTTGCATGCCATGTTAAATTGCTAACTTGTTGCAACAAGTGGCAACAACTTGACTAAATACAAACGATTATTTAGTGCGTATGAGAAATAATTTAAAAAAAAAAAAATAAAATAAAAAAATCTTAATTGTACACAGGAAAACGCCTAAATTAAAAGGGCAACAACAACTTTTTAAAATAATAAAGAAGAAGAACAACAACAACAATGCGAGTACAGCAACAAGTGGCATGACAACTCAGCAAATATTTGATGAAAATAGTTGCTTACATAAAAGCCGACAATGATGTTGCCAAATAAAGACAATTGGCGGCAATAATGATTTTGGTTTTTTTTTTTCTTTTTTTATGTTTTTGGGGAGGCGAGGCAAATAAGTTGCACCAAAAATGTTAGAGCAAGCAAGCAACAACAACAACGCAAACATATTGTTGGCGCATGTCATAACAGCAGCAACAACAGCAGCAAAAGGCAGCATGGCACAACTGCAACTGCATTTGGCGACAAGTTGCGCCTTTTTTGAACGCATTGCATTCTTTATAGCCATATTTAGACAGTTAGGCGACTTGTATGCCGAAATCGACCGATATATGTAGCCACCGATCTGTAGCTCTGATCGCAACATATTTGGCTAAAACACACAGCACATATAAAAAGCCCAGACAAGACCAGACAACAACAGCAACAACAACAGCAACAACAACTGGTCAGCAACAGATGGCACCCAACAGATAGACAACTTGGCCATTATTATTTTTGCTGAGTTCATAAGTCTTTTTTAGCATGGCATTTCTGGGATGCTGTCTCACCACTCAATGTCTGTCTGTCCGTCTGTCTTTTGTGTAACTTTATACACAATTGTGCACACACACATGTGTTGTAAGCTGCTGTTGCTGCTGTTTTGGGTTGCCAACAATTGCAGGTGTTTGTCTTTAACAAAGTTGCCAAGTTTTGTCACCTTTCATTGAATGAAACATTGTTATCTTCATTTTTGCATCTTGTAAATCATAATTTTGCACCTTTAACGACAAAAAATAAATAAATAAATAAAATAACAACACAAAAGACAACAGTTGCTGTCGCTTATGTTGCGATATTTTTTTTTTTTGAGATTTTTTTTGCAGTCAAATATTATTTATCATTATTTCAAATCAGCAACATCATTGACAACCTTAAAGACGCCTTTCATTCCATGCACCGCTTTGTACCTAGATTTTTATTCGATATTTTATTTTGTTTTAGAATTTCTTGTTTATTTGATTATTGCGCATCTTTAGGTATTTTTTCTATTTAATTAAAAAAAAAAAACAATCTTCATAATTGTCAACTGCTGCCGCTTCCACAACGCCTACAACTCAGCCAGAATATATATTTTATCTGTAAATATGCTCATAAAATATGCAAATTTACTTTGCCATAAAATTAGTTTTATATTTTTTAACGATGCATTTCGTAGCTAATAAGAAATAAAATTTATAATATAAAATAATAAATAATTGATGTGAGTTAATTTATAACTTCGATACAGCAAGCTCACAGAGAGAACGAATGCAATAGTGTTGGCAAAAAAAATCAGTTTCGGTGATTTTTTCACAGTGATTCAAAAATCGGTACTGAAAATAGTGGTTTGCGATTTTCCTATTCGCTAACAGTGAACTCTTTCTGTAGTCGCTGATTGTTTTTCGCAAACAGTGATTTTATCGCTGTTGGTAATCACTGTGATTTTCACTGTGTACTCGCTAATCACACTGCGGCTCAAAAATCACTGACAAATTGCCTATTTTGCGACGGAGTCTTATCCTCATGCTACATAAACCATCTCTTTTCTCTCATTTTGATTTAAAATATTAAAATATTTATTTTTATTTTTTTATTCCATTCCATTTCTAATGGCAATAAACTTTCTTAAAATTCCATGTTTAATTAGCAACAATATCCGGCGTTGTTTTAAAATAAACCAAACAAAAATAGAAACCAACACAAATCAATTCGTTTGGATTAAATTAAATTCAACTCGCGACCAAATAAAATAAAAATTCTATTTTTAAGCGAGACAAAACAATAGTTCCGCTAATAATAGTTTCCAAAGACCCAAGCCCAAAATGAGACAATACTGACCAACAACAACAATACAAAAACAGCACAACAAGTTGTTTTCAAAGTTGTTAAACGTAATTGAGCAGCGATTTGTTTATGGCGCAAAATGGAATTGGTTAAAAAAAGTTAAAGCAAATGTTTTTCAAAGCCAAAAACTGTTTAAAACGAACTGACTGACTGACTGTCTGAGTGGCGACAATAATTGAACATACACGTAACAATAGATACAATCCGTACAATGTGCTGTATGTGCTGACATCCGGTAACATTATCGTTGGCATTGTTGGAGGAGGCAACGACATCAAAGCAGCCAGTTGGCGGCGCATGCGTACTGCGCATGACAATTAGAAAATTAATTTTTATTTTTCGTCTGTGTTGCTGACAACAACAACAAAGACGAAGACTGATTTGCGTTAAACGAAATAAGGAATTTCTTTGCTGAAGACATAAAATTAACGATTTAACAAATTATTCATGTTACATAGACGGAATTTAAATGTTTTTTTTTCTGTTCACCCGCCCGTTTGATAGTCTGTCTGTCCTGCAACCTGGAGAAATGATCTAGGAGACTTTGTATAAGACTCAACATATTTGAAACTTATACTTTTCCGAAATGTCAAGTGATCACATACAAACGGTTTTTCTTTAGCCCCAGTGTAATGGGCAAACCTCCACCACATATACCCCCATACAAACTCTACACCCCTTCAAACGCACCATACATACAAACTCACCACACATTAAAACTCACCACCCATACAAACTCCCCAAACATACGAACTCACCACTCATACAAACTCACCACACATACAAACTCACCAACCATACAAACTCACCACACATACAAACTCACCACGCATACAAACTCACCAACCATACAAACTCACCACACATACAAACTCACCAAGCATACAAACTCACCACACATACAAAACCACCACCCATTTTGTAATTTTTTTTATTATTTATTTTTTATTTTGTCCTTGGGTTCGACCCATTATTATGTTTGAACTTTAATTGTTGGCTTAAGCCTTTTCTTCTCTAAATTTTACCTAAGCCACCGATGATCATAAATAAACTAAACCAAGATGTAGCGCATATTTGAGTTCCACCTAAGTTTTTATTTTCTTTTCAGTGTTCTGGAATTCGCTTCCATAAAATGATGTAAAATGAGAGCAACAAAAATCTTCTATTTCCATTTGAATAGTTTGATGCGAAATTTTTTTCTGTTTTTTTTTTCTTATCTGTCATGCTAATCAAATAAGTACAACGATTTTGAATGGCGCACTTTGCGCCAGCAATTAATTCCAATCACTGTTCTCGTGTACTATAGACAGACAGACGGACGGACGGACATACTGTAAAGCAAATAATTCTGATTAATTGTAAGCGTGGAAATTATCAAGAATAAAAAAAAAAATACGTAATGAAACAAAATAAATACTAATAAAGAAACTGATTACAACATAAATTCATTTAAATTGCAACCGCGCTCTGACAGCAACAACGAACACAAAGGCAACAATAATTTGTAATAAATTCAGTAAGAGGCGAAGGAGTTGTGGCAATCAAGAAGACAACAACATAAATGCTGCGATAAGGCATATAATAATGTCACACACAGAGCAAAAAAAGAGAGTGAGTGAGGCAGGCACAATGAATTGCATTGAAACAGGAATCCACTTGAAAAGTTGAAAATGAAAAAAAAAAAAAAAAAAAAAAAGCCTATTCTAACTTGCCACATTGCTGCATGTTGAGTGTATGTGTCATGCCATCCGACAGCATGATTAAGTGAACATTTAACGCTGCTAATGAATGTGGTGCAGCAGCAGCAATGAAGTCAAAATGTCACACGCAATGCTGCTATTTCTGCTGCTGCTACTTCTGCTGGCCCCCAACATCAATTGACTGAACTTCTGCTAGAAAACTACTTGACTGAAATAAATGTAAAAACGCCAGAAATCCATCAGTGGCAGACAAACAGAGGCGTTGACTCAGACAGGCAATCAGACAGCACAGCACAGAGCAGTCAGTCAGTCAGTCAGTCAATCCAATCCAATTGAATGCGAACTGCAAAAGTCAGTTAAAGCAGCGGCGATGATCGAACAAGCAAGCCACTTGAGCACATTTGAAGCTGGAGAGAGTTGCCTCAATTGAATGTCAGAAGAAGAAGAAGACTCTGACGACGACGACAACAACAACAACAATATGCTCCAACAGTGATCTTAAGTGGTGTCGCGTCATAATCCCACATACTGCCACAGAAATATATGTAAGCATTTTTAAAAAGTCAACTTCATTCTCAACTCAACTCGAAACACACACACACACCATCGTAGTAGTTTGGAATGCAGATGTCTCCGGCTTCTGCTGCTGCTAACACTGCCCACTTCTAGAGTCTGCAATCTCTTTTTGATTCTTATGCAGCTGCAGCACAAAAAAAATTTGAGTAGAAATGTAGATTTGCGTATATTACTTCTTTACTTGAAGTCTAATTAAATTTGAATTTGCATTAAACAAGCGAACTGCTGCTTCCAAAGGAGACTTTTATTATAGAAAGTGGGTTGATTTGTATTCGGATATGACTTGGTGAATTCAATTCCATAAAAATTTTACCAGCGAGACAAACAATCTAATCTTTTACTTCATTAGAGTTTATTTTGACGAAGTCTGGAAAATGTACCAACCAATTTTTTACAGGTTTTTTGTTCAAGCAAATATAAACGATTCACGAAGAGTGATTAAATCACCAATCACTGTTAAATGAACAGTTGCATTGTTCGCAAAAAGCGATACACAAAATAGCCGATCACTGAACATATTCACTGAGAAACAAGAAAATTGTAAATCACTACTTTTAGTCGCAGTGCGACATTTCGATTTTTAAATCACTGTGAAAAAATCACTGAAAGTGATTGTTTTTTGCCAACACTTGAATATGCTTTAGTGTTGGCATATTTCGTGCCTATTGCTCAACCCCGTGCACTGCTGGTCAATCAACAGCTTCAAGCGGTCTAGTTGCTAGTTGCATGGTAGATGAACTACGTAACTTTCTTGCGATTGCTGTGCTGTGATTATAGCTTGGGTTTAGACAAATCCCAAATTTTTGTAAGAAAAATAATTCTTTTCCAATCACTCCACTCTCGTTGCATCGCATATAAAATATGTTTAGCACACGCAGCTGGCGTTTAATATACACAGACAGCTTTTGCAGAGGCGTAGCTGATGCATTTTACGCCAAAAGACAGACAGAGAAGTAAGGGACGAGAGGCAACTATTAGACTAACTTACAAAAAGACTCCTCCTTTCTGACTTTTCAGAAATTCCAATAAAAAAATATGTCTAACAAACATGACAAACTCGTTGCGCCTGTCATCTGTCTTGGAATATGTTGTGCGGTGGTCCTTGCTGCAATAACACTTCAGCATTAATTTATAGCTTCATCTTCTATGCTGCAAGTGTGGGTGCAACCGCTTAAGACAACTCGATTTGTATGTTCTACACAAAAAAAAAAAAATAATAATAAAACACGTGTTACGCCGGTTTTTTTTCTTTTTAAAGCAAAATGTTTTTGACATTTTGCATCATAGACGAAAAAAAAAAAAACTTGTTAAACTATGCTAATTGGACACTAATACGCCCAGTAGCTGCAACGCCTTACCAAAAAAAAAAAAAAAGATAAAATGAGCAGTAGGTGCCAGCAAATTAGTGCCAAACAAAACATGCAACACCAAAAACAACAACAACGATGACGACGACAAAAAAAAAAACAGCAGCAACATTGTTGCTAATGAAAACTAGCGACGACGCTTCTCGCGCTTACACAATCTAATCATGCGTCGATCGATGTTGCAAGACACCGCAGCACACTGCACCGCACCTTGCTAACTCCTTTTAAATTCAATGTCTTTGCAGTCCCCAGGGTCCAATCGTTGTCAGCGTCAACGTTTAAGACAAACATTCAGGGAGGTATATTCCACATTCAGAAATGAGCTAAACGCATTGCGCAGACGCACACCGGCAAGCAATATTTTTGCAGTAGCTGCATCTGTGCAATCGACTCGACTCAAGTCAAGTCGAGTCAAGTTGTGTGCGCGACTTTATAAAAATAGAATTTGACAAACTATCGAGAAAAGCGACAAAGGCAATCGCTAGACAGACGACGACGACAAAATGCAATGCTAAAAACTAAAAAAAACAGGAAAAAACCATGATGCTCAGATTTTGCAGACAAAAGCAGTTAAAAATATGTTTTTTTTTTTGACTTGAAAGAAACCTTTTGGACGACTTAAAATGCGCAATTTTTTAGGGTTTTAAAGAGTCTTAAAATGTGGCCTTTAGTAACACATTTCCTTAATTTATATTTTTTGTTAAAAGTAACAAAAAACAATTAAGAACGCTGAAGTCGAGTATGCTCGACTGCAAGATACCCTGTACCCAAACTTTATGTACCTTAAGTTATGTTCTATTTTACTACCATACCTCATTGAATTGGATTTATCTTTGTATGGGGGCATTGGTCTATTCATTGGGACTATCATAGGCAAAATTTATACCAAATTAAAATTTTTGAAAAGCAGTGAGTTCTTATGTAAGAACCAAATTTTTGGGACATTTGTATGGGGGCTATACCTAAAATTTTGTTGGTCCTACCCATGTTGGGATATTTTGTTGGAACTATCATAGACAAAATTTGTACTAAATTTGAACTTTCAAGAATAAAAAACAATGACGTTTTTATGCAAAAACCCAAAATTTTGGGGTACATTTGTATGGGGGGTACCCTTTAAAATGGGGCTAGAGAAAAACCGTTTGCAAGTGAACACTTGACGGCCTAGGAGAGTCTAAGTTTATAGTCTCCAAGATAATCTCTCTCATATGGCAGACAGCAGGACGGACAGACATACAGACAGACGGACAGACAAACATAGCTAGTTCGACTCCCCTTCCAGTGCTGCTCAAGAATATATATACTTTATTTGGTCTATCTTGTCTCCTTCTCTCTGTTACATACATTAGCACAAACTTAATATACCCTTTTACCCTTTGGGTACAGGGTATAATTATTTTATAATAATTTTGTATTAAACTACTTAAATTTACTTACATTTTTCGGTAAATATTATTAAAATTCGTCAAAAATTTTCGAAGTTATTACCATCTTAAAAGAAATCACTGCACTGTTTTTCAAAATGGCGTAACTTGAGCCATTTTGTCACTTTTTTCAAAATTCTTTTAGGTCTAAAAATATTTTCCTTAGTTTTGAATTAAAGGTTTTAATGAAGAACTTATGGAAAATTTTTAATATTTACTCTTCATTAGTAATCTCTGACTAATATATTCCTTAAATAGTTTCTGGAAGAAGAAATTCGGGTTTTAACGGTTTTTCAAAAAGCGTTACACTCAAAGAAACAGCAAAAAATCATAAAATTTTTCCATCGAATTCGATCAAAAGAAACATTTATAAAAAAAAAAATTGCATATAAAATTTTCATGGTTTGTATTTATAAAAGAAGTACATAAAAGTGTATAATTTTTTTTTTTTTTTATTGACTACGGATGCAGTTAATAAACAGAAAAAGGAAGCAAAGAAAGAAAAGAAAAAAAAACTTAAAGCAAATGATTTGCGCCTGTGCAATATGTGTGGCAGCGATATTCTTATAAGAAAAATCAACTAAAACTGATCATCAAATTGTGACTGTAACTGTGGCAATATGGTAGGCATCTGTGTGCGGCATGTTTAACGTGGCGAAAAGAACTAAATAAAAAGAAAAATACACAGAAAAACATATTGAAAATGAAATTTATGAAATTAAACATAAGGTAGACATGCCATCGAATGCAGCAGCATGCAGCAGCATGCAGCAGCAAGGCAAACAGTGGCAATAAAGTAATATAATGACACACATGCGTCATATGTGGCAACAAGAGAACTCATACCGCTTCCAAAAAAAAATATTTTTAGTGGGCGACTAATAGTGGAAACTGCTACGTTTCTGTCTGATGTCAGAAAAAAAAAGTATCTCAAAAATAAAAAGTTTTTCCGCATTTCCAGTTAAATCGGAAGTGTATAAAAACTGCTACAGCTACAGCTGCTTCCCTTCAATTTACTTCTTGCAGCTGTGTTGCATCATAAAGCGCAACGATTAACACACTATTTCTGTCACAATTCTATGTGGTGGCAAAACTCTTTGAATGACTTAAAATCTTAAATGTAACCAAAAAGCGAGTTACGCTTTGTTGTGTTGGCAAGTGAAAGGCAAGAGAAATATTTATCCGTAAGATACAAAAAAAAGAAAAAAGTGTGCGCGGGTTAAGTTTCAAATAGTTTAACAGAATTTCCAAAGATATTATTTTTTTTTTTTTGATTATTTACGGCATGTGTCTGGCAGCTTTTCAGCGCTTCAACAAAAATTTAGCTTCTTTTTTTCCCCTTCATTTTTTTTTTCCAATTACTTAAAACACCTTCGAGAAAAATTTACGCATGGCAATCAGTCTGCTTTGCTTTTATTTATGTGTTTATGCTCTTTTATTAGGCTTTATTTTCAATGCTTCAAAGCTAAATTGTCATAGTTGAGTTGAAATAAGGTGACAATCGATGCTTAATCATAAATATTATATTTTATATTTTATATTTACTATACAGCAGCTGTATGGAAAAAAAAAATATTTATTTTCTTTTAAAAATATATTTTTGAAATCCCTTCTTTTTTTTAAATACACATAACAATGGCTTTCACCTCATTACCGTCAGAGATCACAACAACAACAACAACAAAAAACGCTTTCATTAATGATCGCATAATTTTGGAAGCAAAATAAATACGTGCATAACAATGCTGCAGCTAGATATGCACGACTTTAAAATACCCTACTTCAGTTGTTATGCTTTGAAATAAGAAAAATGCTCAACTCGTGGTGAAATGAAATTTCTATGGTGCAGAACATGGTGAATTCACTGAATTAAATGTTTTTTTTTATTACAAACAGTAGAAAACAAGAAGTAAGTGTGTCTTTCAAATGGGTTTTGGAAAACCCTTAAATTTAAAATTTTTGAATCAAAAAAATGATTTGATTTTTTATGAGGGTCCAAATTTTCAACAAAACTTTAGCTGCAATGGAAACTCATATGTTTCTGACCTTTAACGGCGATACATTAAATGACACAGGCCATTGTAGTACTCTCTCTAACATTCCTGGCATCGAGATCTGCAAGATTTCAGATTGCATGATTGCTCTTTTGTCGTGGTCCTCAGTCGCCAAGATTGGCAGCGTGGGACTCCATGTGAGGCACTGGTACTGCACCAATACTAGAATCTCGATTGCCATCGGTGTCTGGCCCTATGTTTTTTAATTAGAGATCAACGCCATTGAAATCAGCGCCCTCCACCTTTTGGATAAATATCTAAAGGGGGCTACGCTTACCTCGTGGACCTTCACTTCTACGTTAGCTTTACAGTGTTATGACTCTCTTCAACATCTTTATGCTGGGTCCCTGGACATATGTGTAGGTATTGTAGAACGAGTTAGACAGGACTGGCTCGACAACCCCTATGATCGGCTCTGAACCATTCTGTGGACTGAGCTGGGCCTGTGCAGCACTCTCAGCACTAGCCTTCGGAAGCCCGCCATATCTATATTCCGCCTTAAGTGATCTATGCTTCCTCAACTTCGCGTTGACCACTTGCATGTCTTGCGACCGCGGTCCAGAGACTACGTCAAGTTCTTATGGTTATACTTAATGGATTTTTTTTTAATACAAATAAATCAATAATAAAATTTGTCTAATTTTACTTATATGTTTCTATAATGGAAAGATTTATGAGAACCCAGAAACTTTTTAGTTGTAAACTTTTTCATTTAAAAACTATGAAAACTATTTTAAGAAGCAACGTACAAAGTTTTCTTGATTTGAATAATTTTTTGGTAAAGTACAACAATAAATTTGACATTTATTCTAGTCTCGAAAGATAAGAATTAACTGTTGCCTTCCAATCATTATTAACAGCGACTTTAAGTTGGAATTTATATTCGCCACTGGGAAGCGGTATGAATTTTAGATATTCTTCCTTCAGAACCATATCGTCTACAATAATGTCGTGCTGTAATATTTCATTTTAATTTATATAAAAAAAAAAATAGATCGATACATATTTACATTATAAGGACACGAATGATTGATATTGGAAATTTTCCTTAACGAATCGAAATATAATCCAACAAAAGAAATTGTTGCTTTCGTTTTAGACATTAACTTGCAAAAGTCAAATGTTTGATTGTACATGAAGGGACGATAGCCGCTGAATTTTTTTGAACAAACTTAAATTGATCTGAAATTATTTTGAAAAGATTCATACGTAATCATATATTTTTAGTATTATTATTTTTTATTATTGTTTTTTTTTTTATACTTACTGTAATTTTATTAACTGGAACTTGGTAAAGACGCGCATGCACTGCCAATGCAATAATGCCACGACCCACAACTTTTAGTTTACATTGTTTAAAATCGGTGAAAGGCTTATCATGACTTTGGCATTCGATATTTGTATATCTGGAATAAGCTGCGTAAGCTGCGTCGTAATGTAAAAGGCAGCCAAAGCAAAGTAATAAAATAATTTTTCGTGACATTTTATATTCGAATGAAAACTATTCAAAATATTGACACAAACTATTTTCAAAAATGAATAAAAAATATGCTTTTATTTTGTTAAATGGGTTTTTAATTATATTCTCCAGTGAAGAAGAAAATTTTTTTAATGAAAACAATTCTATTTTTTTTTTTTTTGGAATTAATGGCTCTTAATTATTAAATTGCAATTATTTGGGTATTTCATTTTTGTAAAAAAAAAACAAAATGTTTAATCTGCCGCTCTGAAATATACACTAAACAATAATTTTCATTTTTGAGATAATCATCACTTCAAATTCCAACAATCGACAACTCATACCTAGATCTTGGGATCTTGGGCTTAATAATGTTACAAGTTGATTAGGAGTCCTGCTTGCTAGAAAGAAACAAAATGTATTCAATTTTCATGGACCTTTATTGTATTTTGATACAAAAAGTAAAATAATGGGAGTAAATTTGTATAAAGGCTACAACCATGTTGCAATATTTTATTTGGACTATTGTAGAAATAGGCCATACTAAATATAGAGTTCAAAGATTATATAACTAAGAAATGTTCACGAATAAACTAAAATCTTTTACAGTCTCCGAGATAATCATTTTCATATGCCAGACGTCGAATAAACGGACGGACAGACAGACAGACATGGCTATATCGACTCGTCCTTTAATGCTGATCAAGAATATATACACATTATAGGTTTAGTAATATTGTCAAAAATATCACTTTCGTTGATTTTTTCACAGTGATTTAAAAATCGACTGACACTGCAACTGAAAGTAGTGATTTGCGATTTTTTTGTTCAGTTATCGGCGGTTTTGTGTATCGCTCTTCGCGAACAGTGAAACTATCGTATTAAACGATAGCCAACACTGCCACCTTCTGCCTGTCACACACTTTTCTTAAATTTAATATACCGTCTATACCGCAATGGCTGAAAATCCCGAATGCATTTTAGAGCGATTTTAAATTATAACAAAAATGTTTAGCATTCAGAATAATTGATACATAGTTTCGAGTAGTTTTAGTCTGGCAATGCCATAAAATTATAATTTTCGAAAAACTTCTTGTAATCAGCGACAAAACATTTTTAAAACATATTATACTCTTTATTCCGTATTGAAGGGTATATTTAAAAAAAAATCTTATTGGTATGAATAGAGCATTACAAACAATAAAAAAAAAACGTACAAACAAAATAAATTTAAAATTGGATAAAATCCGCCTTAGCTTCTCTCGCACACAAAAAGCGTTTATAACAATAAAGCCAATAATAATAATTATAATGACGAACCTGAACCTTGTATATTGCCTGGCTGATTGCTTGTATAGCTTGATTTTCGGTTCGTTTAGTTGATCGCTTGTACGCTTAGTTCACACACAGGTGTGCGCAATCAATCAACATGAGATCACATTAAACAGAAAACAACAATAGCAACAATAACAAAAAACACAACAACCGAAAAACCACATTTCAAAAATGGGCATAGCAAAAAAAAAAACAACAACAAAAACCCCAAATACATCAAGTTTAAAATAAAACCGAAACAAAACAAAAAAATCTGTAAAAAGAAAGGCTGAACGAATGCTGAGCTACAACTTGTAGCTAGCTTTCAAAAAAAAAAAAAAAAAACATCAGGTCAAGTAATCTGTACACGTTGATCTTGCCAACGGCAGCACTGATCAGTGATCACATTGTACGCTTTCTGCGTTGAGCGTTCGCACCCGCTACGCATTAACGTGTGTTGGCCTTCGTTTAATTTGACCACGTTCCTAAAATGTGCACATTAAATTGCTTTGAATATGGCAACTGCGTGTAAGCTAAGGCCGCATTCCATTTGGCAACGCTGTCTTAAATGATCAACGCATTAAATTCTGGCAACAGAAACCAAAAGAAATGTAAAGCCACCCAAAATGTAAAGCCATTCAGACAACTGTCAAGCCATGCAATTTTTGTATTAAACGCCAAAAAAAAAATACGCTGTCATCCTTTCAAAAAAGGAGAAAACTTCAATCAGCTGTCAATAAGAAATGCAACCAACACATTGCATTGACCTCGCCTCAATCGCGAAACCCTTCGTCGAGGGCAAACACATCTCCAACAACGAAATTCGTTCGTTCGTTCGTTACGCTCTGCATATGCCAATAAGAAATTGCTTATTGCAATATTAAAGCGCATTTCATTGCATTGTGTTGTGTTGGCAGTGCTGCTGCATATATTCGTAGTGGACAGCTTGGACAGCATTTGCAAGGTTTCACTTGCCTTCTCAAAGCTGTTGTGCTGTAATAAGTAACTTTGTCGGCGGTTTTTTTGGACGACTGCACTGCACCTTCTACAAAGTCGTCATCGTCGTAGTCATCGACGTTCGTCGGCGTTGGTCGGCATTGCCAAAAGAAATAAACAAACGACCTGTAATATATACATGTCGCGTCTCGTCGGCGGTTAAATTCTGTACTTCGTTTCATTGCGTTTTGTGGCTTGTGTATATGACTTGTGTAAAACGTTGAACGTGACCTCCAATTTCAGTTTTCATTTTTTTGTTTTGTTAAGAATGACGTACTGATCGAATTGGCATATGGTTTGGTCAATACTTTGATGCATGCCGCCGACGCCGTTGAAATTCATATGCTAATTTCAATTAAAATTAAGCAAAATATAATTTCGAACTGGCGTCAGCCTTTACCGTACTCGTGAGTTCTGTAAATTAAAAAATATAAAGTTAGAAATATTGTTTTATTATAGAAAAGAAAGCACTCTGAACTTAACGAAATTGTTTAAGCTAGCTGGACACCCATGTGAACTGTTGGAAAACATTATATTTTTTGCTTCCTTATGGACTCATAGAAATACTAAATATTAGGTTTGCTTATCATTTGAAGTTCGAATTTGAAGCAGACTACAGACATCACCCATAAATTGCGTATTTTCATCTAATTAAGGCATTGCCAGACATACATTCTTCACGCTGAATATTTTGAGCAACAGTCACGAGACACAGAGCAACATTGAAGTCGTGAAGATTGGAATAAAGAGTTTAGTGCTGTATGCTAATGCATTTTCTTCTTGCATCTTCTAAATTTTCTGATCTAAATAGTAAGGGACTGTATGTTCTGGCTCACGATCCACAAGTAAATAAATGCCGCTCCAGTATGGTCATGTGTTTGAGGCAGTAATAATGGTTATATGTTGGAGATAGAAATTTGATAATAAACAGCTATCAAACAGTTAGCAAACACATAATTATTACTTCTACCTCAAACACATGACCAAACTGGAACCCATCTATGAGACAAAACATACAATCCACACTCCATTGTTAAAAAGTTGATTTGTGGATCATGAGCCAGAACAAACAGTCCCCTATTATTGATTTATCTTTCTAAAATTTACTACAAAATAAAACGTCTTCTTTCTTTACAAATAAAAAGAATTTATATTAATTTGGCACATCGATGTTCGTTCTTGTGGATGCTAATTTAAGTATTCTTGATCAGTCAGATCGTTTGATTGAATTACTTTAAGAATAAAATCCATTAAGGTTCAGCAGAAAACTCTTTACCCAGAATCTTTTGTTTGGCTTAGTTTTGTTTTATTAAGGTCCGGTAGATCAAATAGAAATTTTTGATTCAAATATGAATTCATGTAAAAATCTCTTCTCTGAATTATTTGTTTTTATAGAAATGCCTTTAAGTATCGCATTATCAATTCTTCTTTCAGCGGTTGATCTTTGCATGTACTCAAGTCTGTATGTATGTGTTTGTGTGTGCGTGTGCGGGTGAATTACAAACGCGCAGCTGTTGTTTACAGCTGAGCTGAAAGCTTCAAACGAGTGCTTTATGCGCATTTTCTTTTTTTTTGTATTTTTTATATCGCTTGCGGTGCAGTCAGCATGAACTCGTCGTCTGTCCGCATTTGTTGGTCATAGCTACAATATCTTTTTATGCAGCGCTTGTTTTTTTTTCATATCAATGATTTTCAGCCTGAGTGCCAAGTGCGTTTAAATTTATTGTATTTTCTGCTCTTTTTCCAGTAAAATTTTTTTTTTTTTTTTGCATGCTTTGAATAAATGAATGAATGAATGAATCGCTTTGTTGTTGTTGAAATTATCAACTCGAAATTGCACACTTGGTTGGGTGTTGTGCTACACAACGCTGCATGCCAAACAGACAATCAAATCGAGAGAGATACAAATCTGTGTTACATATATAATATCTAGATATATGCTATGCTATATAGTTTCTATCTGAGTCGTTACACTAAACGCACAAATCCAAGGCAAGCATGCAACAACAACAACAACAACAAAAAGCAGTTAAATAAAGTAAAATAATAATAATAATACTCATACGCCTCGTTGTGCGTTGAAGCGTGCAGCTTGTGTGCATTTTTTTTTTTATTTTTTTTATTTTTGCATTTGTATTTGTGTGTATCTATGTGAAATTTCTTTTTGGCGCTTCACATATTTTCTAGTTGGGGGTGTGCAATTTTAATTCTTATTGGAATTTGTTTTTGTAATTTTATATTGAAATACTAGAAGCTGCTGCTTTTGTTATTGTTGTTGTTGTTTTATTATTCGTATTGTTGCAGCTCGCTGCGCCTTAAATATTTACATTGTTGCAACAACAACAACAAAATTTAGCAACCGGACGCACGTGTTCATTTTTAGTGTTCAGTGCAGTAGCAGCAACAACAACAAAAACAACAATGAAACAAGGAAAAACGTTAACTTCGGTGGAACCGAAGCTGAAATACCCGTTACATGGGCGTGTCGTCTTGGTTTTGACCCTGGATGACCAAAAAAATGTTTTTACCCAATTGGGAGCGAGTACATTCATAAATAATTACTATTTAAAAAAAATCGAAAAAAATCGATAAGTTTGTATGGGGCTATACCTTAAAAATGGGCGTGGCACTCTCATTTTCGAACTTAACCTTAGTCGTTGCCGAGAAAAGCTTATGTTTAAAATTTCAGCCCAATATCTTTATATCTTCATCGAAAAGATCGCATAGCAACAAAACAGACGGACAGACGGACAGACAGACGGACATGGCTAGATCGATTCGTCTCATCGAGCTGATCAAGATATATATACTTTATGGGGTCTCCGATGCCTCCTTCAATGCGTTACAAACTTTTTTGACAAACTGAATATACCCGTTCACACTATGTGTAACGGGTATAAAAAACATAAAACTTTAATCTCGCATCTCTCTTTTTTTCATTACTTTTGTCATTGCTGACATTTGTAACTTGTCAATTGTGATGTACAACAATTGCGGAAATTATTCAATCACCCCCAAACCAATGCTTCAACGATTGTCCGTCTGTCCGCTCATTCATCTGACCGTTTGATTAAATTCGCACAAGCTTCCTTGTTTGCGAAGACTCATTTTTTGTGTGAATGTAATTTTTTTTTTTAATTTATTTAATAGTCAAAAAATCCGGCTATGCTCGGTTAGTGGACAAAAGTAATTTTTAATCTAGATAGATAGAGGTGGCTTAGAGAAAAACCCATATTACCTACATAATTTGCATATAACCGTTTTCCTATCACTAAAACATCTCGGAAATGAACCTAAGTACGTGATGGGCATAAAGGATCAGAGCCAACCAGTACCGTTAGTTAAGAACTTTAAGTTTTTAAGGGGCCATAAGAAGAATAGATCGCTCAGCGATTCTAGCTGTGGAAGTGTTTTAGCGTTTCTGGGGTATCCTCTTCCTTACAACTTGGCTGTGTGAAAAAATGAAAACTGATCTCCAGATGCACCAGTAGCTTTTACACACTACAGAAATCCGGCAGACGAAAGAACTTTTCCACTGCCAAGTCCTCCAAGTGTACTCCAGACCCCACACCGTAATCCATCTTAGACTCGTTGGTGTAGCTCAGATTTGTTAATCTGATCATAACTGATGACCAATATGAATCCTCCAAACTATAGCCTGTGTATATACACGAATTAAATAGTTTATGCTGCTAAACCAGACTTCCTGGACCAACTTAAAGCCAGCATATGTCGAGAAATTGCACTTATACCCAGAGATATAATTTGTATTTATTTTTAATCCTCTGTTTTGCTAATTTATAGTTATAAAACTTCATTTCCTGAATAATTCGTATAAAAATTATTTTAAATAAGTCATTAAATCGTTGCGTTATATGCGATAACTTAACTTCATCTACAACAGTGCAAGAATTTGTGGCATATTAAAATTAGCAGATACAACATTATTTACCCGTATCAGGCATAAATGTTTCAGTCATTTAGTCAACAATCTGTTGCAGAATTATAGCAAATTGCTCAATTCCTGCCGTTTAGATGTACACATTCTTTCATTTGGTTAAAAGATACCGAAGAACGAATGGACAGACGGACAGAAAGACGGACAGACATAAAGACAGTTTGAATAATCTTAACAACAGGTTTGACATAATTTTCACTTAAGTTTGTTTTATGCTAAACTTAAACCGAGAGAGTAACTCAATCTGTAAACAGCATTTTGTAAAGATACATTTTGAGATTGTTTCTGGGAATGGGGTGTGGTAACTTCCGGAACCAATTTTTAAAGCAAAATGCTACATATTAAATAATGCAATGCATGCAATCTTAAATTAATGGGTTTATTTGAAAGTTTTTATTGGTCGAGAAGTATGTAGCTAATATGAAATACAAAAATTCGAATACACCCAAGATGCAGAAAAGCAGTTAGTGAAATAATATTGCCAAGAGAAATACACACAGAGAGAAAGAGATAATTGAACATTTTAATGATGAAACCGGATGATTAAAATCAAAGCCACGCCACAAGTCAGTGTGTGCACATTGAGCCAGTTGGCACAGACAGACGGACAGACAGACGGACAGATAGACAGACACAGTTGAAAGATAAATATGATGATCAACTGATCATCAACACGAAAGTATCTGACATGCAATGCCGCTAAAGTCTTCGTCGTCAGCGTCGTCATCGACTCAGATTCGATTGCATTCAGAGAGTGTGGAAAAAAAAACACCAAAAAAGAAAAGAAAGGAAAAACGGGAGCACATATGCAGCATAATTGAAAGTAATTTGTGGCAGCAATGTAAACAGCATGCTGCATGCTTTACTCATTCACTTATACTCTATCTGCCTGTCCGTCCGTCCGTCTGACTCTATCGTATGAGTTTATAATAAAGTCAGTCAGCGAGTGTTTTGCTGATCTTCACAGAAAAGAGTTTTATATCTAGTTTTATATTGCAGCCACACGTGTTGTTTGTCAATAATTTTTTTTTTTTTTTTTTGCTTTGTTATGGAGGAAAAGAAACTGAGAAGAAGTTTGTTTTGTGTGTGATGTGCTTCTCATATCCGCTGCCTCTACGCTGCTGCACAAACTCAATTCAACGGAAGCGTTGCTAGCTGTCTGGATTGTCTTCACAATATGTGAAAGCAAATCGGCATGAATGCTTGAAAAAGAGTTGTTTTGCTGTTTAGTTCCGGTGCAGATGTGGTGATACACATTCGCATACAGCTGATCTTCATCAACACAAAACACAACACATTGCGTCTAGCGTAACTGTCTGTCTGTCCGTCTGTCTGTCCCTCATTTAGTCTATCTTTAGTTCCGTTGTATGCTAGTAATTATGGTGCTATTTATGGAACACCTGTGTAAATGAACTTTAGTTTAAGTTAAAATAAGTTAATTTTATAAACGCTTCTCAAATAGTTCGATAAGATAAATCTGATCTTTAAATAAAATATCAAAATAAAATCTACAAAGAATTTTGTAAGCTGAATTTGCGTACAATGTACAGAGTGCTTCGTTTTATGGTCTCCTTTGTTTTTAGCAGGGCTGCAAATCGAATTTGTACCGAACCGGTGTATGAACCGAACCACATCATTTTTGAACATTTTTTCCGTGAACCGAACCAGTTCTCCTAAAAGAAAATAGTTTTGAACCAAAACCGAACCATTTCGTAAAAGATTTTTAAATTAAATATTATAATATTCTAAATTTATTTACTTGAGTGATATTTTTTTAGTTTATGACGAAAATCTTGAAAATGTTATTACATGTTCTCATAAATGTGATAATAATAAATCCAATAGATAGCAGTGATCTATACATTTTAAGTGGACCTTTTTCCGATCGTCAGTTCATATCAGCAAATAAAGAATTGCTGAATTTTTACGCAATCACAAAATATTCTACCTCCTACTGTTCATTTAAATAGGTGCTCATATTAAGTAGGCAAAATTTTATTAGTTGATGTGAGGCTAATTTTATTTTAACATAAGCATTACTTGAACCATTTGAGCCGAACCATGGTTCGACCCTGATTAAACCACGGTTCGTGAACCGAACTAGTGCTTCAAAAGCATCGCGAGCCACTGAACCGAACCACAGCCAATATTTTAGTGGTTTGCAGCCCTGGTTTTTAGTAAATGACTTTGGTATAACACAATTAACTTTTGTTATGTCGATTTACACTTTATTTGAATTTATTTGCCCCTCTTTGGCATTTTCCATTAATTTTTGAACCATAGCTCTGTGAAATCGGACAATTTCATGCAGGCATGTGTTGGCTTTGAGCTGGTCCAAGGACTGCGGTTTATCGGTATATACCTTTCCCGGTAGAAAAGCGATTAAAGAAGTTTTTACAACTTTAACATAAATTTTAGGATATTTTTTTAATTTAAGAAATTTTTGTTCGATAAGAGCAGCACAATATACATATAAGACTGGTTCCACCAAATACAGAGCTAAAGCATAATACTACATAGTTTACAAATTTTGACTTCATCTCAGGATCGGAATTCTTATGGAACTAATCCCATGTATTTGGGGTTGTAGATTCCAAAAAAATTGAATACCAAAAATTTAGAAACAGTTATACAATCGTCTTTCCTCGGCCTTAATTCGTATAAACATCAATTTTCTTGGTCTAAATTTAAAATTACCACACTGCAAATCGATTTTTAACTCTGAAAGTCCATACTAAATATCTGTTTGTGTGTGTGTATGTGTGTGTATGTATATCAAAGATATTTATCAACCTGGAAGCATAAATAAAAGCGCATTAAATACAAATTTTAAAATATTAAAATAATGATAATGATAATGTTGTGAATTTGCGAATTGATGATGTTGCAGATAATATCTTCTGTGTCTATGTGTGTGTCTGTATTCATTGCTGATGTTTGTGCTGATGTCCATCGCTTCTATATAATAATTTTCTAGCATTCTACGTAGTCGCGCGTCTAACTCTATTATTTTTTTTTTTTTCCTGGCAACAAATTGTACATTTCAAATTGCAATTTGATTTTAATTGCAATTTGCGAATGCGTTGCGTTGTTGCCGTTAGATTTAATTAAGTTGCTAACTGTGCAAAAACTCAAACGTGACTATGATTTTATTATTTCTCTCTTTCTCTTCTTATTCTTCCGTTGTAATGCAGTTTCTTGAGATTTTGCTTTGGAATCTGTTTTAAAAAAAAAACACACACACACACATTTCTGCTCTTTATATAGCGAAAGTGTCTGCGCGTGCACAACAATTTCTTAGTCAAGATTGATCTTTATCTTTTAGCGTAAAAAAAATTTGCAGCAAACAAAAAAAATTCTTACACGCAAGTGCAAAGGAGTGGTTTGGAGTATTGAATCATCTAGTCGAGATATGGAGCGTTACAGACACCGAATGCACGTTAACACCCAACATTTGCAGCCAGTCAGACAGTCAGTTAGTTAGTTTGTTTGCTTGTTTGGTTATTGTAAAATTTTATCACGCAAAGTATTATGGAGCAAAAAGATAGCAATCTCTGATCTCGCAGTTAGTTAAACGTCGTATGCGATCTGCACCTGACTTTAAGTTTCGTATAAGATTTCTAAATGCTGTCCATAAACTTAGAGTGCTGAAAATAGTATAGACATTCTTAAGTCAGGGTTTCCCTATATATCTGGCCATAAACCTATGTCCGTCTGTCTGCCATTTGAAGTAAAAAACATGAACAAATTTAAAATTTAGACCACCCAAAAAGGGAAGAATGGTACTAGATTATATATTTTAAAACCCAAACCAAGCTAAATATTAAAATTTTTTTTTTTTTCATTTTTTTTGCTCAAAACTAAATAAGAATTATTTAATTGTATTTTTGTATTAAACTACGTAAATTTATGTAAATTTTTCTATAAATATTTTTAAAATCCGCCCAATAGTTTCGGAGATATTAATGTTTTAAAAAATCACTGCGCTGAATTTTCTGATAAAAAAGTTTTTCAACCTTTCTTGTAGCCAAGTGCAATAATGTTTATCGCTAATTGAAAATCTAAAAATTCAAGAGACTTTATTTTCATGTATTTAACTCATTTCGTATGCGTCATTTAGTTCAGTTTGCATGAAGTTCTTTAAAGGTTTCAGGTTGCGTGCGTGATGCGTGCGTGCATATGCGACATGCGTGACTTATACGCGTAAAATATACATAGAAATCTCAGTAGATGCAATGACACAGATAACTAGTACGACAAGCAAAAGATAGCATATTTTTGTATCAGTTAAAAAATAAAAAAATATTTATTTTTTTTTTTTTTTGAATTCATTAAAACTCATTTAAACAAAAAAAAACGTTAAACTTATGCACAAGCGCCATCTATCAATTTTGCTGCAGGGCTGACTAACAACTATGCAACATCTTACAACACTACAACACGCACTTTACGCTTTGCAGTGTTGGTAAATATGCGCGCTTTATTTCCTGCGTCTATCAAGCGTCCATTTCTCGTTCACTTCTTCGTTCACTTCACTTGGAAAATGACGCACGTAGAGTATTAAAGAAATCTAAACGCATCCACATTAAAATGTGTGCAACGCTTATATAAAACATAAAAAAGGTAAACTTTATATAATGCTTTAAACGTTTAGCT
The DNA here is from genome assembly GCA_018903435.1 of Leucophenga varia. NCBI lineage: Eukaryota > Metazoa > Arthropoda > Insecta > Diptera > Drosophilidae > Leucophenga > Leucophenga varia. The sequence continues at coordinate 7,091,343 of JAEIFJ010003025.1, forward strand.
ATTTATTTTTAAACAATTTTGCACGAAGTATCTCCAGAAAAGCAGAAATGTCTGTGCTTTGGTCGCATTTGAAGCGTGCTAAATGAAAATTACTGCTCACTAGCATCGTTAGGCGACACCGTAAACCAATACTGTTGCCTTGGAATTATTAGAGTAGTACACTAATAAAAAAGTTAAAAAGAAATGCTTTTAAGATATTAATTTTTCTATATTTCAACCTAACCTAACTTTTTTTCTTAATTTTTTTTTGCAGCATTTTGGTTAAAGTAGCGCACTCAACATCATCATGTATATCTACAATTTAACGCTACAGAAGGCCACCGGCGTTACGCATGCCGTGCATGGTAACTTCTCTGGCTCTAAGACGCAAGAAGTATTGTTATCACGTGGCAAATCGTTGGAGTTGGTACGCCCAGATCCAAATACGGGCAAAGTGCATACGTTGCTTTCAACTGAGATATTTGGCTCCATACGCGCATTGATGGCTTTTCGCTTGACTGGCGGCACTAAAGGTGAGTTTAAAGAAAAATTAAATTGTACAATCTAGTTTTAAGAGTTACGCACAACTCCAATTGAAGCAACTCGCTTTTAGCTATGTTGAATTCAATAAGACATTCCATTAAAAAACGTCTACGTGCAAGAGAAAATGAAGTCTTGGCGTCGCATTTGCTATGTCTTTGCATGTCATAGCGAACTGAAACTCTGAGATACACTTCAACTTAAAAATTATTAAATTATGCTAGAAGAAGATGGCTTATACTCAATCGATTTCTTACTTCTAAACTCCTTTTACAGATTACATTGTTGTTGGCTCTGATTCGGGACGCATTGTTATACTCGAATATAATCCAACAAAAAATGCTTTAGAGAAAGTACATCAGGAAACATTTGGCAAATCTGGCTGTCGTCGCATTGTGCCCGGACAGTACTTTGCCATTGATCCAAAAGGACGCGCTGTTATGATTGGTGCCATCGAGAAACAAAAACTTGCTTACATACTTAATCGTGATCAGCAGGCACGTTTAACAATATCCTCACCATTGGAAGCGCACAAATCGAATGCACTTACCTATCACATGGTTGGCGTTGATGTTGGTTTCGATAATCCAATGTTTGCTTGTCTTGAAATTGATTACGAAGAAGCAGATTTGGATCCAACAGGTAATTATAATAGGCAGTCGAACTTTGCACTTAATTCGCAGCGTTTATTGGAATACTACCAAAAACGTTGCTAGACAGAGTGCTAGATTAAATTTTCAACGCTACTGAACCATTGGTGTTTGTAATAACTCCGCAAGCACTTCACTGATTTGTCGCGCACATTTAAAATTTAAAACAATCAAGATTTTGTTTTTAAATTTCAAAAAAACAGTTTAATAACTTTGAACTTTATTTATTTTTTTTTTTTTAGGTGATGCTGCTGAACGCACACAACAAACGTTAACATTTTACGAGCTCGATTTGGGCTTAAATCATGTGGTGCGCAAATATTCCGAGCCACTTGAGGAACATGCCAATTTTTTAGTATCAGTACCTGGCGGTAATGATGGTCCATCCGGTGTACTTATTTGCTCAGAAAATTATTTAACATATAAAAATTTGGGTGATCAACATGATATACGTTGTCCCATACCACGTCGTCGCAATGATCTTGATGATCCAGAACGTGGCATGATATTTATTTGCTCCGCAACACATCGCACAAAGAGCATGTATTTCTTTTGCTGCAAACCGAGCAAGGTGATATCTTTAAAGTAACACTCGAAACGGATGATGATGTTGTGTCGGAAATTAAACTAAAATATTTCGATACGGTGCCTCCGGCAATTGCAATGTGTGTGCTTAAGACGGGTTTTCTCTTCGTTGCTAGCGAATTTGGCAACCAGTAAGTTTGTTATTTGTGTTTGCAATAACATTTAACACAAAACTAATGTTACTGTTTTTCTTCAATAGTTATCTCTATCAAATTGCGCATCTTGGCGATGATGATGATGAGCCTGAATTTAGTTCTGCGATGCCATTGGAGGAGGGTGAAACTTTCTTCTTTGCACCACGTCCGCTAAAGAATCTTGTTTTGGTTGATGAAATACCATCATTTGCGCCGATTATAACATCACAAGTGGCTGATTTAGCCAATGAGGATACGCCACAATTGTATGTACTGTGCGGTCGTGGTCCACGTTCTTCATTGCGCGTACTACGTCACGGCTTGGAAGTATCTGAAATGGCTGTATCTGAACTACCCGGCAATCCAAATGCTGTATGGACCGTTAAGAAACGTGTTGATGGTGAGTGTGTGTAAACTGTTATGGCGTCGTCAGCGTCGCCTCCTTAGCTTTAAGTTATAAACGTATATTTTTATGTTGCGCACATTTTTTAATATAAAACTGGTGCCTTGATGAAACGCGTGCTGAGAGTGTAAATTTATAAAGTTTAAAAAATAAGTACAAAGCAAAAAAAAAAAAAAAACGAAAAAAAGCGACTAGTTATCAAACACCAGTTCTTTTCTATTTCAGGCGCTTGAATGAACAACTCTCACGCTCTGTGAGTGGGTTCGTACACTTTTATTCAACTATAATAAAGCTTGAAGTGCGTGTTAGGTAAGGCAAATTTTTCACAAACCAAAGAACAGATACAACAACAATTAAATACTACAAAAAAATCATCATACTGCAACGTTCGCTTGCAACTGCTGTTGTGGCACATGTTACAAGTTCCGTTGCAATTAGTTTTTTAAGATTTAGTTTAAGTCTTTCTTTTATTATTGGAATGCATTTTACACATGAATATGAATATGATGTGATTTTATCAACCGTGTTTCAGCTGAACTACTTTGATTATAGCTTTTTGATAACTGATTATTCAATGTGTAAATCAAATGATTACAAAATTTAATTAATTCATTTCTAGTTTTCATTACTGATTATGTAAAAAATCTATTAACTATTTCTAGACGATTTTGATGCCTATATTATTGTTTCATTCGTAAATGCTACGCTTGTTTTGAGCATTGGTGAAACTGTTGAGGAAGTCACAGATAGCGGTTTTCTTGGCACAACGCCAACACTTTGCTGCGCTGCCTTGGGTGATGATGCACTTGTGCAAGTCTATCCGGATGGCATACGGCATATACGTTCCGATAAACGTGTTAATGAATGGAAGGCACCAGGCAAGAAGTCCATTACAAAGTGTGCTGTAAATCAACGTCAGGTTGTCATAACACTATCCGGACGCGAGTTGGTCTACTTTGAAATGGATGCGGTAGGTTTATATAGTTAGAAACTTAAACATTTTGTGATTTATTACGCTGATGAAAAAAACACCTTAAAGAACAATCGTGTTGAGACACTATGTGTCCTGCAGTGCTGAGTTTTTATTACAACTTAAATATGAGCATAAACAAGTTGCACTTTTATTAATTGTTTTTCATATTCCAACTCTATTACAGACTGGCGAATTGAATGAATATACAGAACGTTCTGAAATGCCTGCTGAAATAATGTGCATGGCACTTGGTACAGTGCCTGATGGTGAGCAGCGCTCATGGTTCTTGGCAGTTGGACTTGCCGATAATACTGTGCGCATTGTTTCGCTTGATCCTAATAATTGTCTCTCGCCATGTTCTATGCAAGCGCTACCATCGCCTGCTGAATCACTTTGTCTTGTTGAAATGGGTCACACGGAAAGCACTACTAGCGCCAATGTTGATGAGGATAATCCACGTAGCGCTGCTGCTAAAGGTGGCACCATCTATTTAAATATTGGTCTGAGCAATGGCGTTTTACTGCGTACTGTACTTGATCCGGTTTCGGGTGATTTGGCGGACACGCGTACACGTTATCTCGGTTCACGTCCAGTTAAACTTTTCCGCATACGCATGCAAGGCTCTGAAGCTGTGCTTGCCATGTCTAGTCGTACTTGGTTATCATACTATCATCAGAATCGTTTTCATTTAACGCCATTGTCATATGAAACGCTGGAATATGCATCGGGTTTCTCGAGTGAGCAATGTAGCGAAGGCATTGTTGCGATCTCAACGAATACGCTGCGCATTTTAGCACTGGAAAAACTGGGCGCAGTCTTTAATCAAGTCTCGTTTCCATTACAATTTACGCCGCGTACTTTCTGCATACATCCAGATACGGGACGCATGTTAATTGCTGAAACCGATCACAATGCTTACACTGAGGAAACAAAGAATGCGCGTAAAGAACAAATGGCCGAAGAGATGCGTTCAGCAGCAGGTGATGAAGAACGTGAACTGGCCAATGAAATGGCAAATGCTTTCATTAATGAAGTGCTGCCGGAAGATGTATTTTCAGCACCCAAAGCTGGCTTGGGTTTGTGGGCATCACAGTTACGCTGTCTGGATCCGATGCATGGACAAACAATTTTTAACATTCCACTGACACAGAATGAAGCCATCATGTCAATGGCAATATTAAAGTTCAGTATTGTAAATGATGGACGCTACTATCTGGCAGTGGGCATTGCTAAGGAATTGCAAATTAATCCGCGCATAAATAATGGCGGTTGCATTGATGTTTACAAGGTGGATCCCACATGTTCAAGTCTTGAATTCTTGCATCGCACAGAAACCGAAGAGGTACCCGGCGCACTATGCGGTTTCCAGGGACGTTTACTTGCGGGTTGCGGTCGCTTATTGCGTGTCTATGATTTGGGCAAGAAGAAATTGTTACGCAAATGCGAAAACAAGCATATTCCATATCAAATTGTCAATATACAAGCAATGGGACATCGTGTCTATGTATCTGATGTACAAGAGTCTGTTTTCTTTATACGCTATCGACGCGCTGAGAATCAATTGATTATATTTGCCGATGATACACATCCACGTTGGGTAACGGCAACAACATTACTGGACTACGATACAATTGCTATAGCGGATAAATTTGGTAATTTAAGCATACAGCGTTTGCCACATTCGGTAACGGATGACGTTGATGAAGATCCAACTGGTACAAAATCATTATGGGATCGCGGTTTACTGTCTGGCGCTTCACAAAAATCTGAGAATATTTGCTCTTTTCACGTTGGCGAAATTATTATGTCACTGCAGAAGGCAACACTTATACCAGGCGGTTCGGAAGCGTTAATCTATGCTACGCTCAGTGGCACAGTTGGCGCTTTTGTACCGTTTACAAGTCGCGAAGACTTTGATTTCTTTCAACACTTGGAAATGCATATGCGTAATGAGAATCCGCCGATATGTGGACGTGATCATCTAAGTTATCGTAGCGCTTATTATCCAGTAAAGAATGTGCTGGACGGTGATATTTGCGAGCAATATTTATCGATTGATGCTGCTAAACAGAAGAGCATTGCAGCGGATATGTTCCGCACGCCGAATCAGATTTGCAAGAAACTCGAAGACATACGCACACGTTATGCGTTCTAAAGAGAGAAAAGGTGTGTATATAAACTTTAAGAGGGGGAGGGTGTAGCAGCTTATTGTGATGATTTTTGTAATTTACCTTGGGACACCTATGAAAAATCTTTGATTAGTGTAAATTTTTTAAAACTGATAGAAAATTTTCAAATATTTTTTAACTATTTAAAATTTTTATTTTGTATACTAATTTCCATTTATTTTCTTTCTTTTTAGATCAACATTATTTATAGAGGATTTTAAGGAATATTATTTATATTTGTCATCTACTTTATATATGGTAAGTTTATAACTTCAATTAAAATTTTTAAAACATATTTTTTTTGTGATGATTTACGATTTACCTTGGGACACCTATGAAAAACATTGATTAGTGTAAATTTTTAAATACTGATTTAATTTGAAGAAAATATCTCTTAATTTTTTTAATTTTCGTTAATATTAATGAAGTTTTTTTTTTTTTGATTTACAGTTTCCGTGAATAGACGTGCAGCTTCATATATAAAGGATTTGACGAAATTTAGTTTAAAATTTTAGGTAAATATAAAAAATCTGTTGCAATTATTAACGAAAAGATATTTTAAAATGATGTTATTTCAATATGTTAGACTAACGAACTACCTTGATTACAAATTAATTGCTGATTAAAAAGCTTTTCAAATTTTAATTTTCGTTATATAAAAAAGAAAAATATTAAACAATTTCTATTTTATTTCTTTTCAGCTGTAATTTATCATGTTCATTAACAAAGAAACAACCACTATTGACTGCCCATTTATGTGTAAGATGTATCTCAAAATACTATTCATATGTATAAAGACATAATTTAAATAAATAGAACTATAAACTGTATACAACAAAATATTTGCTTGAATTTTTATTTATTGCGCTGCAAGTTTTGCGGTTTTAAAAGACTACATTCGGCTTAAAAGTAATTAGAATGCCTAGACAATTGGATACATCTTAGTAGATTATAATAATTCATATTATATTGATCTGGAACTAGTTCAAAACGACTTGGTACTCTAGTATTAATTGAGATTGAGACAAAAATATTTGTCGAATGAGAAGGCTTTCAGTGATTACTTAAGATGCTTTTATTCTCTTAAGATCGCCCAATTTTTCATTTTGGCTTTATCAGGGTTTCACTGATGTTATTCGTTAAAATAATGAAAAGATTTCAGTATTATCAGTATATACAGTAACAAAAACACACTTTATAATTTATTTATTTATTTAAAATTCTGCTAGACACGAATTATATTCATTTTTTTCAATGAATGGCGGGAGAGATTTGAAACCAATCAAAAGAAGATTTGTGTGACACCACTGTATATAACAAAATAAGCATAGTCGTAAGCATGGTGAAATTACCTGAAGGTGGTGTACTTGTTTGGTCTGCTCTCTAGACTGCGACATATTTTTAATTTAAACGAAACGTACAGAAAGTGTATATCTTTCTCGTTCTCTCGTTCATGGTTTATTTTACCATACTCTCAAACTATGACGCGAATACACCACCGTTAAATAATTCCACCACGGTCGTGAGAGTAGCGCAAAAAAGTGTTTGGTAACTGTAGTTTGGGAGCTCTGGAATAAACGTTCTGCCGCTTAGCTAAAAAAACACCTAAAAATTGCCAATATGCACTAAAAAGTTAAATAGAGTTGGCAGCGCCAAAAGCAACAAGAGTAAAAAGTAGAACGACGCAAAACAAATAAAAATATGGACTGCTCGCCGCTTAATTTGGTAAATATTTTTAACATAATTAAAATTGATTAAAAATAACAAAATCAAACAAATAACACTAATTTCAGGCACACTTTCACGAGCGTCGCTGTGAACGATTTCTACGTAATCATCGCTACGACGATGCCATTAAAGCATTAGAGACTTCGTTAATTTATGTGCAGGATGCCTACAAAAATGTCGAAACACAAAAATCCATTGAAGTGCTTGATACACAACGTTGGGAATTTACGCGTAAATTACGACAAATTGAAATGCGTAAAATGCAACATGGACAGAGTAAAATGAAAGAATTTGCGCCGCTCAAAGAGAATAGTCCAATGTTACCGCTACGGCAGGATAATAGCGGCTCAGCGCAATCGGTTGCCAAGGCAATTGATAAAACTGTACAAGAGTTTGATGCTAAATTTACAATAAATGCAGACAACAAGAATGAAGAGACTAGTAATCGTGTGATAATTGGGCGACGTGATTCTACGGCAGCAACAAACGCTGCTGGTGCAGTAAATCAAAACAATCAAACAACAACAGCAGCAGCAATGACCAAAAGTGATACACAAGTAAAACAAAAAAAAGGTGTAGATGCAACGGATACAAATGACGACGAATATGAAATATCGCTAGCGCCACTTGAGTTGCCATCGTTTGATTTTAATATGTTTACCAGCACATCGGCGCCTGCGTTGGCCAGCTTTGCCGGTCTTACAGATAATCCAACAAAGTAGTTAAATAAATAAAATAGAAGTAGTTTAAGTATAAATACAAAAAAGTCGTCGTTTTATTTAGCTAACAAACCCTGCAACAGATTGTCAATTTCCGTCTCCGTAACAACATCTTTAAGCATAAGCAAAACTTGTGCTTCCATCTCACAGAGTTTATCCGGTTTGCGATACGTTATAATAAGCGTATTGTACTGATGATGTACGGTTATATTAGACTGTTCCGGCAGCAAGCTGCAACGTTCCAGCTCAGGTACTTTTATTTCCTTATAATACTTTTTGTTATTTGTGCGCACCACAATGCTACGCTTTTCCGGCTCTGCCTTTACATTGTAGACATCCAAAGCGTAGGGCATATTGCGTATACGCCATTCGATATTCTTCTTGGTAATGCGTTTGGTCAGTAACGGTGCCGTGTTGCTCTCGCGTAACGTAAAATCTGTATCCGAAATTTGATCACCCGCACCACCGACAGCTTTACTATTCAATTGGCGCGGTTCCTCACCCAATTCGATTTCCCATTCAGGCTGACCCATTAGCTGCTTAGATTTAAGCCAAGCACGACGCTGCACTACGCCTGTATCCATGGAGTACTCCTCAGCCATTTGTTGTCCATCGGGAAATTTGTAGTGCACCTTGCGTACATTGCTGCTGAGCAACGAATTCTTTATCGGCGCTTTTTAAATAGTTAAGCCAACTTTCGTACGACATGGCTGCTGATGATTTTATTTTTTATATTATATTACAAATAAAATTCAAAATTTGATCAATAAAGAAAAGCACATTTCGGTTTCGTTACTTGACAGTTGACGCGGTTTCCATAGCAACTGTTGCTGCTTTGTTACAGCGCTGCACACTTGTGACTTTTTTGTTTTGGTAATTTTTAGTAAATTTCTTATTTTGCAATAAGTTGACGTGGCCGACGCTACTGTCAGTTATTGACTCAGTCGCAAGAGAGAATTTCATCATACGCGGAGCAAGTTTTCTATTTAAAGTAAGAATTTTTCACATTTTTAATTGTAGTTTATAAATAGCACGCATATACATACGTTCGCATTACAAAAACAATTTGGAAAAGAAAAATATACCCGGCAATACTGATATACTTTATTACTATTAATCTTTCTCAGCGCCGCATACACACACACACAGAGAGACAGTTACTCAGCGACCGATAATTGAACGCGTACGAAGTGCATAAAAAATAATTTTATTTCGAAATTGAAATTGATTTACATACGACGACGACACACCTGGTTTAAACTTGGATCAAAATGAGTTTAGTTTGGACTTTGATCGCCGGCTTTCTCTACACAGAAATTTTGATTGTGCTGCTGCTCGTTTTGCCAGTGGCCAGTCCATATAGATGGAATCGTTTCTTCAAATCGAAGTTTCTAGCGATGCTAGCACAGCAGGCACACATCTATTTCTTCTTGATAATGGGTGTACTTGTGCTCTTTCTGCTTGAGGCAATACGCGAAATGCGCAAATATTCCACACACGAAACTGGTGAAGTGCATCTGAATGTTGAGATGCAGCACAGCATGCGTTTATTCCGTGCACAACGTAATTTCTATATCTCTGGCTTCGCCATCTTCCTGGTACTCGTCATACGTCGTCTGATAACACTTATTTCGGCACAAGCTAATCTCTTGGCACAAAGTGAGGCTTCAATGAAACAGGCACAGAGCGCTACCGCCGCTGCACGTTCGCTTATGGCAGATAAGAGCACTGAGAAGGCTAAGGAAGCTAACGAGGATACCACATTGAATGAGGTAAGTTTCTATGAATATAAGTATGCCTGTTGTTTTTTTTTTTTTTTTCCTGCCTTTCGAGTTCAACTTTTGTACATAGCGATCGAACGCCGCCGTTGTCAAAAAAAATTGTTTAAAGAGCTTTCATATTAACACAATTGAATGACCCTGAAACTAGGTCAAAAAAATAAAATAAAATACAATAATTTATTTAAATATAAACAGTACGCTGCTGTATATAAAGCAAAAGTATTACTATTGGAAACTAACTGAATTGATCACTTTTGCAAATAAATTAAATTGTGAAAACTCTTTAAACAGTTGGCACGCCTGCGGAAACGTGTACAAGGACTTACCGCCAGAGTCCAGTCCTAGAAATCCTATGCTATACAACAACCAGAGTTTGAGCATCAGTTTCTCACATTCCCACAACTCATTTACAGCTCAATAAACTTCGTGAACGTGTGCAGCAATTGACCGCCGACCTGAATCGTGAGAAGAAGGATAAGGAAGCAGTTAAATCTCAAGCTGAAAGCCTCAACAAAGAATACGATCGTTTAACCGAGGAATATAGCAAGCTACAGAAACAGATTACCATCAGCGGTGGTGATGCATCCAGTAAGAAAGTTAGCTCAAAGGATGACTAAAAGGATGATGCTGCTGCTATGTTAAACAGCTTATTTAGAACGTTTTCCCAAGGAACCCACGTAATTCAATTAAGGAAAAACAACAAAAAAAAAGTTAAAAATGCTGTGGTAATTTATTAGTTGAGATAAGACTTTTGGCGTGGCTTCAAGATATGGAGCAACTGCAGCTGTAATTTAGCGCAGAGCACTTCAAATCCCATTTAATCACACACTCTTTTTTTCATATTAACTAATAATAAAAACGTATTTAAATTTTGAATATTAATTTATTTCTGCGTTTAACGTAAAAATATAATTGTTTTATGTTTCTGAAAGAAAAATAATAATAAAAAATTTAATTTACACAATAAACAAAAGCAATGTCGTCTCAACTTTTTGCTGACAGCTAGCCAGATGAGTCATCTTTTTTGGCTAGGTACACATCAGCATAGTACAAAAAAGAACCAGTTCGCCACTCAATTTGCTATCGCTAGCGCATATTTCTCTTAATCGTTTGCTAAATACACGTTCGATTATTGATAATGAATTTAATGTGTTGTTTAGTTAATGACGTCATAATTGAATTGAATTTTTTTATAAGCTTCCAAATTCAAATTTATTTAAATTTTTATAACCACCAAAAACTCACAGAAAAACTTGGTGCATCTGCGCGTACATAATGCCACCATTTTGGCGGCATATAAAGACAATCGCCTTCCTGTAGTGTTAATCTATAAAATTTAATCTGCGCTGCTAGCGGAAACTCATTTAAATCCAAATCTGCTGCATTTATGCGTGAAGTATTTTCCAGAAATTCAGTCTCATGCGCATAGAGCTTATCACTATCGGAGGGTGCTGCTAAGATAATGCTTTTACTACCAAAAACTTGACATAGCAGATTATGTTTTGGATCATAGTGCATAGGTGATATAGTACCTTTTGGACCTAACCATGCTTTAATGTCAACAGGTATATCCGACTTCGTATCTTGCTGCTGCTCACTTAGTGTACAATAATCTGGTATTCTAATATCACTTTTTAGTATAGGAATTTGCTAAAAAGTTCATGCTGCGCTAGATATTCAATTTCTTCGTCTGCTTCACTGTTCTTTACATTAAATTGTCTGCATAAAAAATCGCGTATTTTAACCATTTGTTGTGACCATTCGTCGGTTGCATAGTTTGCGCCGATTTCTATAGGCACTGTACGATTACCAGCTACGCGCATTAAATAGTTAAGATCACGCCACTTTTCCATTGCTGGCCAATGCTCTATGGTGTTTAACAGCAGCGCTGGCTTTTGTGCCTTAAAACAAAATTCATTAAATGTAGCCAACGAGGGGCAATTGTATTGTGTTATATCACATGGAAATGTTTTACGTACAAGTGGCACTAAAAATGGTAAACTTTTGTCATTGTTGGTAGCTGCAATGCATAGTTGAATTAAAAAAAGCAAACAATATTATTAATTTTTTTAATATTACCCAAGCGCTCATTAAAATAATTCATTAATTCGAATTGTAATTTGGCGCTGTTTGCGTAAAGTTGTTGTGTGCAACCAATTATTTGCGCTTCATCTAGAATTTCGGAACATTTATCCAATTGAGCTTCGCTGGCTGCTTGGCTATCAAATAGCATATAGAAAATCTGAAAAAAAAAAAAAAATATAATTAAGCTTTGTTTTCCAAATATGTATGTTTCAAAGATTACTATACACGCAGTATATGCAATAATTACAAAACCGTTAGATTCAGTGATTGCTTACAAGGCCTTTCAGACCAATATATAATTTCTATTTTCGGCATAATGAATATAAATTGTATACATAACAATCACCTTAAAATAACAAGCCAACGCATAGATTTTACGTATCTCTAAAGGCACTTCACTAAAGTGTCCAGTGTGTATGCGCTCCCAGCTCTGATCCACCAAAGCGCCAATTAAATAGCCGGCTTCCTCAGTTTCAGTATTCACAGCACCAAACTTTTGCATTTGTTGCATGTTTTCAATGGCATGCTTAAATATATAGCCGGCAGCAACATCTTTACATACAATACTTCGAATATCATCAGATTTTGGCAGTAGTTTAGCTAATTCTAACAAATTATTCATTTTATTTAAATTTGTCTTTTTTTTTTTTTTGTTTATTTTTTACATCTGCATCGGTCTATAATCGGCGAAAATAATATGGAATAATCGGTCGGCTTTCGGTCCCATTCGGACCGACTCGTATCTATATCGTTAGAGGAACGGAGATAGATATTATAATCTAGTGTTCTGTCCGCACTTAGCAATGTACAACTTAAATTGCACAGATACACTCACTATAAGTGCGAGCAGTCTGGTTTGCACTACTAGGCACTACGGCAAAATACAACAAATCTCCTCAGTAAAATAAATAAAGTTGAAATTATTAAGCGTAAAAATGCCTCATAAAAAAGCATCAAAGTCAAACCATAATGAAAGTAGTGCAGAAAATTTAAAAAATGAATCAAAAGCTGTTGCAGCCGCTACTGAAGCTGTTTTGGCAGACGCACTTGCCGGCTTGAAGGTGCAGCAGGGTAGCAGCAGCACTACCACAGAAAAAAAGTCGGCTACGATTGAATCAGCCGCAACGGTTGAGGGAACGGAAACAGCAAAGGCAACGAAGGCCAACGCCAATGATGAGGCTTCAACAATTAATTCCAATGACAAAGTGCCGCCGTCCGCCGTCAATAATCTGCCGACAGATTTCAGTAAGTTTATATTTTCGCTATCAATTTAAGTTGCTAAAATGAGGTTAGGTCAAAGGGCGAGTGCCAAATTTACGGCTTCGTGTTGTGGGTGAACGCATAGGGCGTGTTTGGTACAAAAGGAATTAGGCACCGCACCTTGCTTAGTTGTTTAGTTTAATTACTAAAATATTTAGTTGCTGTGTCAACAATATCGATTGATTACTACTACTACTACTACTGAAAAGAAAAATTGATTTTTGTTTATTTAATCCAAAATTGTTATATGTGTGTTTTCTTTTAGATCTGCTCAATAGACAAGCGCTGCTACAGGCGGTAACAGATGCCATGGCTGGTGTCGGTAATGCCGCTGGTGGTGGTGCAGGCAGCGGTAGCCTTGGTGCCGTTAATCGTCAATCGCAACAATTTGCATTTTGGTCAACGCAACCGGTGCCCAAATTGAATGAGGTCATTACCACAAATGAATGTATTGAACCTGACAAGGAGGCTGCTGATTTACGACCAGAACCATATACGCTGCCACCCGGTTTCAAGTGGGTCACCTTGGATCTAAATAACTCAAATGATCTAATGGAATTGTATACGTTGCTTAATGAAAACTATGTCGAGGACGACGATGCCATGTTTCGTTTTGATTATCAACCTGAATTTCTAAAATGGTCATTGCAGCCTCCTGGCTGGAAACGTGACTGGCATGTCGGTGTACGTGTTGAGAAATCTGGTCGCTTGGTAGGCTTTATATCGGCCATACCAAGTAAATTACGCATCTACAGTAAAGAAGTGAAAGTTGTTGATATTAACTTTCTTTGTGTGCATAAGAAATTACGTAGCAAACGTGTTGCACCGGTGCTTATACGTGAGATAACGCGACGCGTTAACTTGACGGGCATATTTCAGGCAGCGTACACCGCAGGCGTTGTACTGCCTAAACCCGTATCGACTTGCCGTTACTGGCATCGTTCGCTGAATCCAAAAAGCTGGTTGAAGTAAAATTCTCGCATCTGGCGCGTAACATGACAATGCAGCGTACGATAAAGCTCTTTAAACTGCCCGATCAACCCAAGACAAAGGGTTTCCGTCGCATACAACCAAAGGATATGGAAAAAGCGCACAAATTGCTCGATGAATATATGCAAGGTTTCTCATTGTGTCCAGTATTTAGCAAAGAAGAGTTTCGTCATTGGTTTACACCGAAAGAAGGCATTATCGATTGTTTCATTGTCGAAGATGAACAAGGCAACATAACCGATCTCACCAGTTACTATTGTTTACCTTCGTCCGTAATGCATCATCCGGTTCACAAAACTGTACGTAGCGCATATTCATTCTATAATGTATCAACGAAGACACCGTGGCTGGAGCTAATCAATGATGCTTTAATTTCGGCGCGCAGTGTGCAAATGGATGTTTACAATGCCTTAGATCTAATGGAGAATAAAAAGTTTTTGGTGCCATTAAAGTTTGGTGCCGGCGATGGCAATCTGCAGTACTATTTGTACAATTGGCGCTGTCCTGCAATGAAACCGGAAAAGATTGCACTGATACTCATGTAGAGAGCAATGCCGCCCGCCCACTAAACTTTTACGGAAAATTACACACACCGAGATAGAAAACTCCCAAAAACCTTAGTTTCGTAAACACAAAAACTACTTTTTACAATTTTTCTATACAGAACCATTTTTTTAAAAATGCTCCAGATTTATTTTTAATGTTTTCAAACATTTAAAACAACTGCTGAACTATTTCTATTATATTCTCGATTACTTCTTTATGTAGTTATTTGTAAAGTTATAGATTTGCATTTTTATTTTTGGAAACTGCTTATTACAAGTTTGTTGGTGTATAAAATTGATAAAATGAAATATAATAAATGATTTAAATAATTCAAATGCTTTAAAAATTTATTTTTGGATTTTGAATTTTTATTGTTGCGCGCCAAAGTCATTGAAATTATTTTTTTTGAACGGCGTTGCCATAAAATTTTGCTTAGCTTTGTACTCTATAACACAGCTGTTATGTTTGATGCAAAAAATGGCGCCAAAACAACAGTTGTGCAAGTGAGACGGGAGACGAGTTGTCGAGATAAAACTTGTTGAGTTGTATTGTTTATTTTTGCTGTGTTTTGTTGTTTTTAAATGTTTAATAATAAATTTAAAGCAGACAATGGATGATCCAATATTTAAGCAAAAATATCAAAAGTATAAATTGCGCGTTAAGGTTTGGGAGAAAGATTTCAAAAAGAAATATGGACGTGTGCCATCGAAGGTAAGTTTATAATAAATATTTAAATTATTAAAACTAAATAAAATATTTTTAGTACGATATACGTGAAGCATCACAGGAAATACGTGACTCTTATAAAATGTACTATAAGCTGAAAACATCATTTTTAGAAGACACACTCAACGATGTGCTAAGCGAGGATGGCTTTGATGTCTTCGAAATGTCACAGGCCGAAGATGGTGTAGCACCATTGGACGATAGTTTAACTGAAGAGAGTATTAATGGAGGGCCACAATTGCCGCTGGATATCTCAACGATTATAAATGGTAGTAGTAGTAGTGCAACAGAAGAAAACACATTCTCTAATCTCAACGAGCTGCCAACACCAAATGCACACATCAATCTCGTCAATCGCGATGATAATCATGTTATACGTAAATTTGAAGCTGTCGAACAATTGAGCCAAAATGAAAATGCTTGGGGCAGCAATGTCAGCCAAAAACCAGCAGTAGAAATAGCGAAAGCAAAGAAGCCCACATTCCGTGCTAGTTTGAATCCAAATAAATTTCAAACGTCAACTAGTTTCGCAAAACGTAATCCACGTAAACCAATGTCACGTAAATCACTAAATCGTTCTAATAGCGAAAATACTGGAAATTTGAATGATACAAACAGTGAAGTTTTGCTCGATTTAGAAACTATTTTAATACGAAAGGCGAAAGAGCATCAGGCGGCAATAGCGATTGCAGCTAATCCACTTTTGGCCACAGAACGTAACAAACCAGATGCTGGTGCAGCAATAAAGACACAAGTCGATAGTGGCTGGTTGCAGCGTACCACAGCAGAGAATGGTTTATTAGAGACGACTGGACCGGCTAGTATACCAAACAATAAGACTGAACAAAATAATAATTTAACGCCGGCGCGTAAAACTCATTACGGTTTAGCAAATTTAGATGTTTCAAAATTACGTCCAAGCACACCGTTAACACAAACGCAAACGACAAATGTAACAATTCCGGATGCAAATACAACGCTGCCAACAGTTGTGCCAGTGCAAACTAAAGTTGCTACTGAAACAGTAATTGCTGCTGTGAATTTTGTGCCAACTAAAACGCAACAGACAAAAAAATAATGACAGCGATTCCGATTCTGTTGTAGCCGATAGCGCGGACGAAGAGGATACACAAGAGATAAGACATATTGTCAAGCGACGCCGCATTGTACCGGATACAGATAGCACTGAAAATGCAGCAACGCAATCAGTTGATTTGCCTGAAAATCTAGATGACTCGAATATTACATCCGATCGAGATTTCTCTCCAGATGAGGAGGAAACGGATGCCACCTATGAGCCAGAGAAACCGAAGGGTACACGTAAGAGAGCTACCGCAAAACGTAGTCAGAGTAAAGTAACCGAAAAGGCACCTAAAATTAAAGCGGAAAAGAAACCGCGCGTAACAAAACCAAAAGCCGAGAAGCAACCACGCGAAACCAAACCAAAAACCGAGAAGCAACCAAGGGCAGCTAAATCAACTAAAGGAGCAGCTACGACGCGTGCAAAACGCCAAATCAAATCCAAAGCGACTTCAGCTATGCCAAATGCGGCGGAAGAATTAGAACAAGAAGAAGAAGAGGCGCCACTTAATCCGGAGGAATTGAAATATGCCTTAGCGCTCGAGAGTGGCGATATAACATCAGTGCCGCGCATTAAACTATCCGAACTGGAACAGGTTGATAATATGGCGCAGCAATATATAAACACCTTCACGAATCCGGCAGCAGTAGCACCACGTATAAAACCGACCACGGTTGTTGATGAAAAACGTGCTGCGGCACGTAAGAAGCTAGAGGAGAAAATATCATCGGGTAAACTAAACGAAAATTTTGTAAAAATTAACATCGAGAAGAAAAAATTTGTACGCGGTAAAAAAACAGTCAATTATTCCAAGTACAAGAAACAACAATGGAAGCATAAGAAACGCGTTGCTGCATTAACTGGTCCGGATATGGATATGGGTGGCTGTGATGGTGGTGTATTGACTTGTTTCACGTGTGGTGGCGTTGGACATTTTGCGCAAAATTGTAAGGTAAAAAGGTGATCGTTTATTACCATTAAGCGCACAAATCGAAGATGATCCATCACCATTTCCAACATTGGAAGAAGCAGAGCGTATGGCTTCACAAAGCGCATTGGTAGTACATAGTCGTAATATATCGCGTTTGCCGTTGGCAACCAATAGAGCTATCTATAGTGATAAAGAAAAGGAAGCTACTAAAAATGAAATGGCGCAAAAGGAAAACCAAAAGAAAGAAGCAGCGGAAGATGAAGTAGAACAGCCATTGGATGCAACTATCGAAAGCAGCAATTCCGATACAGAGCACAGCGAAGATGATGATGAGATTGATAATAACGATTTAGATGATATAGATTTTGCTGCATTAGATAATGCTGTGGAAGCCAGTAAGAATGCAACACAAGTGTCACCTATTAAAAATTATGTTGGACATAAGATACCTGAAGACTTTTAAAGAAAGCCGGACTACTCGATAATCACACAGAAACAAACATAGCAGTCTGGTAGTCGTTTTGGTGGCGTTGGTGCACTTTATGATCTTAATGCTGATGGCTCAGTGCCAGATGTAACGCCGGAAGTTATGGAAGCATTGCATATGTTTGGACATGCTAATTTCCGTAAAGGACAAGATCGTGCTGTCATGCGTATACTTTGCGGTCTTTCTACTTTGGTTACACTAAGCACAGGCAGCGGTAAATCACTTTGTTATCAGTTACCCGCCTACCTTTATAGTAGACAGAAAAAATCCATTACGTTGGTTATATCACCACTTGTGTCACTTATGGAAGATCAAGTAACCGGTGTGCCACATTTTTTACGTGCACATTGCTTGCATACAAATCAAACGCCTCAGCAACGTCTAAAAATACAGCAAATGATTAGCGATGGCGAAGTTGATATCTTGCTTGTTTCGCCGGAGGCCGTTGTCTCCGGTGAGCGCTCGACAGGATTTGGTGCTATTTTACGTGAGCTGCCACCAATAGCATTTGCATGCATTGATGAGGCGCATTGTGTCTCACAGTGGAGTCATAATTTCCGTCCAAGTTATTTAATGATTTGCAAAGTACTCAAAAAGAATCTTGGCGTAAATACTGTGCTCGGATTGACAGCTACTGCAACATTGCCAACGCGTATGAGTATTATCAATCACTTGGGCATACCCGATGGAGAACGTGGTATTATTAGCGATATACCGCTGCCGGATAATCTAATATTATCCATTTCGAAAGATGAGAACCGCGATGCTGCATTGTTAGCGTTGTTAAATAGTCCAAGATTTGACCCATGTCAATCGATTATCATTTACTGTACACGCCGTGATGAATGTGAACGCATTGCTGGCTTTATACGCACCTCTATGCAGGATCGCAAGAATCCAGAAGTGGAGAAAGCCAATGCAAAAAAGCGTAGACGTTTACACTGGCAGGCGGAACCGTATCATGCTGGAATGGCAGCATCACGACGTCGTACCATACAGAATGCTTTCATGAAGAATGAATTGCGCATCGTTTGTGCCACAATTGCCTTTGGCATGGGCATAAACAAGCCGGATATACGCGCTGTTATACATTATAATATGCCACGTAATTTCGAGAGTTATGTACAAGAAATTGGTCGTGCTGGACGCGATGGGCAAATATCGCATTGTCATCTATTTTTAGCGCCCAATGATCAAAATGAACTGCGCCGACACGTTTATGCGAATTCAATAGATCGCCATGTGATACGTAAATTGCTGCAGCGCATATTTGTGCCTTGTGCCTGCGATAAGGCATCACTGAAACAGTAAGTATAGATCTAAAAAATATTTGAAGACTAAAATTAATTTCTAATTTAATTTACAGCGATGCATCGAAACCATTGAACTCAGATTCTATGACTGCAGTTAGTAAACCCTTGGATATTGATGCTTCAGATTTTGGCAGCGGTAGCTCAAAAGCGCGTGAGCATATATGTCCCGGCCATGAAATTGGCTTCTCAATTGAAAGTACTGTTGAGGCGCTTGATATTCCATCGGAAAATATATCGACATTACTTTGCTACATGGAACTGGATACACGTTGGTCAATTAATGTACTCAGTGCTGCGTATATTAATGCAAAAATCATTTCCTATGGTGGCTCAAAATATTTGAAGTATGAAATATTTGGTTTGCATATAAACGTCTTCATTTATCTAACTGCTTTTTTGTTTTGTTAACTTTAGACACGCAGCAAAAGAATGTCCACCCTTAGCCATGGCGATTGCATTACAAATCAAAAACAAAACCTTTGATGAAGAAAGCAATATCATTGAATTTTCAGTGGTGGATATTGCCGCTGCAATTGGCTGGAATAGTGGCGTTGTAAAGTATCAATTGAAAAATTTGGAATGGGTGCAGAGTAAGTGAATCCTTAGAAATTCATGCTCTTTTTTGTTGCTGCTTATAATATAAATCTTTTTTTTTCAGTAAATGGTTTTCCCAAGCGGTCACCCATTTCGGTGACATTCAACAATTTAGGTTTCCGCTTAAAAGCACCTGGTGATTTTAATACCGAAGAAATTGATGATGCACTTGATACACTATACAATCGCTCCGTAAGACAGGAGACCACACAACTTATACAGCTTCAATATGTCTTTCAAGGTTTATCCGCTGTGGCTTATAATTCTTATGTGCCATGTGCTGCTGTCGATATGCCAAACGATCGTTCCGAACAGCTAAAGGGTATTGTACGTAATTACTTTCGTAATGATTATCCGAAAGATTTGCAACTCGAAGTTGATGTAAGTTTGCGAAGTTTGTTTTTTGTTTTCTAAATTATTCTAATTTTTTATTGAATTCTTTTTATAGGAATCACAAGAATCTGATGATTGTATTATTAATGATACTCATGCACTTATCAATATGTACCCGGATAATACATTTAGCGGTCGCAATGTTGCTCGCATCTTTCATGGCATACAAAGTCCAAACTTTCCAGCGGTTATTTGGGGTCGCTGTAAATTTTGGCGCGCACATTCAAAAGTTAATTTTAATCGTATTGTACGCATAGCTAATGCGGAAATTGTTAAGCGACGTATGTGATCTTATATTAGTTTTATGTGTGTTTCATGTATTTTTTCAACAACTGCCTAAACCTATAAATAAGATTTAAATTAAAATGTTATTTATTTATTGTTATTTGTTTTCTGGTACCCTGTTTTCTGGTACCCGCGATTATTTTTATCGAAATGTGTGAGTCCCATGAGTCATAAGAACTCTTTTCGATTTAATAGAACTTACTTTTTTTTTTTTTTAATTTTCTTCATAAGGACAATGAGTGTCTGACTATAACCATAATAAATGAACGAAGTTATAGTTTAAAATTCCATTTGAAAATGACAATCGCATTTACTGATGTTTTGCATAAGGAATGGAAATGAAAAAATATAAAAGTTCGTTCACGTTCAAATTTACTTTCATCCAAGATCTCGTGAACAGCGCTAATATTCTAAAAAAAATAAAAATCGTATAAACAGCGCATAACGTATTTTCGATAACTATTTGGTCTATCTTCGATAACTATTTGGTCTGCAAGCGTCGAATACCGATAGATAGCAATTATCGACGTGCGAACTCAACTCGTTTTTTTGCTTGTAATCGTTTTGTAACATTCGTGGAGAACGGACGTGTACGGATTGTTGTTGTTGATATACTTGTGCGCTGTGCAGTGTTTCGCTTTGATTCGATTTGTATAAAAGCAATTTTACTACTGTGAAATTTTACATTAAAACAAAAAAAATAGAAAAAAGGTAATTCTTGCTATCCAAATGCATTACCTTAAAATTATATTGATGGTATCAAGTGCAGTGTTTTCATATATGCAATAATTTTTTGTGTTTTTTACTTAATAAAGACGACGACGACATTGACAAACTAAAATAAGAAACGTGCAAAGTGCATCGCTGGAATTTATTATTATTTTTTTTTAATGAAATTTAACGAATATTATTTTGAGCATATTAACTTATTTTACTACACGCCCAGCAACGTGCGCCCTATTGTCACCCACAGCCACCCACATTATCTTATCTTTTTCTTGTTTAATTTTACTCCATTGTGGCTTAACATTGCCACATTATACACTTTGCTCTCCCGCACGCTGCTGCCTACTCTACAAACGTAGTATTACAACTCCTGTGCCGTGCACATGCTCAAGAGAAAAGAATGAAAAAAAAACAATTTTTTTTTTTTTGTGATAATATTTCCGCTTTGTCGTTTTTGTGAGTGCAGCAGTTGTTTTATCACATTTTACAGATACATATATTTTATACAAAATAATAATATTTTTTTGCACGCATTGTAATATACTTGTATATCATTGCTCTTCTTTTCCTTGCTGTACCACTCTCTTCTTTTGTTTCTTTATCGTACATTTTTCTCTACAAATGTGCACACATACATTTATCCATACAAAAATATTGTATCTGTGTATTTAACGCTTTCGCAGCTGATTTTATTTTTTTTTTGTTTAACAATATTTGTTTTCTTTTCTGAGTTAATTATAGTAAATATTGAAATTTATAAAATTCCAGCTTTGCAACGCGCAGTCTAAAATGTTTGTTAAATTAGTCATTTTGTTTAAATAGTAAATTGATTCATTTTCTGTTTTATTAATTTGTGTAGTGAAAAAAAAATAGAAAAAAATCCCACACAATAAACACCGGCGTCAAACAACTCGAAAAGTATTTAATTTTTATTAAAAACAAAGTTGGTAAGTAATATCTCAAAAAAAAAAAAAAAAAGTTTTATATATTTTGATTTATTTAATTCGAATTTTTGGAAAAAAATATTCGTAATAACGTTATACAGTACTCCCTACGTCTCCTACTTGCCAGATTCAATAAAATGCCTAAAGATTTATTAAATCTTGACGCAATAACCTAATTTTTTTATCGCAGATATAAATGTAATGTTTGCTTTTGTAGCAATAATTTGCGTAATTAAGAATCTTTGCGTTCTTTGACGTGAAACAAGCATCAAGTAAAAAGTTTTTTAGCTTGAGGACTGCTATATTCCTGTATTGAACAAAAACCTTTGTTGTGATAACTCCATAGAAAGAGTTAAAAAGGATTAAGAAATGATCTATTAAAAGCAGAACGCTATGTACCTAATTTACTAGTGGGTATCGAAATTTCCTATATAGCTGCAAACCCACTCTGAGGCTGTAATGCGTGGCTAAGCAAAGTACACGTTATGATTTTGGTTACCATAACTACAGGCATTATAGGCAGCCCCGTTCGAAGACTTGGTTTCCTCGGCAGATTTGTTCTGTTCAGGTTTTTTGTAGAGCTTATTATGTTTCACAAAAATGCTAAAATATGACCGATTTCATATATTTATATCTGATATTTAATAGATTTATGTTACTATATAGTTTTGGAACAATTATCACCACATAAGTACCGTTGAGATGTCATTTTGATCTATTTATAGATTGTCAAAGCAAAGAAATTCCACTTTCATAGTAAAGAAAATTATGCGATTCGCATTTCGTAGAATTTGCAATTAAATTAAAATGTACTCCCACAAGCAAAAACAGAGTACATACTAAAAGATGCAAAAAAAAAAAAAAAAAAATCGGAAAAGAAAATCAACAAAACAGGTAAACGAAACAAGTCAAAGTAAAGTTTAGCAAATAACAAAAAAAAAAAAAAAACAAAATGGGAGAGTAATGATAGGAAGTAGAAGTTTTGCATTGTTGTTTTTGTTTATGTCGTTGATAGGTTGTTTGTAGTTGACACACACACACACACACGCACACTCACGCCAACCACATATACAAACTAATACAAACAAAGGAAATCATCAAATAAACGCTAAAGCAAAAGGAAAACTACTTAAAGCGGCAAAAGAAAAATTCAAACCCATTGTTAGGTCAGCGAACTGCTGTCTTCTTTATGTATCTTTTCAGTATATTTCAGTTTATTGTTGTTGAGTTGTATTTTTGTAGTTGTATTTTGTTATTTGCCTTTATCACATGCCTTTGTTGTTTTTCTTATTGTTGTTATTGACATCGTTTCTTCTCTTTGTTGTTGTTGTTGTTTTATAAATAACTTTCTTTAAGTTTTATTTTTTACAACTTCGAAAAGTTGTTAAGTTGGCCGTAATACAATCATTAATTTAACTTTTTTATTTTTTGAAAGAGAAGAGTTTGTTAAAAAAGTTTAATAAAGTTAACAATTCATTCATTCAATCTTTCAAAGACGTTGAATTATTTAAAAATTAGAATATAATGTTTCACTAAAAATAAATAGCATTATAACTAGTACTGGTTGCAAAACAACTAGTATATGTCTGTTATGCAAACTAGTCGCTATTTTAAAAAATGCTGCTTTTTATAGCATTTTTGAGTTATATCAATAGGTACGACTTTTTATACTTCTACGTAGTCAAATCGTATCGAATTAATCATGTAATACAATAATTAACCTATTTAAAATCTATGTTGCTATTAAATTGTTTGACATATTTTCCTCAAAGTTTATTTATCATTTATACGTTTATATAAATGCTTATTATTATTATTATTTTTGTTCCATTAAGTGGCTAAGCCATTTAAAATTACATATTACGTTTCCTTTTTCGTTCACTTGTTTTCTTGACTGTCTGTCGTGCTTTTTTTTTTGTTGTTGCTATGTTTAGTTCTTTTAATGTGTATTCTTTGCCGGTAAATAATAACTGGTTTTCCCGGTAAACAATTTTGCTTTGGCAACAGTGACTGACTTCGAAATCGTAAGTAGTAAGAAGGTCGACATAGTAGAAATACATTCCTCATTCTGTTGTCATCATCATTTACTCGAAATAAAGGTCTGAGTCATGCAAATTAAAGTATTATTTTTCCTGTTTTTGGGTGCTTTTTTTTTTGTCTTTCTTTTTATTTATCTGACACGCTATCCGTAAGACAAAATGGAATACAATGTCGAATTTTTTTGTAATGCAACGAAATTTCTCGAAAAAGAAATCAAGAAATAATGCTGCAGTCTAGTAAGCTCGATTACGGGATACTCTGTATTCAATCTATATAAAACTTAAAGTTATGTACTGTCTTGGTAACATTCTATTTTGTATTTTAGTGTTTCTACTTTTAATTTGACAAAAACTAGAATAAAATTATATAAATTCCAAATTTAGACATAAATTGAATTGGCTCTATGTGTTGTAGTACTTCCATTTAAATCAAAATCACAAATATTGTTGTTTTTAGCGTGATAAAAAAAACTTCTTTCTGGAAACTGGAAAATTGAAGGTATTTTTTATGTGGACGAAATGCTCCAAACTGAAAACATTGCTTGACTTCAGAATCAATTTTACCATTTATGAAATAAATAGCTTCAAAATATACAATTATTTTCAAATCAAATCTAAAAGTAGGCGTGGCACCTTAGTCATGGCCGAAAAAAGTTTACATTTCGAATACCAACTCAATATCTCTAAAACTGACCAAATATTTTGCTTTGAAATAAACAGACAGTCTTACGAAAATGCCTATATCGTCTTGTCTGAACGAGCTGATCAAGATTATCTATACTTTATGGGGCCTACCCGGTAAAAAAAATGAAAATATTCTTAACGGCGTATTTCTTTTTAAGTTTATTAACGAAAAACTGCACTGTTCATATTTAAATTGATTTTTTTTGTATGACACACCCGCGCTTACCCCTTTGCTAAAATGTTTAATTCAATTAAAGTTCAACGAAGCGCGCTGTTTGACTACTTTGCCTGTCTGACCGCCTCGGTTTACCCGACAAAAAAAAAATTAAAAAAAAAAAAAAAACCAGCCTAAACTATCTCTGTCAATGAACTTTATAAAAGTTGCACAATTTGTTGGCCTGTCAATTAACGTTATTGGACGGACGATATAATCAAATGATAGAGTAGTGAAATCAATTTATATACCGTATTTTTTTTTTCTATTAAAAGAAAATTGACTCGTTACATATTTTATGCAATATTTCATAGAACTAGTTCGAAAGACAAAGTTTTTTAAAATTGTCTTTTACTTTATTTATTTTTCTTTAGTTTCCATCATTAATTGTTTAGACATTGAAGCTTAATTATTTTTCTATTCATAGTCAATAGGCTTGAATACTCTACTCAAATAATTGATATCAAATCTTTACATTTAACTGGATTCTGTTTAATTTTGTCTGACAATGAGTTGCTTTGTTGATTAGAGTTTTTTTTTTTTTTCATTAAATAAAAATAACTGGGTTATATTTGTTTTTTTAATTATTGGGCCATAAACTAGTCAGCTTTTATTTATTTATGACAAAAAAAAAAAAATAGAAATTTATAAACTAAAGTAAGCCATTAAGTGTGTGTTTCTGCAATATTTTACTACTCGTCTTAGATTTCATAAATAAAACCAAGCCAAGGACGCGTCTGTATGTGTGTGGGAGTAAGTGCTGCCTCAAATGCAACTGATAAGCGTAAACATTAATTTTCAAGCGTTTTTCATTAATAAAAAATTACTTAACAGATTTTTTCGTTTTATTGAAATTTTTATTTTTTTTTTTTTTGTTGCACTCAGGATAATCCCTTTTAAAGTATTACCTATCTGTGACCTACTTTCATTTATATTTATATATTTTTTTGTATGTAGCTGTAAAAGCAATAATAATTAAATTCAATTTTCAACACGCTGCTTTTAAATCAATTTTTGAGTATGTTAAAAAAAAAAAAAATAAATGAAGAAATAAAATGGGAAAGTATTGCTTTTTATTGCACTTGAATGACTTTTCATATAAAAGATCGAATACAAAAATTGCATGCAAATGAAAAAAACTAAAGAGAATTTACTCATACGCTTTACACACAGATACACTTTACACAGATACACATAATAACAAGGAAAAACGTTAACTTCGGTGAAACCGAAGCATAAATACCCGCCACACGAATCTTTGAATAGTTTATGTATGATCATCAGTGGCTTATATACATTTACATATGTATAGACGAAAATAATTAATTTTTCATACAAAAGTTCAAAAATAATCAGTTGGGCGTGGCATCTTGGATTTGCAATTGGATGATGTAGAAGTGTTTTTACCCAATTTAGAGTAAATAAATTCAAAAATTGGAAAATGGGCGGTAGATTTGTTTAGGGGCTACACCTAAAAATGGGCGTGGTACTTTGTTTTTGACATTGGATGTTTTTATTTAATTTTGAGTGACTACATTTATAAATAATACCTATTTTCATACAAAAATTCGAAAATGGGTGGTAAGTTTGTATGGGGCAATACCTAAGAATGGGCGTGGCACCTTGGTTTCGACTTTGGATGATATAAGAAGAGTTTTTACCCAATTTGGAGTGAATACATTTATAAATAATACCTATTTTTATACAAAAATTCGAAAATTTTCGGTAAGTTTGTATGGGGGCTACACCTAAAATGGGCGTAGACGGACATAGCTAGATCGATTCCTCTCATCGAGCTGATAAAGATATACTTTATGGGGTGTACGACGTTTCCTTCAATGCATTACAAACTTTTAGACAAACTGAATATACCCTTCACACTATGTGTGGCGGGTATAAAAATATGGGCCACTTTGGTAGTAAATGCATCAAAGTTAAATAAATTTTCGTACAAGTACTGTCGTCGTCGTCGACGACTATTATTGCCATTGCAAACGTAGAAAGAAAAAAAAAAGAAACGTGCAAAAATTTACATAAATAAATCATGCAATTGTTGTAACCAACAGCAGCGAGTCAGATTGTTGCTCAAGTGAGCAACCAATAACCAACAAACGAAATATACTCATATACTACCAAAAACGCCCAACTGAAACGATACACAACTTTTCCAAATAAATAGTAAGTTTGTTAAAAATGAGGAAAAGCCAAAAAAATGTTCGTTGCCATACGACAGAGGATGATATCAGGGTTTTTCATGGGTTTCGAAACAGATATTGTTAGTACATTCTGATGCGTAGTCTCCGGAACATCTCTTGGAAAATTGTGCAGCCTTGGTAACTACGGCGGTTGCTCATATGGTACTATTCAATCGAATCGTAGTTGTTGAATGTTAGTTCATTATTGTAACATATGTTTTTTTATTGATTTGGTTACAAAAAATTATCGTTTCTAGACGATTTATGGTATCAATCAAAACAGTATTGATAAGGAAGATCATATTAGATTACACAGGCCTACAAAATTAATGTTGCCTTGTATTGTTTCAATTAAAAACCACCATAAAACTGCAAAAAATTATTGAAATTGTGTTCCAAATTATGTCGTCTTTTTTCAGTTATCTTTGAAACTGCTTGCTTATCTGCACTATCTGGTGTTTAACTTACTCCATTTCCAATAATTTATTTAGTTCTAAAAATATATAAAAAACCCTTGACACGATAAGTAGTGTATAAAAGGAACAGTTAAGTTGATATTGTCAACATTCTCGTAGCCCATAAAACTCTTTGTGCAGAAGTTCCTTTTCCGTTTCGTATCTCTTTGTCGCTATTTTCTAAATTGCTTTTCTTTTTTTATGAGTGTGAGTTGAGTTTATGTTATGTGTGTGTGTGTGTGTGTGTGGGAACAATTTAAAGTGATTTTCATTGCAGCTAAAGTGGACGGTAGTAGGTAATAGTATTGCTAGTACTATGCTAGCTGACAGGTGAAAAGCAGGTTAATCGCTTTGAATGTGTTTGTTTAAGTGTGCACTTTTTGCTCTTTTTTTTTTTTTTTTTTGTCATTTACTCCATATCTTTCACTCTAGTTGACTTCTATATATATATATATCTATATAGAGTAATGATAGCAATTCACTTTCAATTGAAACAGTACACACACATCCATCCCTTCGCTTCCAAAAGTCAAATAAAAAGTTTTTTTTCTTCGTTGTTACAATTTTTTTTCTTTCTTCCTCTTTCGAACTTTACACGTTTCAGAGTAATTTGCTATCCTGCCAAATGCAATTTTGCAATTAGTCTGTAAATTTTTTATTAAAAGTGTACTTTAGTTTTTTTTCTTCAAAGTTGAAACCAATTTGTTTAAGTTACGAGTTATTTTTATTGGAGATATCACATTATACCTATTAAATTATTGTTCTCTTGAGCTTATCTTTTGGAAATCATTGTGGCAATTTAAATTAACTTAAAACTGTAGAAATTTCAGTATAATTTTTTAGATTTAGCATTCCAGAATCAGCATATGTTGTTGACTTAATTATTTATATTAATCCAATTAATGCGCTGAGGCAAACTAATTTCACACTATTTATAAAGTTGTATTCTAGCCTAGAATTTCTTAGTCATGCATACGTTGCACGCCTCTCTTTGTTTTATGAATTATATCTGTTAGGCACGTTTAGATAATTTAGTTTTTGTATAATTTTAACAGCGTGCGATAAGATATTGTTATACAAATTTAGAAATGTGTGTTTCCATAAGCAGTACCAGATCAGTTATATGCTGATAAGTAGCTCATTGTCACTAATTGTATCTTTTTGTGAAATAAAACTAGTATTAGTTTTGGAAAAAATGCGTACTAACATAAAATTATCATTAAAAAAGTAGATTCTCTTTAATACAGAAAAAAAAAAAATAAACTAAGGTGTATTCTAGTTCATATATTTCTATGTCCGCTATGAACGTTGAAATCATCCAAACGATTAGTTCCAAACCTATAAATTAAATTAAATTAAAATTCCATTAAATTAAAATTTCACAAAAACAATGCGTTAGTCACATTCGGTTCATTGAAATGTCGATTTTTTATTACTTCGTGCACCAACATGTTTCAAGCTGGTATTTTTCAGTATATTTTTAGTAAGCCCAAGCATATTTTAGTCTCGCTGCAATTAAGAAAAGTTCAAAAATGCCACGAAAAGAGCTGCAATTGCGAAACGTCCGTATAAAAAGCATTAGATTGACTTTATAAAACTAGATATTTTGATATATTCCAGCATATGCATCTAACTTTGAATTAACTTTAGCAACATAAACAAACCAGTTTATTTTAAGCCAATTTACTATATTCTAAATACAATTTTTCTGTTGCTTTGCTTCTGCTGCTGCTGCATGCATGTTCTATCAATTTTTAATAAGTTTTCTGTTACATGTGCACATAATATCCTTTTTACGTCATACTGACGTAATTACCTAAAGCATTCAACTTCACTTAGTACGTCAATTAAACTATTATGTATTATAATTAACACAAGATTGGCAAGCAACATGCTTAAGTCTCAGATCCAAACCAAACCGCCAAACATATGTATGCGATTTATTTAAACTGTACTAACACACACACACCTCACACACACAGACAGACAGACACAATAGAGTAGCATGTGCAGCATAAAAGCTTTATTAAATGTTATAAGCTAAAGACAAAAGCAATTAAATATTGTATGACCTAGAATATATATGTATATGCATGTGTATATGTACTTATTTACATAACTATCTCTCAATATATTCGTATGCAGTATAACCTAGTTATTACCAGGCAACACCATTAGCTCCAGCCAGTCAGCCATCCAGCCAGCCATTTAACATTCAACTTTCATGGCAAGCAGCCAGCTAACCGACCACATAGAACGACTGTTGCTGCTGCTGTTCATTTGTAAATGAAATATATATGTATACAAATTTTTAAGATATATCTTATGTAAATACAAATTTCTACAGATATATATTGTTGTAGTATGGCTTTGATTTGGTTTTGTGGAATGCTGTGGTGTCTTGTGAATATATAATTGTTTTGGCATTAATTGCAAGACGGTATTGCATGTTGCAGCATGGTGGCAATGATATAATAATAATGATGTTGATTATAATAATAATGAAGATGATGGGTCTTTTTTTTGTTTTATGGATCACGAAAAGGTCACTAAAGTTCGAGTTAAAAGAATAGCAAATATTTGCAAATGAATCCAGACGTACTAATCAAGTCAATTGCGGTTAAATGAGATAATACTGCAACGTTCGCCTTCCTGTTTAATGCGATAAATAGTAATAGTTTTTTAAAATGACGGTTTTAGCAGTGTCCTACTACTGATACGCACACAAAGATACATTTGTATCTACAACAAATTATTTGTCTCTTTCTCATTTGAATTTTAATTACAATTATTATGAATTTTTTGTTTCTCAATTGCTCACATTGCACGTGATTAAATTCATTGCTAAAATTCAGTGTCAATTGTGAATTGATTATGTATTTAATTAAACCTTGAATTTAATTTATGCATAAAACTATTCTATACGTCACAAAAAAAAAAAAAACCACTGCCATTAACAAGCAACTTACAGTTGGTCTAGCATAGCCCTTTTTGGAAAAAAAAATGTGGAAGCGATGTGTTGCTTAATTTATGCCCAACAACTAAGTTCTTTGACAGTCCAGACATTCAGTCAATTGTTCAATGTAAACATCAATCCATCAGGCAGTCATTGTTGCACGTTTTGAATACAAAATTTACTTAGGCTAAATTCGTTTTCTTAAATATGTAAAATTTACACGAGGTGTACTTGAAATGTCTATAAAATGTCTAATAAACGTGATCAAGTTTTATTAGATAATTGTATTTTAATTTTAAATTTTTTAGTGACTACTTTATAAGCGTTCATCATTATGATCTGAATTAAAAAAAAAACGAATTTTTTTATTCTCTGCACATCGATAAAGTGATGCAATTATACCAGTTGTTGTCTAGCTTTGTAGATGGCTATAGTGAGATAAACATAGCTTATGTACTCTTTTTCACCAAAGTTTACTTTCATACTAAATAAAACTCACCAAATTTTGTCAGCAAAATAAAAAGAGACAGCGGTGAAATACTACACCTTAGACTTGTTAGAAAGCTTTTGAAAATTGTTTTAGATAGCTGAAGTGAGATAAGAATAAAGATTATGTAAAGTAGATATTATGGTAGTTATTATGTATGTCTTTCGAAGAGACCTGAAACAATTTTAAATTACATTTTGGTAAGAGCCCAAGAGGAGAAACCGAGGCTGAAAATTTTTTTCGAACACTCTGAAGGCCAAATGTCAACGATTTCAATTCTGGAATATTAAAACTGCAACTAAAATCAAATTACCCCAAAAAAAAAAATTCATGATGACACTGAAATGTTTATTTCAGTTTGATATGTTTCGATTTGTCCTTGTCTCCAGTAACTTTTAAACCACTTACAAAAGTACTTTGATAAAGCCACATAAACCTAGCAAAAAGCGCTGTAAAACTACTTTGTTCCTGTTTACTAATCCTGACACTTAAATGTGACACAATTCATTTATTTAATAAAATTCCCAAATCTATTTCTTTCCGCACTGCTACTCGTCTTTAATGTTCGATGACTGCTAATAAATATAATTCACAAATCAAATCATGAAAAAAAGAAAAAAAACCCAATGAACCGAAACGCCTTTGATTTCATTTATTGCATACTAAACACATTTTGTACGTTTCATTTGATTTCGGCTAATACCGGAGCCTGAAGTGCGCAAGGTATTATTTAAGGTTCAGATGCTAAAAGGGTGTAAGCGCTCATATATCGTATATAAAGTAAGTTATATACTTGCAGATACACACACACATATATGTATAGTATATGTGTATTTTTATATATGCACCTACAATATTTTGTATCTACACATATCAGATTGCGAAGTTAAATAGCGTATGTAAAATATTTGATTTGAAATTTTTGCTGTCAATATTCGAAACACGTTTGCATAAAGTATTAAAGTCGTCAAACAGTAGTCGTAGTAATCAACCAGACAGACAGACAGGAAGTGTCGTAAAGTGTGCACAGTGTCTGGCTGAGTATCTGTATCGGTTGTCTCTGTTCCCGATGTACGTTATCAAATTGAGTATGTCAACTGCTGTCACACTTATATATCCACAGTTACAAAAGTTAGAGTTAATGTTTAATTTTTAGATAGAAAATCAGACAGAGACAATTTAATACAACCAAATATAATTTAATAAGGTATATAAATTAGGTTTACAAGCTTACACACGTGTAATGTCAACGTATCTAAATACGCTTAATTATCTTATCTTTAAGTTTTCGCAGTAAATTTTTTATCTAGATAGCTTATCAAAAAAAAGATACAAAAAAAGATACAAAAAAATAGTAAAGTAAAAATTTAATATCTTGCGACATAGTTTTGACGTAGGCAAATAGTCTGCTATTAATTACACATTTATTATTCATTATTATTATTATTATTGAATCGCATTGCAAAAATATGATAACGTTGAACAAAAAATAAAAAAAAAAAAAGCAGATACAACAATTTTGCGCGCGCCCCGTAAGAAAATTGTGTCGCAAGATCTGACGTAAATTTGGTGGCGCGCGCAGCATTTTACTAGTTCAAATGATAATCAGTCGCATGAATGAGTGTTCTACTCGTTGCTTTCAGTTTAGCTATTAAGCAATAAATTTACGTTTGGCGTCTCGTGTGCGTTTTTACGCTATAAATTATCTGATTGCCAAGCAAATCAGAATGTCAGCGTACTAGCCTAGCAATGAGTATAACACGAGCGAAGAGATTATCAATATCAACAGCAACATTCTGACACTCGTCATGTGTATAATTAAATAATAAATGATTTGTTAGTAGAATGCAGTTGGTTAATTTCTTTCTTTTACGAGAGTGGTCTTTAAAGTCTTTAACTGAATGTTTATTTAGTATTTACAACTTAATTCTACAAACCAATCCAATGCTTTGGAGTTTCTAATTAGAAATGTTTCACTGCTTTTTTTAACCAAATTATACATTTATTGTTTAAATATTTAAAGAAAAAAAAACGGTCCTCTTCATCATATTGTGAGTAGCAGATTTAACGGTAGATGGGGCCTCCAGAATCCATGTCCTGCCGCGGAGTTCACCGCGGGTGGATTTTCACTTGTGTGTCTGCCACCTGGAGTAGTTTTGTTTCTTCTAGCCGTCTTATCCATGGTTCGTGTAATCATTTAGTTTTAAGTTATTTTCCGGTTGAGGGAACAACACCCTACGAACCAACCTCAACCTGAGGGTTGGCTCTTTAGACGCCTCTTACGTTAAGCTGAGCTTGCTGTGGTGGTATTCTTGACAGTAAGCACACCACACGTCATATTCTTTTTTTAGTCAAATTTATGAAAACTCTGAAACCAATTCTTTTAAGATCCTAAAAATAGTTTGAGTAGAAAGATCAAGCCATACTTTATATAAAATTGTTCCAATAAAGGTTTTAGGAACCGAATTTTAGATACAAACCCACGATTAATATAACCATTTGGATTAATAGATTGCTATCTTCAAAAGCCAAATACACTAGACGCCAAATTTAATTCGACATGATCTTTTGTATCAAAATGTTATTCTCAAATGGTTAATAGAGATAAAATTGAGCTGATGTCTTACGTTATAATCTAGGAACTATATAGTTTATTTATGATCATCGGTGGC
This sequence comes from Leucophenga varia, assembly GCA_018903435.1. NCBI lineage: Eukaryota > Metazoa > Arthropoda > Insecta > Diptera > Drosophilidae > Leucophenga > Leucophenga varia. Next base: position 7,125,066 of record JAEIFJ010003025.1, read on the forward strand.
TTAGATAAAATTTGGAGAAGGAATAGACGAGAGATAATATTCCGATACAGGCAAAGTTTAGAAGCATATATATTTTATTAGGGCAAAATACTAAAATTTTTGCTTCAAGTGTACGCTCAAGAGTATTGCTCTAGATATATGTATAAATATTTCATCACATTTTTCGTCTTTATCAAGCTCAACGGTTTTTGGAAACATCTTAATTCGTTTATTCATTCGGTTACTCATTCATCACATATTAAATTCGCGGAAATTGTTAACGCTTGAGATTTTTTTTTTTTTGTCGTCAGGCCCCCATAACTAATTGTTATTTTATTATCGCTATGTCTACTGTGCTTTCTATCTTATTCGGCAATTGTATATATAATATAAAATGTGCCTATGAGGAGATACATTTATCAGTTCGAAATATCTATTCAAACGCATATTGTGCAAATTTCACGCTACTGCCTTGTCTGAGATTTGATTGGATTACATCAAACTACTTTGGCGGATGCTAAATTTGTTTATACAAATTCGAATTAATTGTTTGTTGTTGTGTTGCCGCCGACGCGACGCAACGGGCGCTACGCGACTCGACTTTCATTGTTGGCATCGTTTTTTGAATGAATTTGGCATGAATAGTGGCGTGCCTCATTAGACTTTAGCGTTGCTTCGCTTAGCGTCGAGCGTGACCATGACAATGAGTAAAGACTTTTGATTTTTTTTTTTTCTCATACTCTCCTTTTTAAACGCTTTCACATCACCCCACACACACACACACACAGACTAAAATGTATCTACTTATTTGTGATTTTAAGCAATTATTGCTAAAAGGAGACAAGATACTATTTCGTGCAAATTAAAGCAAATTTTGTCTGCATTATTTATTGCTTTTAATGGATAAATTATGTTTTGAGATACTTTTGGTTTTCTTTTTTAACTTTTCGTGGAAATGTCAAGATTAATTTGATATTGAATTTATACAAGAAAATCATTATCGAAAAAAATATGAAATAAATTATAATTACTTTGTTTTTTATTGTAATCAGATTCTAATTTAGAGTAGAATATTATGTTTCAAAAACATTTTCACTTTCAAAATTTTCTACAGTGTACTTATTGTAAAGTACAACCGCTTAACGAGGTCTACAAGGTTTATAAATTTTATTTTATGTACTTATCTGTGCTGCTTATTTAAAAATTGTTCAAAACCCCAAACCTCAGTGACAGGGAGTGTCTTGTATGCGTCAATGTCAAACATCAAAAAATAAAATAGATAACATTTCTTGGAGAAGCAATGAAGTTTACAGTTTAGTTCATTTCTGGCTTTCTTGTAAATTGTCTGGTAAAAAAATATTATTTAAGTTAGTTTTGTCAATTTTCTGAAAGTATAAAAACTGCTAATTGGAAAGAGAAATGTCTCTACTGAATACATCAAGTGTTTCCAATCAAATTGTCTTTTCGGTCGAACCACTTTAAGTTTTGTCTATAAACTAAACCAACTCAGCCCACATAAACAGAATATAACCTTGGAAACATTCGGCTTTCTTCTTGGATATAAATATTTCAAGTGTTGCTAAGAGTTATGACAAAATATTATAATGGCAAAAACATGAAAAGTGTTGCGGGCAAAACATTTCAAGGGGTTTGTACTGTGCATGGTAATTTCTATTGATTCGATCGTCGGTCCAGCTCTGCGTTTAAAAATTTGCATGGTTTAGCACCAAAGAGAAAGCAATTTTAACGTCTCGGTTGCTTTTGGATGGGCTCAGGACACCGGTTATTATGGTGAAGCAATTTTAAAAAATGTCGATATGGGCGAAATCGGAAAAAAACACTTTTAAATTGAGAGCGGTTCGGAATATTTTCGAATCCCGACCCTCTCGAAATAAAAATTAATATAAATTTCACATTGGTAAATTTCTAAGTTAAAATGGAAGATAGTTTGATCTCCGAATGGTTCTACAGAGCTTTAGGTTTAGTGACTGTATATCTTAAAGTCTCCAAGCTACGCGGCAGTCGATCTGACGAACATAGCTATTTCGACTCAGCTTTCGATACTGATCAGGTATTATATATAGTTACTTTATAAAGCCTTTTAAAAATTTTTTTGGTAAAAACTGTTGAAAAAAGTTGGAACCATGGGAACCACGGGACAAATTTAAAAAAAAAAATAAAAGGTATCTGTAGTAAATAATTTTAAAAAATCGTGATGGCCGGGATCAAATTTTTAGACCTGTCAGATCACTTAGTGATTTGCAACCCTGATTTTTTTTTTCGAATATATCTAACTAGAGCTTAGTTTCAGCTAAATTTAATGCTGACTATCTTCTTTTGCAAAAGTCAATGTGCCATCAAGTACTATGAAACTCTATCTAATGTTTATATATATTAATTTTTTACGTAGAATCAAATGTTGACATTCGCATATCGCTTCTGAAGTAAAAACAAATGTGTTTATGTATATATAGTGCGTCTTTAAGTCTGACTGTCTGTAATTCTGATACGAGTATCGTGGTGGGGTACCACAACCAAACAAACGAACGATTTGATTTTGTTGAAACCGACTAAACAATCTAAACGCGTATCTAACAACGCAAAACTGTTTAATATTCATAAATATGAATAAATAAATTCAATATCCTATTTTGTGTGTGCAGTCGTTGCATGGAAGCTAAACGTTTGGGATGTGTTTAGGAAATTTTTTATCAACAAACTTTCTTTGAGAAAAGATATTGTAAAGTTTTTTGTAAAACAAATCAAAATAAAATCATATTTTTTTTATTGTATTAAAAATAATAAATATGAAAAATAAATTTGTGTTTTTTGCGTAAGTTAAAATGCAATTTGTCTGCAATAAGAATAATTTTAAACAATGCAATTGTTGCTAAGTCAACCAAAGTTGCTGCTACTATTGCTACAGCAACAACAACAAACACAGGAACAATAGCAACAGAAAAGCAAAGAAAAGTGCATTCAAGTGTTAACCCCAATCGAAATGTGTTTTTTTATGCCTTTTGTTGCATTTTAATCAATTAAACTTTTGTCAACTTTTGTTACACAAAAAAAAAAAAAAGAAACCAATGGGAACAATCTGCAATTTAGAACGGATATAAATATAAAAGTTTTTTTTTTTTTTTTTTTTTTTTTTTGTTTACCCTTAAGCCAAGAAGGAAGCATTGGTAAATGTGAAGTTAGCGCATTCCATTCATTCATTCATTCATTGTTGCCATATAGCAAACCAATGCGGAAGATGATTGTTAAAAATGCAATTTCTAAAAAAAAAAAAAAATTATATATAAAAAACGGTTTGAAAAAACTACGCGCGCAAATAATGCAACTAAAAGCAGGAACTGTGTTCCATTTTTTGTAAAAATGTCGTTTAAAACCAAAAGCGGAAAAAACATTGCCGTGATGGTAGTACGCTACTTTTTTTTTTTTTTTTTTTTTAATTGGGTCAAAATAGGTTTTAGACAAATAACAATTTTATGTGGTTTTTAGGCAGCAGTAACTTTCAAATATTTTTAAATATGTCTTTTTTTTTCTTCTTTTTTTTTCGACGACAAAGAAACGTGCGTTGTTCTGGAGATTCTACCTTTGAAACATACTATCGATTATATACAAAAATATTTATATCTGAAACTAGTATTAAAATAATTTTTGTTTTTCTTCTTCATTTCAGTTTCGCCAAAATGTCTAAGTTCTCAGGTAAAAAATGTCGCCTGCTTTCGATGATGTGGCTGACGGCGTTTTTCTTCTTTGTCGAGATTGTTGTTGGCTATGTGACAAATTCCATGGCGCTTGTCGCTGACAGTTTTCATATGTTGGGCGATATTGCAGCATTAATTATATCATTTTTATCAGTTAAGGTAAGTCATGTTCAAAAATGTGATACGTGCTATCAATGTCTGTCGTTATGAAATGACATTTATTTTTTTTTTTTGAGCTACTTAAGCTGTACATCAACATTTCAAAATGGAATTATTTGACTAACATGTTTTTTTTTTTTTTTTTTTTGCAGATGTCACCAAAGAAATGGTCCAAAAACACATTCGGCTGGGCACGTGCTGAGGTGCTCGGTGCATTGGTCAATGCTGTATTTCTAGTGGCGCTTTGCTTTAGTATTACAATAGAGGCTTGCAAAAAGGTGAACAACAACAACAACAATACATGAAAGAATAATACTTCTACTATATTTATAGACATAGACAACAAATTGTATGCATGTTGATGAGAAGTGAACTAGTCAGATAGTTTCATTGAAAGTGATGACGAGTTGTATGTACATTCGATGCTAATGCATTTCAACACAATAGTAGAAATATATACTCATAGTAGTGGGGAAAAAATCACAACAATGAATAACAATGACAGCCAATAGACAATATACCAACGTAATATCGTAGATAGTCTAACAATTGCGTTTAGATGAATAGATACATTGCTACTTTTTATACTTGAAAATTTACACAATTATATACACCGATACTTCGATTGTTTTCATTAGGGTATTCAAGTTTTTTTTCCCTATTTTAATTTTTATACAAATAAATTAAAAATTAAATCCTTACAACTTTATTTAAAAGTGTAAAACTAAACACTTTAGTGGAACTGTTTTCAGTGTCTCCCCTACATATCTGTCCTCAGCTTAAAATATGACTCCATTACTGTATCTAAACATTGATAATATGGGACCATAGAACAATCCCTTCTCAAAATTTTATCTAAGCCACTTTTGATCAAAAGTAAACTGTTCAATAATACTTGTGACGGGTATTTGAGCTTTGGTTCCGCTGAAATCAACAATTTTCCTTGCGTTAAAAAAAAATTATTTAAAAAATTACTTATTATTTATACAGTTATAAATAGATGGTATTTATTTTTTTTTTAAATTCAATACAGTCGGTCATTTATATTTATCGAATAATACGATTTAAAAAAATCCCACTTAAAAATCAATTCTCGTTTTTTACATTAACGCAAAATTTAAGAGCTGAAGAATATTCAAGAAATAAATTTATTGTTTTGAAATTATAGTCATACTTTTATTACAGAAGTTATTCAAAATATTTTGTAAGAAGGTCGTGTGATCTCGACGTTTCGAAAATTTTTGATAAATTCTCTGATAGTGTTCCTATTCTCGAGTATTTAACTGTTTAAATGTACACTTATAGAAGCGTAATTGGACTTGGTTGTTGGTGCCAATTCAATGTGCAATCTCAACTTATATCTTTCGTCGATGTCTGTCTGTCTGTCGTTGTCTGCCTCAGTCGCTTTGTTAACGTGATTTGTTTAAATTAGTTTGTATTTCATTTCAAACGCTTCTCTAAACTTTTGTACATGTTTTATTTTAACTGTTTTTTTTTTATTTTATTGTATTTTAATTTATTGTATATATTTTATTGGCTTCTCTTTGTATTTCGTTTTATTTATAGTCATTTTGCTTTCGATTGCATTTTAGCAACTTTTTTTTTTTTTATATTATTTTATTTTTACACAAGAAATTCGCAGCAGAATAATGATGAAAATAATCAACTCAGATATCTTAAAATACACAACACGTGTCGTAAGATTTACGACAATATTTATAATTAACAAGAGTATGCTCGGCTGCAAGATACCCTGTACCCAAACTTTATATGCCTTAAGTTAAGTCCTTTCTTAGTACAATACCTTATTGTATTGGAATTTTTACAAAATTTGTATGGGGCTATACCAAAAATTTTTTTTTTTTTGATCCTAGTCATAATGGGATATTTCATTGGGACTATCATAGGCATAATTTATACTTAATTTAGACTTACTAGAATAAGAAAAAATGAAGACAGCATGACGGACGGACGGACAGGCGGACAAAACTAGTTCGAATCCCCTTCCAATGGTGATGAAGAATATATATACTTTATAGGGTCTACCTAGCCTCCTGTCTGTCTATTACATATATTCGTACAAACGTAATATACCCTTTGGGTCGGGGTATACAAATGTATTTTTCTTTTTTACTTCGATACATTTTGTTGATATAGGGGGTATATTATGTTTTCTACAGAAGGGTTTTGCGATTCTTGAAAAATAAAACGAATCAAAATACTTTTTACTCAGAAAGTTCTTATAACTTTGTATACAACGTTTATACGAGGCTTGAAATCACGAAAAATTAGCTGACTTTGTCAAGATTTACAACTCAGCTGCTTATATTGTATCTAATTGTTAAAATTTTTAATTAACAGATTTATCGAGAAGGAGACAATACATGATCCCAAACTGGTTGTCATTGTCGGTGTACTTGGACTGGTCGTTAATTTGATAGGATTGTGTTTGCTCTACGGTGCGTATTTTAATATTAAAATTGCTGTACTGGTCAAAAATTATTGATTTTATTGTAATTACATATTTTTATATTTTTATTTTTTTTTTTTTTTTTTTGTTGCTAACCACAGAACACGGTGGACATCATGGACACTCACACGGTGGTGGCCTTACAAGAAATCACAGTCGTCTCACTGAGCTGGCAAACATGGACGATGCAGAGGATGAGAGCAATGATTATGCATATGAAAAACAAAAGGAAAAACAAATTAAGAAATCAAGTCATGGCCATAGCCACGATCCAGGACAAATGAATATGCGTGGTGCATTTTTGCATGTACTCAGTGATGCTATGGGCAGCATTATTGTCGTCATCAGTGCATTGGTGCGTTCTTAGTTGTGTTTAGTTTACACTTTAAGTATTGTTTAAATATTATCAACTACTAACGTACGTCATTCTTTATGTTGCCGCAGGTTGTTTGGTTAACCAAATGGGAATATCGTGACTATATGGATCCAGCGTTGTCTATATTGCTTGTTGCGCTTATTTTACATTCCGTTTGGCCGCTGTTACGTGAATCTGCACTTATACTATTACAAACCGTACCAACACACATTCAGGTTGATGCCATACAGAAACGTTTACTTGAAAAAGTTGATGGTGTGCTGGCAGTGCATGAGTTTCATGTCTGGCAATTGGCTGGCGATCGTATTATTGCATCGGCACATATCAGATGTCGCAATCTATCAGAGTATATGAAGATTGCCGAAAAAGTTAAGGAATTCTTTCATAATGAAGGCATACACTCAACGACAATACAGCCCGAATTTATTGAAATCGAAGGTTGCAATTTATCTGATGGTACATCGAGCATTAATATGAGTGGCTCGGATTGTTGTGCGCTGGACTGTCCCACTACAGATGAGGGTTGTGTAAAGGCGACATGCTGCCAAAATAATAATAAATTGGTATATACAATATTATGCAGTTTAATACGCAGACGTATATCTAACAATTTTGTTTTTATCTTTTTTAGAATCAACTGCCCTCACCAACAAATTCACCTTATCTCTGCCGCCAAAGAAATGCTGCACGCAATACTGGTGATGTTGAAGCCGGTTCATTGCTGGAACCCATATCAAATGCCACAAATTCTTCAGCAAATGCAACAACGTTAACGACGACGACAGCGTCAACAATACAAACGCCAAACGGTGAAGTAGTCTGACAACATCAAAATACACCAAAAAAAGAACAACTACAGCAACAACAACAACAAAAGCAAAAGCATTTGCTGCAATCAATTTCACCGAACCTAAGACGTCAACAACAACAACAACAGCAACAACAAAGATTGCAGCCAGATTTAAATGAAGCAAATAAAATACAATACACTAGAACGCCACAACCAGCACCAACACCAACACCACAACCATCACTAAAGTTAAAACATTCATCAACAATCATCGACGAATCCAACAACCCCAACGATGCCACAAACCTATCTGTGACCGCACAGCGTCGCCGTGAGCTTAAATTACGCGCTGAGCGTGAATCACAAGAACAAGTTGCGCTCTCTGGTGGCGCCTGTACAAGAAACGGTGACGAAGTTGCACTTTAAAAAAAAATAGAATTTCGACTTATTATGTATTTGTTTTACATACAATATTTTTTTGTTAGTTTAGATAAAATTAAACAGATTTTATATTGTTCCAAATGTTGCGCATTAAACTTTAGATAATTTATCAGTTTAATTAGAAGTGCGTGATAATTTAGTAAAATTATTGTTTATCGTTAATTTTTTTTTTTTACAATTTTGACTTAGACCAAAAACAGTAAAAAATAAAAAAACAGAATTGTATTTAGAGAAAGAAAAGGCATAAATGAAATATAATAAGAATTATATTATGAGCATGTAAAGTAGTTGGAAATACTAGAGAAAGTTTTTGTAGTAAACATAAAAATAAAAAACACTGTACAACTATAAGAAAAAAAAAGAATTTAAGAGGTTTTTAAGTGATTTCTATTTTTGTTTAAGTCACCTAAAATTAGACCGCTGTCATATGTGTCATGTTTCGAATTTTTTGTGATATAAGACAGCTACAATCTGGAGCCTATACCATAGTGTGTACTGTGTACCTATGTATGTAGTTCCTTCCTTTGTTTTATATACAAATTAATTTATTTTTGTTTAACTTGTCTGCGACACTTTTTTCTTAAATTTTGGAATAGAAGACCAAATTATCTAATTTATATTTATAAGTAGAAATTATTGTTAATACTTAACTAAATAAAATAAATAAGAGCTATAATAATAAATGTTGCATTGAACTAGAACTATGGAAAACGGGGGAAGTCATTTACTATTGCATTTGAAAATATGAAAATAAAAAAATAAATAAAAAAAACACATTCCGCTTGGAAATTCAATAAAATTGTTAAAGTAACAAGATAGAGGTTTGCATAAATACAGCAGAAAAAACGGCACAAAATATTAATGCATTTCTGTAGATCTATAGAAAATCGCAAAAAGTACACATTCTGTAGATATTTACTAATATTTTTTAATTAAATAATTTTTAAACTGAAAATATTTTCAAAATTAAAGTTTGATGCTCAAAAAACATAAAATGATAAAGTTTAAATAGGGAAATTATCTGTCCGATGCTAAATAAATATACTTCGAGTTGACTTGGCTTTTTTGAACAGCAATTTTGTTTAGTTAAAAATGAGCAAAAACCTCTACCTCAAAAAACCTCTTAAAAAAAAAAAAGTTGTTACAGTGTAAATGTTGATAGAATGTTTAGCGTTAAAGCATTTAATATATATGTACATAAGCATATATATAAGGTATGCGCTGATTTTAATGTATGAATGCTCGCCCGCCCTCTACATATGTATAACTTAGATTAAAAAAAAGAAGAAAATTAGCAATAATAAAATAAAAATAAAATCTTGAGGCATACTTCGTTCAATTAGATTTGTGCAATCCAAAGCATATTAAATCTAATTCGAATGAAATATGCCTCTATCTTAAAAAAAAAAAAACTAAAAAAAAAAATATGTTCTCTAGTTAAATAAAAATCAGAAAAAAACTTGTTTATAAGTAATGTTTTATATATAAATTTAAGTTTTTTTAGACTTTAAGTAAAAATAAGGGAAAAAACAAAATAAAACACATACATATGTACTTTTTTACCTTTTAAAGTTTATACAAAAAATAATAATAAAACAAAGATTTACTGATAATGTTAAAATACGTTAAAATATTTGCATATGAATTGAAAAAAAAAAAAATAATAATAAAAATAAAAAAAATATTTGCAAGTTTGTCGTAAAAAAAAATGAACGACAACTATATATAAATAAAATACTATATTTAAAAGGCTACAGTTGAAAAAAATATAAAGTTAGCTAAAGTCAAACGATAAGCAGTGTTTTTGAAAGATGCGTAGAGACAGATATATATATAGTTAATATATAGCGAGAAAACAAAAAAAGATAAGTAGGCAATTTATTGAATAAGAGAAACTTTAGCAAGTTTGTTGAATGCATATACATATTTAAATTTTAGCTGTAATAAAAAAAAAAAGCAACATTTTTTTCGTACTTTAAAAACTTTTCTTGTGTGTGTAAATATATACCTCATGCATTATAATCATTAAAAATTTAAATAATGAAATGAAAAATTGATTTTTTTTTTTGTACTTTAATTCGGAGTGTTTTTTTTTTTTATAAAAGTTTTTTTTTTAACAAATTTCAAAATAAAAAATCTTTGGTTTAAAGTTATATACACCACATGGTGAATAAAAAATTTAAAAATTTAATAAATATTTAAAATGGTGAATACGATACACATATATCTACAAATTTAAAAACTTTTCAATATTAATATAAAATAAACAAAAAAATTATGAACAATTTACATACAAATAGCAAGAACAGTCGGAAAAATACATATTTGCTAAAAAATTAAAAAAAATTGTATTTACAAAAAAAAAAAAAAAAAAAAAAATTGGAGAATCTTTTCACAATCAACTGTTGGCTGCTGATGTGGCGTGGTCCTCCTGTTGTGTTGAAGTCTTTTGTTTTTTCTTACGCACTTTTGCTTTACTTTTCGGTTTTTGTTGCATTTCGATTTCGATTGCCTCATCCGCGAGGCGTATTTGTTGCTATAATTTCTCTTCCATATTCTTTTCCGTATTCTCCTCAACGATTGCCTCATCCCATGGTCCGTGTATATTAAATTTATGCTTTTGTTTTTGTACAAAAATCCAAGTGAATACAAAATTTATAAAGCCGATTATGGTAACGTACAAAATTAGTACTGCATGCGATATACGCCATAGCGCTAAACTAAGCACACAGAATATTGGTAGCATGCATACGGGATGCCATACAGCTGCCGTTAAGATTGGATATAATACAAAAAATATGGCAGACTCGACCAGTAGCACAAATGCATGATACGATGTTGCTAAGCGTGATGCCAAACAAACAGCACCGAAAATGGCAACATTTAATGAAATTGCTTTTGAAACCATTGCCACATCTAAGCCATAATCGAAAAATACTAAATTCAATAGTAAAACCACAAAGGTCATTGTGAAAATCGTATCCGTGCTGATGGCATCCGTAAGCGTATGCAGCAACGGTGAGAAAAATATAACCAAAGAGCAACACTGTGATGAGCGTTTTCGAATCTTCGATAAGCAGCACAACGCTAAGGCTACGACCGCGATACCAGAGATAACCAAGTGCCGTAATTGCGCTACTAGGCAGTAGTATAGCTGTGGGTGAGACATTTTTACTGTACATCAAATGAAAGATTATCAGAAAGGCAGTGATGCATGATATTTGATTGTTCAGTACTGTAACGCCGGCAATAGCTTCATAGTAGCTGTAAATAAAACAAAAGGTATTTTATTTATGTTTTATTTATTATTTCCTTGTTATTGTTACTCTACCTGTAAATGCGTACATTTAGATTAGTCTGTAGGTCTTTTAAAAAACTTGGATCTGTGTAATTATCAGGATATTCGTGATTTTCATAGAGCACTTTACGCCATGGCTTTCTTGGAACATTGTGGGTTTTGGACATGACACTGAGGCTTGCTGTGTGGGGTGTGCGAGTAACTTAATTTAACATTTACTTTTGTTTTCACTTAAATTAATGCAAAAGCTTAGAAATAATTGTATCGACTGCAATTGTTTACAAACAGCTGTTTAACAGCTTAACAGCTGTTTACATCATTCACATGGGTTGTTTTTCTTTTTTCGATATATGTGAATGGCAATTGGTCGTTATAAATAATAAAAAGCAACTCGAATCGAATGCGGAACAAAATCACTGTTGCCTTATAGCCTTATTTTGAACGCGATAAGAAGGTAGGGTGCATGCAATGTATGTAAACTAAATATATATTCTTAGTCAGCTCGACGTAACGAATCGATCTTACTATGTCCATCTGTCTGTCAGATATATTTGAGCGTCTTAACCCGAAAAAAACTTTTCTTTTAATCAAAATTTTTCCAAATTTCCGCATACGGCAGCATGCACAACCCAACGTCCTCTCTTGTTATTATATTACAGTCCTACGCTGATTTTAAAACGGCAACGAATAACGTTTAAAACGATAAAACGAAACATATGATTTGAACATTCACAAATTCACCATGCGTTGAAATTGTACCTGTTAGAGGAACAGAGTTAAACATAATAATCTAGTGTCTCGTTCGCACTTCATAACTTACAACTTAAATTGAGCAGATACGCTTGAGTTAGGTGCAAGCAGTGCAACAACTACAGCCATCTCGTTTGCACTACACTGCATTACAGACGGCGACAGTGCAAATGCAGTTGCATTAGTAACAGACGACGACTGCTGCGAATAATAACAACAACAACGGCGACGTCGCGGGTTATTCGATACGCTAAATAAATAATATTTTTAAACTAAATTAACTATGAAAATATAACAAATTAACTCAAATCAAAAAAAATTACAAATATAAAATTCATTTCAAAACGAACAAGCAAAATGCCAAAAATGGAGAAAAAGAAATTAAATTTAAAGGAGCGTGTAGAAGATCAGATTTGTGATTTAAGTCTATCGGAGCTAAGTGAAGTGCCAGTGCGTGAAATAGTAAGTTATTATACAATTCTTTATTAACAATTAATTAATAAAAAAAAACAAGAAATGCAGCAACCGGCGCCAGTAAAAAGGCAATACAGCTGGTGGGGCGCCGTAGTAACAGATTGGCGTCTGGCATAAGTCTAGCCGGTTTAGCTATCTCACTCGAACACACGTGCATAAGCATTAAAACTTATTGTTGTTTTTATTGTTTTTGTTTTTGCTAAAATGCATTTCCACTTGAGAACACTTTGCGGCAGCCTTTGCTGCAGCTCCCCGTTTACATCTAAATACACACACACACACAGCGCACGCACACATATGCACACCGGTTAAACAAGGGTTTTGCTGCAAGCGTCCTCGGCCATGAAATTTTGCTTGAGGGTTGTTTTTTGACCTCGCAAGACATCCATCGATCTATGTATAGTATGTATGCATATGGCATATACCTAAAGGATAACATACAATGCGGTAAGCACAATGCACAAACAAATCAACTCACCCCTTGCGGCGGCGCCACTACCACCACCACCACCGCCACCAAACAACTACAACAACAACATTCAGTGCTGCCTGCTGCTGCTACTGCATTTTGAAGTTTTTACTTTTTTATATTTTGGCAGTTTTAAAGTTGAAGTTGTCGAAATTTGTGCAACGTTCTCGATTTCATCAACATCCTTTTTGAGTGTCTTTGTTTGCATTAAAGATTTTTCTGTATTTTCATTTTCGCTTACAGGCTTCTTTTAAACGTGTCACACAATTAGATCTCTCAAGCAATCGACTCATAACACTTGGGGTATGTACACATAAATATGTATAATTAAAATTTATTTAATGTATAATTTAAAAAATTTGCTTTTAATAGAAAAACTTCACCACGCTTACACGTCTCGTAAAATTGGATCTTAGCAAAAATCAAATACGCTTTTTACCCGAAGATTTTGGTCTCCTAGAACAATTGCGTCATCTCGATCTTTACGATAATCGTTTGGAACATATACCACTAAGCTTTGGACAATTACGACGTTTACGTTATTTGGATTTGAAGGGTAATCCTTTGTCGCCGGCTTGGGAAAAGATTGTTGGACGTTGTTTGACTACAAAGGATTGTCAGGACGCAGCAAAAAAGACGGTAATATATATTGTATGATATATACATTTATCATTGATCTAATCAATAATTGCTATATCGAAATTGTTTATATATGCCATTTTAAATATTTTTATCAATTTCACATTTGTAACAAATTATAAACTCTATAAATTTTTACAGGTTAGCGTTTGCATTGATTTAAAAATCGATTTAGCTGCAAGAGAAAAAATCATTGCCGAAACAGCAGCAAATCACGCCGCAATGGCACAGCAGCAGCCACAACAACAACAAACAGATGCATCTGGTAATGCTACGGAAAATGTCGCTGCAACATCGAATAAGAAATCAAATAAAAAATCAAATAAAACTAAAACCAAAAAACTGTCCAGTTCACCGAGCGGTGTACACGATAATGAATTAACCATTAAAGAAGTAAATGTGTCGAACAATCAAAAAATGACAAATAATAAACCAAATAATAAGCGTAAAACATCGAATGGTACACAAAAGAAACGTGTACCCAGTACACGTGCTGCATTTACATCGTTAATGACATTTCTTATATTGCTTGCCATAAATATTTGTATAATCTATATGATTATGTTTAAAAATCCGGAAATAGCTGATAAATTAATCGAATATATACCGCCACAATATCGTGATTGGATACTTACCAAAACGGAATTTTATCGTATGCATGTTTCCGATTGGATTTCACAATATCGTACACCACCGGAAGAACACTGACGTTTCATTTATTTGAAGCCTTAAGAAGGGAAAACTGTTTGCGCAGGGCTTCAAATAAGTAAAAATTTCGAAAATAAAACAAAAAACAAATGTTTTAGGCGCAAAATTCTTTACAAAAATATAAAAATTGAAAATGATTCGAAAACGAAAAGACACAAATTGGAATTGAATTATTTAAAAAAAATAATAATAAATAAATAAAAGGCAGCCAAAAGTTGAAGAAACAACATTGAATAAAAAAAAATAAAAAAATTAATAAAAATATTTTAAACAATAAAATGAAGGAAAACTATTTTTAAAATATAAAACTTTTAAGCACTGCCAGCAGTACGTCCAGGAACAAGTTAACATAAAATATAAAACGATTATATAAACACAAACAAAAAAAGAAGGAAGGAAACAAAAAGAATATGCAAATTATTTACAAGAAATTTATGGCGGCCAGCGTTAAAGAAAAAATACAAAAACAATCGATTACACTAAACTACAAACAATAGACTAAACAATAATTATAATTAATTAATAAACTAAACTACAAACACTCCACACAATCAGTCACTCAATCAATCAATCAATCATTTACTGCTCCTCACTACAGTTCAAAACTGTTAAAACTACAAAATATACACGAAATACACTCAGTAACTTAACTCAGACTCAGCGCAGTGTTACACTGCAAATATTTTTTGCATACTACAGGCATACAATATGAATACAATTACAAATAAAATAACTAACAATAGTTGCGCCCGATTCTATAAGAATTTCTTGTGCAATTCTTTTTTTTTTTATAAGAAGCAACGTTAACTGTTTATAGATTTCTTTTTTGCATTTTATTGTATTAAAAATAAAAAATATTACATATTATTATAATAATTTATCTAATTTTTATTAGCTTTTAAGTTAAACAATTTAAGAATATTTAATTAGATTTAAACTTAGGTTTCAAAACAGTCAAAAATGGTAAAGCTACATTTAAACAAAAAAAAAAAACAAAATTATTCTTACTTAATTTTTTATATTCAGAACTAATTAAAAGTAAAATTTTATACATTTAAATATATTTTCGAATAAAGAAAACTATTTATATTTAAAAAAAAAACAAAAATTTAATTTGTACACATTTTATTAAGTTCCACGAGGCAACATTTTTGGAATCCTATTCTCAAAATATAAATTAAAGCTTACAGCAATAACAATTGAAGTCAAATACTTTATTTCATCAAGGGATTCTAGACCAGTGGTGGGCTTTTTAATTCAATAAAAAATAAAGTTAAGACAAATGATACAAACCTTAGAGCTGGAAAATAACAAGCGATTTTAACATCGAAATCGAACTATATAAGCTGAACCTTGCCAAATGCATTTGTAACGCGTTCTTTATTTATTTAAAAGTTCTATCTAAATTTTTTGTAGATACAAAATATAAATCTTCATAAATTATACTAGTTTAAGTTGTTGTAAAGATATTTTGGTCCAGTGTAAAAAATATAATCCATTGCATTTCAATAATACTCAGACTATCTTAATTATATGAAGTATCTTAGTTAATATTTAGCAAGTAGCTACAACAATACATGTGAAATAGTTGCTGTAAACAAAGTCTAGCGCCCACAAAGTCTTATAATTGTAATTAATATTCACTCTCTTGTACTTAAATAAACTTTTGATAATAAGACACTCAAAAGTGCTGATGTAATCTTTACGCTATTTTGAATGTCTATAGATAAAAACATAACTATAAAAAGTCTGGCGTAGTGTGTGGACCTGAGTCAAGTGATCTTTGCAAAACAAGCTTACAATGACTATACAAGTTCATTGCGTAACTCGAGAGAAAGGTTAAGAATCTGGTGGGCGATGCCACAAAAGAAAAACGAGCACTACGACATAATAAAATATCGACACCAAATATGTAGTTAGGTTAAGTTAATTATCGGAGTATCGACGCATATTCTTTGAGGAATTTGAGATTATTCCTAGTCGATCTTTGAACTTAAGCTCTGGCCTACATAGCTGCACATGGAAACATGAGATACATTGATCTATTTTTGAATATATTAAATTATTTTTAAACTTTTTTTGATACGAAATTTTTATTATTTAAAGGGTTTCAAAATTCGGGTTATCCCATCCTATGCCACCATCTATAGATTTGTGAAGACACCTCGAATTTGATTTATTTCTGGGATATCATCTTTGTTTTAATTACGTATTTTTGGATTTAAAAATTATTGATTAATTATCTTATTTTTTATATTTATGCCTATCACGACGCCTAGTTCTGACACTGCATATACTTATAGTTTTTGTTTATAATAAAATTGCAAAGAAAATAAATTAAATTGATTTTTCAAATATCTTTCAAAGTTATGAATTTGTGTAAACAAATATTGAGTGTACTATTTATGTATGTACTATCAAAGAATTTCAATTTATCTATCATTCTATTTTTAGGTCATTGTACGATACTATCGTAACCACAAATGCAACGAGTTTTGTACGAAGGTTGATTTAAAGGTTCTTTAAAAAAATAATAATTTAAAGTATTTATTTTTTAAGCTATATTTTAGTTATGTGTTTTAATTGTATTATATAAAAATAGAAACAAAAAAGAAAACTAAATAGAATTTATTTAATTAGAAAATAGTAAAATTAAAAACTAATTCAAATAGAAAGTAGCAAAAACAAAGGCAAAGAAGAGATACAGATTTGCTTATTCAATCCAACAATGTTTCTCACTCTCTCTATCTCTATGTCTTGCTTATGTGCTAGTAACGGTCAACAAGCTATTTTCTATTTGAATTAGTTTTTAGTTTAGCTATTTTCTACTTGAATTTATGGATTGTTAAGCACCTTTAAGAGAGCAAATTTTTTTTTAAAACCAGATTTAATAATTCCTAAAACAACTCTCGCTTGTTTATGTACACAAAAAAACAACAGTAATTGCACCTTAATACATACATACATAAATAAATACATATATACATACATACCTATCATATAATAAACGATGTTTATTATGGTTTGCCGTAAAGCAGAGCAGCTCAGTTGATTGAGCATTTCAAGTCGGCACACAACGTAGAAGACGCGCTTAAAAAAAAAAAATTTTTTTATTGTTATCAGTTCAAGTAGTACCTATAAAAAAATTAATTTATAAAATTAATATATATAATGCATAAAAAGTTTATTTAATATTTTTTTTGCTTACAACAATCGAATATATTAACAGCAACAAACGTACACGATATGCACCCAATTGGGAAAGTTTAGATCAACGTCCATTGCCCATATGGTACGATGAAGCAAAAATTGGAATATTTATACACTGGGGTGTTTACTCAGTACCAAGTTTTGGCTCTGAATGGTTTTGGACTGATTGGTTAAGTAAGAATTACAAATACATCATAAAATAAAAAACTCTTCTAAATTAATTAAATTTTTTGCAGATTTCAAATATCCACAATATGTAAACTTCATGCAGCAAAATTTCAAGCCGGGTTTTACTTATCAGGAATTTGCGCGCGACTTTACCGCTGAGCTTTTTAATGCGACACAATGGGCTTTGCTATTTCGTGATAGCGGTGCGAGGTGTGTTTTGAAATTATTTTGATTAAAATTTGTTTATTATTATTATTTCTATAAAAAAAATAGATATGTGGTACTCACAAGCAAACATCATGATGGCTACACGCTTTGGCCTTCAAAGGAATCCTTCGGTTGGAATTCTATGGATGTAGGACCAAAGCGTGATATTATAAGTGAATCTCTAAAAGAAAAACTTTTGCACAAGTTTATTAAATAATTTTTATTTTATTTTCTTTAGAGGAACTAGCTGCCGCTATACGTCAACAGCCAAATCTACGTTTTGGACTTTATTATTCGCTCTTTGAGTGGTTCAATCGTTTGTACATCGATGATAAATTGCATATTTTTATGCAACAGAATTTTGTTAATAATAAAATGCGTCCAGAACAGCTAGAATTGGTAAAGGAATACTTGCCGGAGATCATTTGGTCCGATGGTGATTGGGAAGCACCAGCAAAATATTGGAAATCAGAAGAGTTTATAGCGTGGTATGTTAATTAAAAAAAAAAAAAAAGCTTTTAAAGCGCTTTAAAAAAAGTAAAAGAGGCTTTTTTTGTTGTTGCTTCAATCTGATTGGTTGCAATGATTTTTTTTTGTTTAAATTTTTTTTTTTTTTTTTTTTTTTTGCTGCATTCTGATTGGTTATTTTCTTTGTAGGCTCTATAATGACAGTCCTGTACGCGATACCGTTGTTACAAATGATCGTTGGGGTTTTGGTACAGCTTGTCGTCATGGTGATTTCTATAATTGTGCAGATCGTTTTAATCCTGGTGTACTACAAACGCATAAATGGGAGAATGCATTCACATTGGATCGTGTCAGTTGGGGACAACGTTTTGATACAACACTTGCAGATTTTATGAGTTCTAAGGAAGTTATTAAAGGTGCTTAAAATCAAAAAAAATTTTTTTTTGTTATTATAATTATGTGCTAAATTTCTCTATAAATCACATAAAATAGAAATTATAACCACTGTCAGCTGCAATGGCAATGTACTCATCAATGTTGGTCCCACAAAATATGGCACAATTTTGCCCATATTCGAAGAACGTTTGCGTGATATGGGTCATTGGTTGCGTATTAATGGAGCCGGTATTTATGGTTCTATTCCATGGATATTTCAAAATGATACCATAACACCGAATGTCTGGTATACACGTGCGAAAAATATAAGCGAACAGCAACAGATTACAATTTATGCATTTGTTTTGGAGTATCCATACGATACAAACGAAATAGATCTATATCCATTGGGTAATGATGTAAAATATTTTTCAAATATTATACTCACCGGTTTGGATGTGAATTTTAATAGAATCGCGCTAAATGAGCAAATTTTGAGTGTTTCGTTTTTGGGCATGGAAGATACAACAATCAAGGTGATAAGATAGCTTTTTTTTATTAAAACTTTATTATTATTAAACAATTTTTGTTTTACAGTGGACTGCATCGAATCACAAATTGCACATTGTATTTCCGCCTAAACATCATATTGATAAGCGTCGTCTGGACTTAGCCTGGACATTTAAAATTGTAATTCAATAATTTGATTTATTTGTATTGTAAATTCTTCAAGTGAACTCTATCGAAAACCATAAAAATAGATTTGATGTTTTAAGATTATTCGTTATTTTTATACGGCGGCAAACTTATGAATGGTGTTTCAAAAAAGTGAACAATTTATGACAATACTTCAGCTAATTGAGTGGTTTATTAAAATTTATAGGAATTTCAGATCTGTTTTATATAAATTAGTTATATATACCGCTTCTTTTAAAGCTTACTGAGGAGATCTATGCTTTGGAAAATGTATCATTAAGTATTTGAGAAGTCCGGCAGGTATAATATAGAAAAAAATTATCTTACATGGAAGAAAAAATAATGCAACAGTTGAGGCGTGACGTATCAGATTTGATAGCTCTTTAATTCATACATTTTCTTGAGTTTTTATTGGTTTTTATTTTGGGGACTATTCCTAAAAAGTCACAGCAAATCTTCGCGATCAAATCGAGCAGCACAAAACAGACTGTAGAACGGTCGGACAAAACTAGATCGACAAGTCTCGTCAAGCTCATAAAGAATAAATAAATACTTATATCTTCCAAGGTTCTAAACAATGTGCCGATTCAAAAATGTTTCTAAATAACTTTTTAAAATACATCAATTGAATATTATATGTTTAAGTTTTAGTCAAACAAAAATATCAATTCCATATCAATTTTAAAGCCTCAAATCATTACGAATATTGCGCCTTAAAATATTGTTTAAAATTGAGTTCAACTGGATTATATTTTACCATTTCACGATTCACGTTTAGAACTTAAAAAAAAAATGTATGATACATTTCAAATTATCGCAGAAAATATTCATCCCATGCAAAACCGAAGTCAGTCAGCAACGAGGGAACTCCTAGTTTTTATTTTGGGCAAATAACTTTAAACGATTTAAACTATAAATATATACAAATCATATTTCCTTTTAAAAATGACAACAAATCTAGATATTTCCAATCTTTACGTTCTTATCAGTTACATGCTAAACAAATCACTTAACAGTTAATGTGACGAACGAACTATACGAGTATATCGGTTAATAAGATAATAATTTTTGAGCATGATTTGCATATTTTTATTGTTTATTTTATTTTTAGATTGCACACGTTCCGACATACATTTTTAACTTCGCTTAAAGAATTTCATCACGGATAAAATCGATTCTAAATATTTAATTGATAAATGTGTGACATCATGTGAGAAATAATAACAATTCGACTATTCTGCAAGTCATTGTGATACTTGAAAACCAAAAGAGAACCGAACCGATTTTCTTTAAGCTTATTGCTCTTTTGTAAGCACTCTCTCGCTTGATAGGGGCTGTACTCATTTTCTTGAATTTAATATGCAATTAAATGTGATCAATGTTTAATGAAACATTTATGCTCTACTCTCTTTTTTTCTCTCTCGCGCTCTTTTTAAAGTAATTAGATCCCTTAAAAAACTTTATTTGCATGCACTTTCGCTTTAGAAATTTGGTTGGGTATAAACTCTCCGTTTATCTAATTTGGTTTAACTTTTTATCAAAATTCCTGTTCTAAAATGTAGACCACGCACAAACGTAAATATTTTGGATTAGATCGAAAAATTAAAAGAATTCGCACATGAACGTCTGCATAAATTTATAAATATCATTATGATAACCTTAAATTTTCTATTATTTCAAGTGTTATTTTTATCAAGTTTTAATTTATATTGAAAAAAAAATGTTTCAAATATAATACATTTTTATCTCTTATCTAAACAACCAAATAAAAGAAACTATGAGACACACTGCTCTCAGCCAACACGAGTATAAACCAAAAACTTTATAATTAAGTGTACATTTGTATGGAGCAAAAAATAGCTGATAGTCCATCCCAAAAGCGAAATTTATGGACTTTCCGTATTCTGGATTTTTTAAATAGCTATTAAGCTCCCATTTAGGCACACCAGAATTACTAGTGTAGAGTATTTTACAATGTTACCGTTGAGATCTTATCTTATTTTTTGCACTCCAGATTGATTTTTTTGCCTGTGTGAATTTAGCATTTTTGAGTTGCACTATGTTATCTTCAGTACTTTTTAGCTTTTTATTTTTTTTATTTATATATATGTATTTTCTTTTTACTCTAATTTTCGCTTTAAAGCTGATGCAATCGCTTTGACGTATTTCTTGTTGCATGCAATATTATATCCTTGGCTCCAGGCCAATTGTTGTTTTTTTATTTCTTTTGAAACTTGACTCTAATAAAAGTCTATTGTGCTTATGAAAGCCACAAACGTGATTTCATCATACAGTTTTAAAAAAGGGGAAATAATTTAGAGTCAGGTTATCAGCAAATCCTATTTGCATCCTTGCAGTCCATACATACACACACACATACTTAACTAAATCATTGAGTGTGAAGCAGACCCAATTGGAAATAGTACATTGTACTAATTTAAGTATTTCGCATTGTATGTAATCAACAAAAGAAAAAAATATAAAAATAAAATTAATTGTGCGCTCTATTTTTATGCCGCTTCGTCAATTTATGTTATGCTCTCTCTGCCTTGTATTTAAGCCGGTGGTTGTTAAACTTTTTTCGGTAACGGTAATGTAAAGAAGCACATGTTTTTATGCTCACTATTCAGCTCGCTCTCTCTCTCATAGTATTTTGATTGGTGCGTGTGTGTGTGTATTATTCTGCTTTTAACAAGGAAATTGAGAGTTTGTCGCTGCTCTTATCAAATACAAACGCAAAATTCGTTTCGAGTTAGCTTGCCATGCACTGTTTTAGTATTTAAGACGCTGCAATACCGCGCGAAATTCAGTTGATAATTTTATTTCGTGGCGAGTTTGGCTAATTCTTTGGTAACAAGAATCAACAAAAAAAAAAAAAAAGTTAAAAGGAAAAAGAAAAAAAAAAGAATTGTTGGCATATTTTAAATGCGGTGCTCTTTATTTTAAAACAATTTTAAGTGAACAATTTAAGCAGTGTAATAAAATATTAAAACTAATTTTTGCATTTTATGTGTTTTAACTAAATAAAAAAAACGATAAAAGCATTTATTGCAGGCAAGCAAAAAAAATGTAAGTTTTAATGCAAAATTCACACAGACAAACACGTGTGCAATTAGATACATTTATATGTGTTTGTGTGTGTGTTCTTGTCTGCGTTTCTGTCTTAAAATAGTTTGCCATGCTGCAAATTTGTTGTTTGACTAATTAATTAAAATTTTATATAATTTTAATAATGCGTGAATATTTAGTTAATAGTTTTATGTACATTTTATACAGCAATAAAAATAAAATAGCATTGAAGAAAACTAATTTAAAAGTAAAAAAGAAAATGCAAAAACAAATACCAAAGAAACGCATGTTCTAATTTTAACAGAAAAGTGTTTTCACTTCTTTACACTTTCAGCTCTTCTAAAATCTATCCTTTTCATACACACACACACACGCGCATACTGAGTGCAATTGCACTACAAAAAAAAAAATATAGCTCAATTTATAATTGTCCTGCTTTCTCTCTCTCGCTCACGTTCTTATTTGATACTCAAAAATAAATAAAGAGTGCAGCAATAATAAATATTTAAAATTTTAAAGAAGTTTTATAGGATAAAAAAAAATGAAAACACGTTGTCAATTTGTAATGAGTTTTTAAAGCAAACAAAAAAAAAAGGCTTAATTTAAAAGTTGCGCAAAATACAATAAAATAAAATAGTTTTAGACAGTGCAAGAAATAAAATTTGGATCTACTTTCCATCGATTTTTTGGAACTTGGTACACTTACGCATTACAAAACACTTAAAAACTAACAGATTCCGAGAAATATTGTAAAATACCTTAAATCTTGTGCATAAAGTAATTTTTCGATATTATAATTTCTATTTTACGCATTCCAAGATGGGCTGATTGATAATAGTAAAAAAAAAATCAATGGTCTCACTTATTCGAAAATAATGTTTATTTTTGTTGAGTTTATAGCCAAGTATTTTTGTGTTTTTCAAATTTTTTTTATAAATATTTTTTTTTTATAACTTTTTACTTTTTATAAAGTAGACCCTTATAAACTACCAATACCTTCTCACACCTTATTCCAATGTAGGCAAATAACAACAGTAACACTTGCAATAAAATGAAAAAAATTTCAATTAAAAAAGGTGTGCGCGTAAATTCGAAGACGCAGTTGACTAATTCGCTTATGTAAATAAATATTTTTAGACATTTCTAGGCTATATTTGTATGCACATAAAAAAAATGGGGTTGTGACATATTTTGTCTTAAATTAAAAGAAATTTAATTAATTGACTATAAAAAGTAAAATACAATACATACATTTTTTTGAGCACCCTTTATAGTAAATACACATGTCTTAACAGCGTATTTTTTTTCTTATGTATTTCTTTTTTTTACCTTTTCTTTAAGCTTTTCGCCTCCTACACTTTTACAGTACGTACTGACACCTGTCTTTTTCACTCTTTTTGATGCGCTTTGTTAGTTTTAGGTCGTGTCTTTGTAAACCGTTATGTGGCAATTTGTTTTTGTTGTTTTTTGCATTTAACCACATATTCTTCTTCTTCTTTTTTTTTGTCTTAAAAATTGTTTCTTTTGTTTTTTAACTTTTAATGTCGTAATTGTTGTTGTAGGCTTTCCTATGTTTTTTTTTTTTTCAAATTTTTTTGTTATTGTTGCTGTTTTTTTTTTTTTTTTTTTTGTAATTATATTTCCTTATTTACATTCGATTGTATAATCGCTGGCAAAGTTCATGGGAAATTTTGGAAAATTTATTAACATTTTTTTTTTTTGTTTACTTACACAACTCATTTGTGATTGTGTCACTTTATAAAAAAAAAAAAGAAACTTAGATAGTTCTGTTTCCAAAATCATCCATAATTTCTTATCAGCTAAACAAACATTAATAATTTCCAATTAAAAAATATTTTTTTGAGAAAGCGCGCGCGCTTTATAGTATCATATTTTGTTTCAATTATTTCCAGTTGTTGTTCTTGAAGTTCAATGGCATTATAGGTATTTGAATTGTAGATTGACGACGCTTCGACTTTAAACGAAATACACAGAACACTTTAAGTCGGCAAGAAATATAAAAAAAAAGAAAGAATTAAATACATAATTGCGAAGAAAAGAAGAAAAATAAGAATAAAAACAAAAACGATATAAACCAGTTTGCAGAAAAAATAATAATAAAAACAATAACAGATAATAGCTAAAAGCTAAATCTGGTAAAATTTTGTAGGATTTTTCGTTTTGAGGGGAAAAAAAGAATTTTTTTATTAAACTGAAATAATATTAAAGACTTGAGAAATGTTTTGGGACCAGTGAATCTTGAGAAAATTTGCAAAGTAATTTATTACAATGGCTTTGAAATTTTTTAAATACCTTGAATACCATCTTGAGTGCACTATTAAGGAAGAGAGTCTTAAAAGCTCTATTTTTTCCTACAATCTGTATATCTCAAGAACTATTTGATTTCATTATATTCATAATGTTATATAGTGTATCAGAATAAAGTACAATGTTTCGTGCAAAAAAAAGCTTATTTTATTTACTTGTTTATGTACAAACTTAGATAAAAAAAAATAAAGAAATTCCCATGACCAAATTCATAAATAACTCAACGCCAACGCTTAAGCTTTTGAGCTGATTCATACTATACGCACATACACATACATATGTACCTAAACTAATCAATGCAAAAGGATATCAAGGACATGCGTTAATTCGTTTGACGTAATACGATTTTTGCGCACCTACGTTAAAACATTTATGACATAAATAAATAGTTATGGCACAATTTTACGCATACTGGGTAGCCTATTTGGGTTCTATAGTAGTAGCGAGTTTTTTTTTGACATAGTCTTGTAAGAAGCTACACTATCTCAACACACATTTGCACAAACTGAAGATACTATTTTAGTCTTTTTTTGAAAAAAAATTATTATTAAAAAATAAAATCTTTTTATGTATCATTTCCAAGAATTTTTACTAACATAACAATATTGATTTTGTATTTAGTTGTTGCCATTGAAAAATTTCGGTGTATTGACTTTAATTAGCAACACGCAAAAGATAAATGAAAAAACATATAAAGTAAAAAAAAAATGAAAATGAAAATAAAAAAAAAAAACCAAAAGAAAAGCGTGAAAAACTATAAACAAGTTTACTATATGTGCATACGGAAAATGAGAAGGGTGTATGTCTAGTTGTCTAATAGTTTTTTTTTTTACTTAGGGATGTTTTATTATTGCATGTTTGACGTCAAAAAAGCAGCCACAAAATAAAGCGTCAAGCGTTCTAGACAAATACACAAACACAAACAGTTATGAGATACATGCATACACATACATAGTTAAATTCATTACAGATACACAGATACATGCGCTAACAGAGTTACACGTGGGTGCATCATCATCAGGAAGACGTTGAAATTGGTAGCATGGTGTTCTCTTTGTATGGTGTTCTTTGCACAGCTGTTGCTGCATGCGTTTCTTGGTCTTTAGACATACATACATATTTTTATATACTTAGGTTTTTTTTTTCCTATAGGAAGTATAATGTATCTTTTTTTTTTTATTTATACTTTCATTCTTTTTATCCGGTTTGGGTGCGTTGCTTTTATTCATTTATTTAATGGTTTATTTGTCAATTTACGCAATTTTTCTCTGACACAAAAGTAAAGAATATTTGCCTTCGCATAATTGACATACAAATATGCCAAATATATAATAATAAAAGTTAATTGTAGTAAATTTACAACAATTATTTAGATAAATGTTTGCATTCAGCTTAATTTTTTTTTTTTTTTTTTTAGAAACCATGTGCCAAATATTTACATAATAAATGTTATTATATAACTACTAAATTAAACGTCTTTCAAATGTTTTTTTTTTTTTGAATATAATCAATTTACATTGATAACATTTGAGCCATGTGCTTAATAGCAAATGTCATTCAAAAAATAAAAAAATATTTATTAATACGAACTGATAATTTTTTAGCACGACTCTGAAATTGAAAGTACTTCAATTTTCTATGTGGTTTTTGTTTTATATTTATATTTACATTAGAATTGATTGCCATAGATACTTTACCAAATTAGGCCCACACTAGAGTGGCGCTTATTTTTGAAGAAAATAATAATACACGGCAAGAAAAAAGCTCAATATTTTTTTTATTTTCTAAGTTAAACGAGAAGAACTATGGTAGTTCGAGATCTAGAAAAGATAGAAAATAGTGGAACCCACAATATTTTGGCTATATATTTTGTGAATAGTGCAACTTTGTATCTCTTCTATGTAAGGGAAAGTCTATTAACTATGTGCTTTTTTTTTTTGTGGGGCTTTTGACTTCTTTTCCGTTAAAGAAATGCAACATGGTGTCTTCCGGGTGACTCCCATTTAATGGCTAATGAAAACTGTCTCTATTTGTTTTTTTTCTGTGTGATTTTTTTTTTATTATTATCACAAAAATTTTACTTCAAGGTAAATGGCAAACACATTCATTATCAAACTAATCGAAATGTCATGCATTTATTGACCTTCAAAGAGTTTGCACCCTTTTTTTTTTTTTGCGTTATATCAGAGATAAATAATTTTTTGTACTTGAAAAGCTGACGAATCGTGTGGATAGTTGGGTACGGCAGAAGTTGTAAATTTAACTTGGAATTACGACGCATTGCATTTAAGGCTTTAAAAGCGTGCTTAATGTGCTATCAGAATGCATTCAATTTAGTGATTAGATTCTAGAGAGATTAGTTTTGTCATGTTTTATTTTTTTTTTTTTTTGCAAGGTGAATAAATTATAGTAGGGATTAGCTATAGTAGAGATTATTTATTTCAGAGATTAGTTTAAAATTAAAATTTCTCTTTACTGCTGGTGCAGAGCTTTTTAAAGTATTCCATGGTTTTTTAACCCAATTTCATCCAGTTTTTTTTTTATCACATTCAAAAACAAAACTATTTCCGTAACATAAAAAAAAAAAATCACTTCTTATCAAGCAATTAAGTTTCCATTTCCGATACTTGTGGTGATTCTAAACAAACATTGCTCATTACATAAAAGTTTTTCTAAGAACTCTTTAACTTGTGGGGAAAAAATGCGATAAAAAAAATTGTTTTATTAAAAAAAAAAAAAATATATTGTGTAGTAATGTAAAATATAAATTTCATCAGCTCCTAATGCACGTCATTTATAAGAAATGTATGAAAATTCTCAAACAATCTGAAATGGAATATCATGGCTAAGGCATTTGCGCGCCAAAATTCGTAGAACAAAACAATTTTTGCAGCTATTAATCAGTTTTGTGTTTGTTTATAAATAAAAAAAAAATATGTTTAATTTTTGTTAACTTTTAATTAGTAAGAAATTATTTATAGTTTTACTATTTCTAATTAGCCAAACAAATGGCTTAATTATTATTTTTATTTTTTTTTTTTTTTGAAATTTAAATTTAAACAGCTTTTTTTTTTTTTTTTTTAATCAAAACGACTTTATTCATTTATTTCTGTTTTAATTTGGCGCAAATTGTTTGCATATTGTATGACGTAGATAAAGTATGTTTTTTTTTTTTGGTTGAATACAATGTATCGCATAAATGAATGCTAGATACTTTGCAAATATTATTTAAGTAAAATTACTAATGATTTTTTTTTTTTTGTATTACAATATTTTTTTTTATTGTGCTGTGCACGTGTCACAAGTATCAAAATTATCTTTTGTATTGCAGGCAATTTACTTTTATCAAAAATAAAATATATTGAAACTTACAATCAGAACTACTGTTTTTTATTGTAGCTACTAAATATTTATATGTAATGTGTAAAGAGAGAGAGAGATAAAGAGAGAGAAAAAGTGGTTAGGTAATTACAAGATTATTTTATTATTTACAACAATTCATACATGGCATGTAAGCTTGTACATCTAAAAAGGGTTAAATGTACAAAACTAGTAGAATGTCAAGAAAGAACGCTGCTGTCGAGTATGCTCGACTGCAAGATACCCTGTACCCAATCTTTATGTACCTTCAGTTAAGTCCTATCTTATTTCCATTCCTTATTATATTGGATTTTTATACAAAAACTGAAAAAATTGGGTTAAATTTGTATGGAAGCTATTTCTAAAATTTTTTTGTTCCTACCCATATTGGGATATTTCATTGTGGTGGTCCCATTCATACTGTGGGGCATAAATTATATTAAATTTCAGAGCTTATTTTAGGTCTTTCACTTGAGCCTAAGTCTTTCTTGGAATATTTTTCAAGCTGAAATTCTTTTTTCTGCATTCAAAGAATTTGAACATTATATTTGGGATTTTCAGTGGGCCAGAATATTCAGTATCTTACTTCGAAAAGTGCTCCAAAAGAATATTTCCCTAAGGTTGTATTAGGGATAATTACAAATCAATCAAATATAAATTTAGAAAACATATCTGCTTTTAGAAATACTTTCCATATTTTTCCACTGGGATTATATGGCATTATCTGAGGGAGATATACGTTACTACTGATTTTTTTATTGCGCCCATAGTAGCAGCGGTTAGCAAAAGTAATTTTTCGTTATTAGATTTCTCAATCAGCGCAAGAATTTATCAAAACGTTAAATTTTTGTGTTTTCGAAAATGGGAACACAATCGAATATGTCTGAAATGCTTAATAACTGCCAATAATTACAAAAGTAAATGCATATTTCAAGTAGCAACCTCAACAAAAAATTTAAAAAAAAAAAAAAAAACACATTAATTTTTATAAAAAGAAAAGAAAATAAATAAAAAAAAATAACTATTTACATACAAATAAGTAGTTATCTCGAATTACCAACTGAATAATTAATTAAGCATTGTCAGTAATAAAATATAAACAATATTTGCGGTAAAATATTTGTAAACTAAACGATTAAAAGTTGGAAAATTATATGCAAACGATAACGTTGCACTAAGTTTTTAATTATTCTAAATATTTCGATACACGTACTTTTATTTTCTAGTTTAATTTTTAAATTTAACGTATGCGCATGTCAACTAAAAGATACATTTTCAAATTGAATGCAAATTTTCAAAATTTGCAAATGTTTCATTTTGAATTTTTCTTTCTAAATATTTATTTTACTAACAGAAAACGAGCCCCTTATTTTTATTATTAGATTTTTATTTATTTATTTATTTTTTTTTTTTTCTGAGCTATTTTTATTTAAATTGGAACACAATACTTTTTATCACGTGGTCACGTTTCTTGTTGTCAAAGGCATCAACTTAAATATAAAAATATTTTGCTTATATGTATTTAGTTATATGCAAACACATAGATACAGCAGACGACGCCTGCTTGCTTTATGGCGACACTTGAAATATTTTTGGCGTGGGAATCAATGCTGCTGAGTCAAAAAGAAAAAAAGTATGCTCAAGAACAAAGACGCCAAACTGTTGGCTTTTAACGTAAATTCTTAACTGAAGCATATCGTATTCGGTTTTATATTTAAAAAAGTAATTTGTAGCGCATGGCATTTTATTTATTTATTTATTTATTAAAAAAAGATACTTTTGTCTCAGATACTTTCAAATACTTACAGTTACTTTCATTTGAGATACTTGTTTTATATATCACGATACTAATATAAGTTTAGTATTAAAAACCATTTTAAAAAATGTATCTAGATACATTTGTCTTTTGATAGTCGCTAAAAACCTTTTCAATTTAAAAAAGTATCGTAAGACATTTTTCAGCTGTCGCACTTTAATTTTTTAATTAATTTTCAAAGCGTGTAAATGTTGCTTTGACATTTTCGTCTTTTTTTTTTCCGTTCAAATGTATCCATAAGATACACACGCATATACAGTAGCTACAGCTGACATGTGCTGATGCAATAGTTTTTGACGATTTCTTAAGCTTTTTTCGTTTCTTTAAATTGAAGCGACTTTCAAAAAATGTTTTTAGTTATTTTTGTCTTGTTGTAATTTTTACTTTGTCACGCCAAATTTAAGAGTACAATGCGTGTTTCAAGCAATTATTGTATCTTTTACAAAACGATGCTTATTCAATTAAATGAAAATTGGTTCAATTTCTTTTTTTTTTTTTTTTGTAGCAATTCTTATGTCATTTTGAATGTTCTTTTTTTTTTTTTTTTGGCAAATGCTTTAATAAATTTAGCTACAAGTATAAACTAGTTTGACTAATATCGCTACGCGTAGCTAAATTTAGTTTTTAACAACAAAAAAAAAAAAAGAATTTATTTTTTTTAGAAATTGTGCCAATAGTAGACGTCATCGGTTGAAGGTTTTTTTGTATTTTTATCTGCAAACATTGCCAAAAAAATTTGCTCATTCATTCATGTTTTCATTTGTTTTACTTTTTTTTTTACCAACACCAACATTGCTGCTGATAAAAGTAAAAAGTATCTTTTTATGCGATAATACAAAATACTATAATATTTGCTCAATAGTTTATTATCTCATTTGAGGTTGCAGTTGTTTTATACTTTTTTTTTGTATTCGTTTCGTTTATCTAATCTAATCGTGGAATATTTTGGTTTGGCATATTTTTTGTTTTTGTTTTTTTTTTTTTTTGTCTCGATTTAGTTTATGACGCTTAAGAAAATTGTTCTGTAGCAAGTATTAATTTATTTATGATCGCGCTTAACAATGATTAATTAGCAATTAGCTGAGATTTCTGCTATGCTCTGCGCTCTTTGGTAAAGCAATTTAGCGTAGAAATTTCGTTTTATTATGTTTATTATTCGCAAACTTAACGAATTTGTATACGAAGTTGAATGAACTTCAAGAATACTTTTGAATTTTTGTCTACGCCATGTCTGCCGCAAAGTTATTAATATGCAAATTTAATTTAAAGCCAGACGCAAAAGAAGTTTTAAAATTTATTGTATCTGCGTTTCTTTAGTTTGTTTGTCTTTGGGGTTACACATAAATGTAAACGTGTCTTTGATATGTTTTGGTGTATTTAGGCAGCACGTTTTTTAAGGGTTAAAAATATAAAACTATTTTTATGATGTTATTTTTTTATATCCGTGAACTCTATAGCCGCTTCTAATATTTAAACACAAATGTAGTTTTTCTATTTACTTATTATTCTATCTACTTATTATTATTATCTTTTTTTTTTAAATTAGCACAGTGACAAAAGTTTAGAACACATAAATCTTTGCTGTGATTTTCTACACTTTGACAAATGTCAAGATTAGCACCTTAGAGCGCATACTTATCAATTAACACAATATGGAGGCGTTCGAAATATTCAAGATAATTAAAAAAAAAAAATAATTATACTCTCAATGCCGTCATAAATAGTCAGGTTTGTACAGTGAAAATTGGGAAAAAAAAATTCAAGGTGCAAAAAAAAAAAAAACACTCCTCTGTGTGTTACAAATCTCGAAAAATGACAATAAAAAAGATACAATTTTTTTAACAAAACTGTTGCACATCAGATTGTAATTTTTTGCACAATTCCTGAGATAAAATGTGAGCTTTAAAAAAAGGGGGTCCCATTTTAACTATTTCAGAGTAAGCCAAGTGGCAATAATTCGAAATTCCTGACCCACTGTGCACTCGTTAAAACATCATTTCAAACCCGGCAACATTCAGCGGCAATGCAAAGCCATGTATTTTATTTCATTTAATTTGTAACTAAACCGGTTCATGGTATTTAAATATTTAGTTGATGACAATTAATGAAATTGTTGTGCTTTTAAACCATTAAAAGTGCATGACTTGCAATATCAAAGCTAAAAAAAAGAAATTATTATACTATAATACTTTTTTTTTGACCAAGATATAAAAAGTCGTACAATTTTCAATCGTAAATTGAAAATAATTCTTTTGTATCGAAACTTTTAATATCGATAATTATCTAAAAAAAATTATCGATACTATGGATAGTGTTCCGTTACGCATAAATGATAAGCTTTCTATAAATATGAAAACACCTAAAAATATTATTTATTGGAATTAAATTGTCATTGATTCTAGATAGTCTTGAAAGCCTAAAAAAGATACGTCAGAAGCTGAGAATATCAGCGGAAACGTATACATATTATAGGTTCAAATTAGTTCAGTCAAGACAAATATATTCAAATAATGTTCTTAAAGAAAATTCATTTATTCTGAGTCAAAATTTTTATTATTAGAAAAACTATTGTTGTGTACATTAACAATGCCAAATATATTTCAAAAACGTAAATGCAAATCTGTTTTTTTGAAAACAAAAATATACAAAATGTACAAAATTTTTAAAGAAAATAGCAATGAGCAAAATGATGAATTTTCAAGAACAAAAAAAAAAAAAAAAAAAGGGATCACGAAAATAGATATGCTATAAGGGCAACGATTCAGAACATTTTGCTTAACATGCTTCATAACAAAAATTTTATGTCAAGCACGTGTCTCAATGTCATTGCTTGAAAATAAATAAAGAAATAAATAAATTCAAATAATTTTAAGGCGGCGTTTAAGTGAATTGAAATTGCAAATCAAAATATCAAAAAAAAAAAATCAAACTTTGTAGTTTAATATTTAAATTTGGCAACAAATTAAATGAATTGTATACAAAACAAAAATTAAACAATCAATCAAAGAAAAACAAATTTATAGACAGTAGCGTAACGAAGGTATTAGGCGCCGAAGAGCGTTTTTTAGTATACACATATCGAAGATTTAACATTTGATAAAATAGATTTAATATATTTTTGGCATACACATTTGCTAAAATTTGATTTTAAATGTTTTTGACGCCCTTCAAGTCTGTACGCTCCGTTTTTTTTACGCCAAATACGCTCTTGGGTGAATTTCATTAAATTTTAAATGCTCAAAAATTGTCAATAAAATTTTTTCAATAACAAAACAAAAAATACAAATTACCATTGAAAGTCTCTGAACACTTTCGCTTGTTT
The DNA here is from genome assembly GCA_018903435.1 of Leucophenga varia. Taxonomy (NCBI): domain Eukaryota; kingdom Metazoa; phylum Arthropoda; class Insecta; order Diptera; family Drosophilidae; genus Leucophenga; species Leucophenga varia. The sequence continues at coordinate 7,158,351 of JAEIFJ010003025.1, forward strand.
AACTTTTAATAAAATTCTTAAATAATTTTTTCAATAAATTAATTCAATCAGACAAGACAGAAGTGGGGTGTTATTTTGCGATTGCTTCATATGTATATGTCTACTGATTCAATCAGACAGATAGACGGACGGACAATATTACAATAAGTTTCTAAAATTGTTTCAATTAATTGAAACTGGCGCTTATATTTTTTTTAATTTTTTTTTTTTTTTTTTGTGGAAGTAAAGTCGCGTGAATGCGTTAAAAGTTGATTTATTAATAATTAAGATTTTTTTATTTAATATTTTTTTTTATTTATTGATTTTTTTTTATTTGTCACGACAACTTAATAATTTTGGTTTTATTTTTTTCTTTTCTTGCAGTTTCTTGAATTTTAGACAAGACAAAATAAATAAACAAACAGCAAAATGGTCAACATTTCGGTAAGTTTATTATTTTTTTTTTTTTTTTGAATTTAATTATTTGAATTTATTTTATAAAATAATTTCTAAAAATTCTTTTATAGGATACCGGTGGCAAACATGCACCACAAGAAATGGAACAGTTTTTGCCCGCCGCCGATAATAAAAAGTAAGTTTTTGGGAATAGTTTTTAAATTCGAATAATTATTTAATTAAAATTGATTAAAATATTGCGTGTGCTGTTATTATTGAGCTACATAAATGGCTTAAATTAAAATAAAACTATTTTTATTTTGTCACACTATGAGTTCTATTTAATAAATAAATAACTACTGGCGGCAGCTTTAGAATTTCTAGTTATTTTCTTCATGAACAGATTTATTATCTACTTAGACAGACAGACAGACAGACGGACAATTTCACAATTGCATAATTACAAAGTAAATTGAATAGATTCTAATAATTTAGCCAGTAATATGTTCTAATTTTAGCACAGATTATTTCAAGCGTAAAAAAAAAAACTGTACTGGAGAACAGATGTCGTTCATATATTTTTGTATACAGATTTAATGATACCGAAAGCTAAGCTTTATAGACAGAATGTTAAATATTTATGACAAACAAGATGACAGATAATTGTAGGGGGGGGGCCAGTTGTGCGGCCCAGTTGTGACATTTTTCGACCTAAAAGTTATCCTGAAAATTTGTTCCAAAATTTTTTGAGTAACTCAAATAAACATACTTTCTTTGGAGAAAAGTTGCGTTTGGTTAATAGTTAAATGTTAAACTTCTTAATTTTTCATTGAAATTCATAAATAAGAAGAAGAAGAAAACCCGCGTCACAACGGGCCCCCTCCCCTATAAATTAATGAGAAATATTGTAGTAGAAATTAATTCAATGGAATGGAAATTATGATATAAAAATGATATAATTATATCAGTAAAGATTTAGGAAGAAGAAGCGAATATATTTAAATTTAATAATTATTTAAAATCCTATTTAATATTTTTAATATTTAAACAAGTCGATAATGCAGTTTGTTTGTCGATAACACAGTGATTACAATAAATAATTTCAAACCCAAACTAAATTATTTTTTATGTAAATATTAAAAAAAAATATATATATAATAAATATATTGTAATTCTAATAAAAAAAAAGCCTACAACGCAAATAACATTTTCCTATACAAAGCAAAGTACAAACGCCAAAGTTCAAAGTATTCAAAAGATTTGAAATATTTTTTCAAACAAACAAATCTAAAAACAAACTATTTGCGTAGGTTTTATTTAATGAAAAAAATAAAATATGTAAATGCAAATATTTTTTTCTAAATTGTTTATTTGTAAAATAGTTTTTTTTATTATTATTTTTTGCTAATGTAAATGACTGTTTTGAATTATTAAATGCGCCATTTTACGTGAATATTTCAGTGTCATTAATTGTAAACATTTTACTTTTTTTTTGTCTAATTAACAAAAATAATTAATAAAAATAAAAATATGTCTCGTCACTTCCAGGCAGCGAATATGTGATAAACATTGAATTTTTGATTTCCTATTTTGATTAAAAAATGTCTTTATTTATAACTGAAAATTCAGCGCTTTAGAAATGTATTTTTGCTAGACAAACGGTAGTGATAGTGTCTAGATAAGGGCTCTATGCAATGTAAGCAAAAGTAAAAGGGAAGATTATTATAAACAAAATATTTTCGCGAAACTGTATTATAAAATAATTCAATGTTAAAGAGACTTAGAAAACTTGTTTGCTATTATTGATAAAAATCGAACAAAAAAATAAAAAAATACTATATATAAAAAATTAAAGAAAACTTGTAATCGTAGAATTGTGTATCGCTTTTCAAAGCAAAGATTTAAATTTGACGAAACTCCGCAACCAGAGACTTAGACATACTGCATTCGTAGTACAAAATTTTATACGCTTTTGATTTCGTATTCATGCTAAGAATGGTATCATCTCCCTTGGTTCTCGAGATACTATTTCTAAAATAAAAAAAATAAATAAAAAAAAATTTAGTTTTTATACTTCGTACTCAAGGCGAAAAAGGGTGTGTTTAATTTGTGTAGAAAGAGACATGGTAGACGCCATAAAGCATATAAATTCTTGATAAGCATTGAAAGCAGAGACGATCTTCTTATATCTGTCTGTACGATCGTACATCCATCTGTCAATCCATTTAATATCCGGCTTATTTCGGAGACTACTTATAAGATATAGAGCTAACATCTTTGAAATTTTTAAGGGATATTCCTATACAAATCCCTAATATTTTGAGTTTTGCAAAAAACTTCTTTGTTTCTTAATTTTTTTCGTCTTTCAAAAAGATTATAATTTCATATTTAATTAAATTCAGGCAGCTGCCTAAAAATATGCAATATTTTTTTTTAAATAATTCTTGATACGCAGGCGTATGTTGCAAAGCAGCAACATTTCACTCAATAGCAGCAATTACAATTACAAAATTGCAGCAGCAGCAACATTTCAACAACAACAACAACAACAATAATATACATACAACATAAAAACAAGCAAAAACAACATTTTAGCTGATGCAATTTTTAAGGCAACACAAGTCATACACTACAAAAACTAAAGTAAATCAAGAAAATGCAATACAATTCCAGTGAAATTGAAGTCTTAACGTCTACTATCTCTCTGTCTGCTTGTGTGTCTGTCTGTCTGTCCGTTTGCCTTATTTTTCGTACAATGACCAAATTTGTATCAATCAACAAGTCAATAGCACAACGCAACAATACAAATAAGAATGCCTGATATTGTATTGCGGCGCGGCTTATGCACTTAAATTACAACGTTTTTTGTTTTTATAGTATGGCCACAACAACAGCAACTATGTGCACGTCGTTGACTTTGGCATCTAATAATTGCAGATGTTGCAGATATTTTTTTTTTTTTTTTTTTTTTTGCAGAGAATTTCACTCGCTTACATATAAGAAAATGTAACACTGACAATTGGCTAAACAGTTGGTTTTAGTTAGTGTAACGCTTAAGACGTGCTTTAACTTTAGACATAAATATTTTCTTTTATACGATACGATTTATTGCGAAGTTAATTTTTATTTTATTTTTATTTTTTAAATAATGACAAAGAACGAAAATATTGCCGTTAATGGCGTCAATAAAACGATAATACCAGTGGAATTGAGGTGGCAAAAATTCTTTAGTTACATAGCGAAATAATATAATTTTTTTTTTTATATATAAATAGTTTATTAAACGATTAATTTTTTTTTTATAGATACAAAATCCAGCCAGCGCGCAAAGATACGGAACAGGCTCTAACGCAAACAGATTTTGATCCATTCGCAGAACGTCAGAATGAACATCCCACCACGTAAGTATATAAAATTATTTTTATTATTTAAATTTATTAATTTATATATTTTCTTTTTGTTTAGTGATAATGAAACATTAACGCATTTGCTTAAAGCCTCACTTGGCACTGGCATACTTTCTATGCCTTTGGCATTCAAGAATTCAGGTATTATGTTGGGCATATTTGCAACAATTGTCACCGCTTTCATTTGCACACACTGCAGTTATGTGTTGGTAAGTTTAAAAAAAAATAAATAAAAAAAAATGTATTTAATAAAAAAAAATTCTATATTCTTTTTTGTTTTAGGTAAAATGCGGTCATAAATTGTATTACAGAACACGACGCACGAAAATGAGTTTTGCCGAAATTGCTGAGGTTGCATTCCAGAACGGTCCAAAATGGTGTCGCGGTTTTGCACCCATTGCAAAGTTTTCCATATTATTTGGTTTGTTCCTAACCTATTTTGGCACCTGTTCCGTATATACCGTTATTGTTGCGAAAAATTTCCAACAAGTCATCGAACATTGGACTGGCGACAAATATGATCTGCGTTTATTAATTGCTTTCTTATTAATACCGCTTATATTGCTATCATGGGTACCAAATTTAAAATATTTAGCACCAGTTTCAATGGTTGCAAATCTATTTATGGGCGCTGGTCTTGGCATAACATTTTATTATTTGGTCATCGATTTACCATCAATTGATCAACGTGACTATTGGAGTTTTACAACATTGCCAGCATTCTTCTCGATAACAATATTTGCCATGGAAGCGATTGGTGTTGTTATGCCGCTTGAGAATAATATGAAAACACCGAAAAATTTCCTTGGTATCTGTGGTGTTTTAAGCAAGGGCATGTCTGGTGTTTCATTGATTTATATGTTTCTTGGTTTCCTCGGTTATTTACGTTATGGTAATGCAACGGAAGATTCGATTACGCTTAATTTACCAACAGAACAATAGTAAGTGCCTACATATATAAACAATGAAAATTTTAAATACTTAAGTATTAATTTAAAATATTTATTTCAGTGCTGCGCAAGCTGTAAAAATTCTGATTGCATTAGCTGTCTACTGTACATTTGGTTTACAATTCTATGTATGCCTTGAAATTGTCTGGGATAGCATTAAGGAGAAATGTACAAAACGTCCAACAGCTGTAAATTATGTTATGAGGTAGGTTTTTAATTGATTGTCTATGATAATATAAGATTATATGAGCTGTCATAGCTCTCGAGTTCGAGTTACGTTTATGGCTCGTTTCGTTTCTCATTTTTCTAAAAATTTACCACTATCTTTTGAGCGATCACATATAAATCCAAAAGCAGTGTTTTGTAGCGTAATACAACGCTGTGATTTGATACTCTCTAGCGCTCATTTTATACTTGAATCATTTTTTTCCAATGACAGAGCTACCTCCCGCCAGTATATGGTGTGCCTTTAAAGGTTCAAATAAAGTCAATGTTAAATGAGTTAGTACAGTATACACCAATTATCGGTTGTACTCACTGTGTATTTATTGTGCTGATCTCTTTTACGCGCTAATTTTACTTACAAATATTTGAGTTTTTGCATTTTTATTTATTCTTTGTGTGTATTGAAAATAACAATTCTTTTTTTTTTTTTTATTCTTACAGAACTGTACTTGTCACAGCTGCTGTTGGTTTAGCTATTGCAGTGCCTTCTATTGGTCCATTTATGGGACTTATTGGTGCCTTCTGCTTCTCTATACTGGGACTCATATTTCCAGTACTTATTGAAATCATTGTACATTGGGAAACTGGTTTTGGTGCTTACAATTGGATTATATGGAAGAATGTTATCATTGTTATCTGTGGCTGCTTTGCGCTTATCTTCGGTTCAAATAGTTCCATAAAGGAAATTATGAAGCTGTATACTGACGATGATACACAAGCAAGCACATAAATTTAAGAAAGAAGCAGCATAAATTGCACATATGAAATACAAAAACCAAAAAAAAGAAAATTGTGCATGATTCTAAAGACATTTTTGTATGTAAATCTCCAGCATGCAGTGCTATACCAATGGATATACATATTTATTTAAAAAAAAAAAAACAAAAAGTGGAAAAAACCATATACCTACTACTATTAGTTTTATAGTTATCTTTTTTTAGTTAATATGTATATAGCAAGTAGTTGTGTATTTAGCTACTTTGCTATATAATAGTTTTAAACTTGTATCTACATACATATTTAGTACAGTAGTGTGCACTAGTATCTAACTTTTGTTAGATGTAAAAATAAAAAGGTTTTCTTAAGCATTTCAAAATTTCAAAAAGCATTACTAAAAAGCAGAAAAAAAAATAGAACAGTGCCTACGAAGAAAAAAAATGCGCCGTAACTTTTTATTAGGAAACTAGCCACAAAAAAAAAAAAAAAATATAACACTTTGCACCAACTTTTTTGTACAATTTTTGTACACATTTTGTACACCAAAAAAAAATATATATTTATATATGTTTAGCTGTTTGAAATAGCAAATGAAACACATAAATATTGTAAAATATCTTTAAATAAAACAAAATAGTTAAAAAGAAAAACTTATGCAAAGTGCAAAATAAATAAATAAATAGCTAAACTCAAATCAGGGCATTATATTAATATTTATATATACATTTTTTTGTTATTAATAGCAATGAGACTATTTAATATATATGTACTATACTTTTTTAAGTTACTATTCATTTAGCAATATAAATTTAGTACAATTAAAAAAAAAAAAAAATGTAAACGAAAAAAGACAACTTTAAAGTTTCTTATAGCAGCACTTTGTATTGAATCCTTCCAAAATGCTTTGCTTTTGTCCTATTTATATGTATACCTCTGTTATAAAGAGTATTAATAGTCCCAAAAACCTTTTGTTTATTAAACATTTTTTTTTTGTAAAATAATTTGTAAAAAAAAAAAAAAAAATATTATGCTATTTATACATAGAAAGAATCCCATTTTAAAGATAATTATAATATAATTTTTTATTATTTTTTAATTGGTATTTATAATTTAAAGCTTTTAATAAAAAATTAAAAAAAAAATTCAAGCATTTGCATTTATTTAAGTCTGTAGTTTTTTTTTTAATAACAACAACAACGAATGTTAAAAGAAAACGACTTTTATATTGTAATTATGTACAATTTATTAAATTATGTATAAATTAAATTGTCAATTTATATACAAAAACAACAACAACAAAAAGCAACATCAAGAAAATGAAAATTTTGCAAAATATCTAAATGTATTTTATTTAAATACAAAAAAAAAAACGTATTTGTTGTACATAAAATGTTGTATATGCTTACACAAAAAAAAAAAAAAATAAATAATTAAATTAAATTGTCCAAAAATAATTATAATTGTGCAGTAAAAAAAATTATTATTATTTATATTTTATTTTTCAATGAAAAAATAAATAAATGCCAATAAAACTATTTTTTAATATAAAAACTAAAATTATTTTGTATATGCTTATTTTACAATTTTAGCATTAAACTAAGTTTTATTTAAGTCAAAAAGTCATCGTAAATGCTATGCATGTAATGAAACGCAATAATTGCATCAGCTTTTATTTAAATGAATTGTTTTTTACGTGGAAATTGTTAATTATGCAGAAACGCACTTTAAGACCTTTTTTGATTCTCATTTTATTAAGCGTTTCCGATCGAAAAATAATTATTTTCAATTGCATTCTAAAAAGCAGCATTAAAAGTAAAAAAAAATGTATAGTCTAGTAAAAAACAAGAAAGAACGCTGAAGTCGATTAATTGGAAAAGTTTTTGCCTCAAAACAAAGGCTCAGTGAGGAGACATATTTAAATTTAAACTCACTGGCCTATTAGGGGTCAGAGTTTTCGAATTTGTTATTGATTTAAAATATAATTGGGACTAAGTTAAACAACCTTGGCAGTAAAATATAAATCCCTCAAAATTAAATAACAAACTTTAAAAGAAGTAACAACAACAAAAAGAAAAAAAATCAATTGCAATTAAATTGCAAACTCAATTTCGATTTGAAGCAAAAATGAAATCCTTGAAATTTTATAGAAAGTCATCATTTTGACAATTATTAATATTACCCAAACCAATTCCCACGTTGTAGACCTTTCCTTTTTGTTTAACTTGACTGAATGGAATGGATTGGGTACTGTAGTGTCAGATCTTTTTTTATTTTGAACTTGTTTACAATAAATTCAAATTAAAATTGTCAAATAAATGACAAAGCGATTGTACAAAAACCTTTACAAGATCATAATGAAGATGAGCAACAAAATGATGAAGTTGTTGTTGTTGTTGTTGCGCCTCGATTGCCTTTGAATGGCCATAAACAATGAAGAAAAAAATACGAACGATGTTCGAGTATCTTGTAATAAGCATCTTTTTTTTCTTATACAGAAGCAATTGAAATTGTAACAAATTGTTTCACTTTAAACGCAACGAAAAAAAAATTGCTGAAGATGAAAAACAAGCTTTTAGCAATTTAATTGGCACACAACATGCAGTAACGGAGTCATGCCAACTTTACAACATAAAAAAAACAAAAATTAAATAAATAAATTAGACAAAATCATCAATTTTATTTTAAATTATTAAATATTTTTTTTTTTTACATATTTTGTACATGATTTCGCCCATGACCAGCTATGTTAACCGATTCGACACTTGTTATTTGTTGCAAATACTATTTTTGGAAATCAAAAATAAAAGTGAAAATTGTTCAAAAGCAAAGCTTAAATACGCTTCATTAAAATTTTAAAGTTAAGGACAAGTTAGGTCTAGTAGACAAACATGATGCAATTATACCAGATGGCGTATTCCGCAACTGTCTCTTTCTAATTTGGTAACAAATTTTGTTGTGTATGCATGTTATGGTGAATTTATATTATTTCACCTCATATATTTATCAGCTGTTTGCTCAAAATCAAGAAGGTGAAATTATATAAATTCACAATAATATGCATACACAACAAAATTTGTTAATAAATTAGAAAGAGAAAGTAGCCGAATACGTCAACTGTTATACCAGTGCTAAAACGAATACATACAACTCAAACTCTGCATGAAGTGCATAACAATTTAATAATACACAACAAAACATAAACGCTTCAATAAAATATGTTAACATTAGGAATATAAAAAAAACTGAAAACAAAAAAATTGCATTCAATGAACGCACTTAATGCCAATTAGTGTACGATTTAGACTGACTGACTATAAGAGTCTTGGCTTTAAGTTATTTTATAGATTTTAGCTGCTTTTGAAGATGCTGCGAAATAAATACAAACTGAAGGCGAACACCTCGCCTCGAATGTTATGATTTACTAAAAATTTGTTTTAAGCTTAAATGACAGCAAAGGCTTTTATAATAATTTTATTTTTATTTTTACTTTTAAATGCATTCATAATTTATTTCATTATTAACCAAAAGTAGCCTCACTAATTTTTTAATAAATAAAAAAAAAATTAATATAAAAATTGCTCTATTTATATAAAAATGATTTATATTTTATAAAGCCTACTTGAAAAAAAACATTTGATTTCATGTTAGCTGAAGTACTTAAGTTATTCATTCAACTTAAAAAGTATTTTGTAATTGCCATCAAGGTTGTTCGATAGCAGCCCAAGCACGTTTTATCTTTTGCTTCGCATTCAAGTTGCATCTTTTTCGATTTTCGATACAAATCAAGGTTTTCAAGCAAAAAAAAATTGAATATATGAAAAAAAGAATTGTTTGAGAAGTTTTGTGGTTTACCAAATCAGTTCGCAAATAAGCTGCATTGCTCCACTTTTATATTGTGTTCTGCTGAGCGTCATAAATAAAATCTTAATTTATTATTTTAATATTTATTATATTTTTTTTTTGAAGCGCCTTGAAGTGATTTGATTTGTTTGCTTTTGGTGTTTATTGTTGCCTACTAAGCATTTTAATTTGAAGTATTTGAATTTATTTTAATTGAAAGCCAATTATTGGCTTTTATTTATGACACAGAAATTTCCGGTAAAATGATTTAAATGCACAAAATGGAATATTTTTAAATTCGTTTTTTTTTTTCAGAAAAACGCCTTAAAAGAATTATCCATCAGATTTCTTTTTTTTTTTATTGGAATATTTACGTGTTGAGCATACAAAACGTTTGATCTATTTTTTAGGTGTAAGAAACCCATGTGAAAATGCTGAAATCGTACTTAATCGTTATTGGGATCGTTATGGAATTTAAAAAGAAACAAGAGATGATCAAAAAAAAAAATAGATCTTTTAACAGAATAAAAATAAAAACTTATATTAGTGAACTGTTTACCTCGTGTCTTTTGAAATATTTAATTCAAATTTGTTGAAAAAGTGGCGATGTCACTTAGCAGTGGTTTCGATAGCGCTTACCTATTGTTTCGTGAGTCAGTACTTTTGTAGGGCACAGCCGAGCAAAAATGATATAAATGAGAAGTGGTTAACCAAAGTGTGTAGATTAATGTGTAGCTTACCATTTTTGTTCCTTTTTGTTCCATTTCGAGAAAATAACATTTGTCCGTCTGTCTATTTTTCCGTACTTTCCTGATTCCGACCAACAATAAAAACGCTGTACCTAAGAGTTCTCAAAAAATTCTCAGAAAGCAGTTTCTAAGCTCATTATTTGACATTTTCGTCAAGTCGGTATTGTTTAGTTTTGGCAAAAAGAATGATTTTTGAGTCGCATTATGATTAACGACTGCAACTTGAAAATCACAGTGACTGCAAACAGTGATAAAATCGCAGTTCGCGAAAAACAAAACAGTTGTTCTCTGTTCGCGAAGAGCGATACACAAAATCGCCGATAACTGAATATGTTCGCTGAGGAACAAGAAAATCACAAATCACTACTTTCAGTGATTTTTAAATCACTGTGAATAAATTACCGAAAGAAATTTATTTTCCAACACTTGTAGAGAGTTGTTCCAAAGAAATTTATAAAATGAACCAATTTTTGGAACCCGCAGTGATTCAGTGATTGTGTGAAAGTATACAAATGGGCAAGTTAATAGCTACAACACCTACTTACGTTCAAAATAATGCAATAATATTTTGAATTATGTTTGTTGGTTCGTGTTGTCCAAAATCAGTAAATCTTTACAATTAATCAAAACAAGCTAAAGAGCAATAATTACTTAAACCAAAAAAAAAAAACAATGTATTTTTGTATGTTAACCCACAGCGATACCTCTAAGTACTAACAAGATTAATTAATGTAAATTTGGTTAAATCACTTGAAAGCCTTTAGCAGCCATTAGTAGTAAATATTGCCAAAAAAAAAATATTGAATGAAATGAAAAGAAAAGAAATATTAATGCAAACTAATTTAGTGTTAAGTCAAATTATGTCAGAAGACCATAAACAACAAAATGCAAGTAGCTAAAAAAAAAAAAAAATATTTTATTTAAAGAAAAGAAAAATGAAGTAAAACGATTGCGGTAAGTGAACGTTATTTTTTTTTTTTTTTGTGATTTATTCATTTTATAAAGCAAGTTACAGCAGAGAGGCCTGTCAAATTTTTTCGATGATCATCATAATTATTACAATCAACGGGGATCGTCGTCGTCGCCATCGCCATCGACGCCATCGTCGTCGTCGTCATGCCTCATTCAATATGCCAAAATTAAAGTTGAACACGTGACATTATCTTCATTGTTTTTGTTGTTGTTTTTGTTGTTGTTGTCTTTCAACTATTTTTCTACAGCAGCAGCATCATTGCAGTCACTTTTTAGCTTAAAATTCCCCCGAAAATCTACATTCATGCAGGTCGTTTGTGGCACGATCGTTCGAGGGCCAACTAACCAAAAAAAAAAAAAAAAAAAAGACAGACTGACTGATTGTGAGTTAAGAGTTTAGAGTTTTTGTAGTCACATTTCAGTTCAGTTTGCGCATTCATTTCGTTTTCTTACGTTGACGCGATCACAACGTTCACCTCACAAAAATATAGCTCATCGCGAGAAGATCATCAGCGATCAACGATCAACGCGAATGCTTTTAAGTAATAGACTAGACCACAATTTAAGCGGTTTATTGCGACTTTGAAACGTTACAAAGTATCAAAAAAAAAAAAAAAAAAAATTTAGAATTGACTTCTTATTGAAATGTGAGATCATCGATCGGTAAACCGCCAGAAGCTACTCCTCTGTAAAATAAGAACCAGCTGCATATATATTTTTCGTTGTGCAATAATTTTTTGTTTATTTTTTATATGCTTTTTGGCAATTCAAAATAACTTTAAGTGCCGCAAAAGATATGCTGTCTGCGGATCTATTGTAATTTTGGATATCATAGATCTTGTTTTGTGTTTTGCTTCTAACAATTTGTTTTGTATGAAGAAGCCAAACAGCAGCATTTAAGTAACTCAAAAGTGTTTTGTGTTTTCTTTACTTTTGACCTTTTTTCAAGTGAAATAATTGAAATTACTTTAATGAAAAAATAATAAAAATTATATAAAAATAAAATATTAACAAACGTTTTTTTTTTTTTATTCCAAAAGTTTAAAGTTCAACACAAATAATTGTAAAAGTGTATTTTTGCATTCTTAAAGTGTCATAAAAATGAAGTTTGCTGCATATAATCTCATTGCGCTTGGCTGTCTGAGCTCAATATTTGCTGCAGAGTCGAGTGAGCGTAATCCTAAGGTTTGTATAAAAAAAAAAAACAAGTTCTTCTTCTTGCAATTTAAGTGAATTCTAATTAATGAATTAAAAATCATTCAGACAATGCTCTAAAGTGAAGTGAAAATTTATATCGTTTATTAGTTTCAAAGTGTCTTCGTATGAACTTTGAAAGAAAAGTCATCTGGAACTGCTCCAAAACATTATGCCCAAAATATTTATTTTTGTGGATCTTTTAAAAAAAAGTGTTTCCTTTGGACCTTTTCAATTACAGAAACGTCAAATTTATCGCGAACAAGTGCTGCCACATGCCGGTGGCAAAATACCAGATACTGCATTCGAAACGGATCGTCTATTTTTAAATCGTTTACAAAAAGAAGGCATTGCCGTACCAGATGGCATTGTACCCGAGCAACGTAATCCACAGGTCTATCAATATTATGACAAACCAATGCGTACGGTATTTCACATTGCGCTTAGTTCCGATGCACGCTATACGCCCGATGTGGGACGCTATCATTATCGTCATGCGCCAACCGTTGAGACGACATATCTCTATCCGCAAGTCGTGGGTCACCCGCATATTTTGACACCACCAAAGCATGCGTTGCCGGTTTATCGACAATTGCAATTGCATAATCCACAGTTGAATCAGGTCAAATTGCAGGCAAAGCAGAAGAAAAGTTAGTAAAAAAAAAAACATTAAATGAAAAATTTGCATTACTTTTAAATTTTATTTTTTTTTTTTTGTTTACAAATTTTTTCAGCACCACATTTTCTTAATATTTCACCAACATTTGGCAAAAGTCATGCCAATTCATTTAAAACGGAATACTATTCGAATATAAATCTGCTGAATACACCATTGGGTAGCGCAGCAACACAGAAAGTCGTGGTGCCGGCGAGTAAAAGTTACGTTGATAGCTATGGAAATCCGCATGTAAGTAACGATAACATGAATCGGTTCGATTATTTCAAAAACATAATTATTAAGGCGTAAACTAACATAGACATTTAAATAAAAATTTTTCTTTTATTCTCTTCTCATTATATAAGCATTAACATTTGCCTTCCAATCATTATAGGCAGCAACTTTTAATTGAAATTTATATTCACCGCTTGGCAATGGCATAAAACGTAGATAATCATCATCGAAAACCATATTATGTACTATAATATCATGCTGAAAATATATTAATTAATATTAAAGCATATTAAGAGTCATTATTACAATGTCCAGTTAAATATATGCTGTAACTTTCAATTAGTGCTTAACATGACATTGAAAAAAATGGCCTTAAATTGTATATTTTAAATCATACAAAATAATAGCTGCTTAAAATACAATAATTTCGTACTATGTACGAAATATTTCGTAGCTTAAGCAGATTTTATTTTAATATGTTACATAATCCACATACTCACATCATAAGGACACGTATGATTAATATTTGAATCCTTTAGCAGCATATTGAAAAATATTTTCACAAAACTAAGTGGTCCATTTCGATTTGCCATAAGTTTACAAAAGTTTATCGTTTGATTGTACATGAACGGACGAAAGCCATTGAATTTTTTATGCAAACTAAGATTGACCTGGAATTAGTGTAAATAAATAAAAAGGGTTATAGAACTACTTTCGAGACATCTAACTTACCGTTACATTATTAACTGGTAACCGAAAGAGTCTCACATGTATTGAGAGCGCAATTATGCCACGTCCCAAAACTTTTAGTTTACAGTCTTTAAAATCGGCAAAGGGTTTATCGTAGGCTTCACATTCAATATTTGTAAATTTTGTTATCGCTGCGTATACGCAATATGGTAAAATGCAACCAAAAAACAATAGAATAAATAAATTTATTGACATATTCACTTAATAAAATGTTGAACATTACTAAAAATTATTGAAAGCACTAAATATTTATGCTCAATTTTTTATTAAAACATTTTTTATATAATTTGTTTCTTAATTGATTTTTAATTATATTTATTTAAATGATATAAAATGCACGAATGAACACGACGAAAGCTCAGTCGCCAGGGCAAAAATCAAAATAGATTTGGACTACAAAGGTGCTAGGCCATTCATAATATTCCAATTTAGCGCACTGAGCCAATTTTCTGAGTAGTAGAAGACCCTATAGTTCGGTCGACCACTTCGCTGAGAATGAAGAGAATCTTTACGAGTAAAAAAAATATTATTATTCGTGAAAAATTTCAAATTTTGGTTTGCTTTGTCTAGTTTAGCTCGTACAATTTGATTCGTCATTTTTCTGGTATTTCTTTGGGAATACGACAATTTTTCTGATCTAGATCGTGGTCACCGTAATATCCACTTTTCGAAATCAAGCGTCTGGAGAACATTTGCTGCAACCTGTTAAAATCAATAAGGATATAAATCATGAATCATTGCCCGATAACGGTCTCCATTGATGGTGACGGTTGTTCCACTCTCGTTTTACACCAAACCAAACTTTGACTTTTGGCAAGTACAGTGGGTCCACACGAATAACAGTGGGAATGTTCAAGTTGTTGCTTAGGAGAAAATTTTTATAAAACAAATTTATATTTATTTATCTATTTATTTAATTTTTTTTTTTTATTTAATTTTTAATTTTTTTTATATATTTTTTTTTAGCTCTTCAACGAATTCGATGACCTTTTCAATAAATTTGATTTACATCAAACTCCGCAAACCTATTACTAAAATTGTTTTATTTTTGTATAAAAAAAATATATATACTATGTAAAATTTGAATACAAAACAGCAATTTTCATTATTTTTTTAGCAAATTTATATACATATTTTGTAAGATTTTAAACCAATAAAACTTTATGGAACATTTTTTTCAATATTCGATTAGGCACTAACTAAACGTTAAATGCATATATTTATGGAGTAACTTTTAGTTAATTCTTAATTGAACATTGAAAAAATGACTCTAAATTCTTAAAAAAAAAATTAAATATTTTTCAGTTTCAAAATAATTTGACTTAATTTTTTGTAGTGCTTTAGTTTATTCTACAATAAAATACATTAACACATTTAAAATTCCGATAGAATACAATACTCAACTTCATAAAACTCGCTTTCGCGTGTAAACATTTCAAAATAAAAAACTATTTTTACTTTTTTTTCATAATTTTCATATTTTTATGGCACGATTTCAGTTTTTAATTAACTTAACAAAATATGTAAAAAGTGAAGTGTTGATCTTGCATTGTAAAAATGAATCAAGAAATAAAGGAAAAAGGAAAAAAACGAATAATTGCTTAAGACCAGCAATAACATTTTAAAATTACATTTACATATTACAATAAAAAAACGAATAAATTAACGAATAAATTAAATTAAAAAATATTTTTTTAAAATTTAGTTTGAAATACAAAAAAAAAAAGCATTAAGAAGTATCGATATTTTTATAGTATCAAAAAATGTCGATTTTTTGAAGTATTATCGATGTTATCGATATTGTCGAATATAATAATATAATATCGATAATACTAAAAGGGCACCGGAACAAAATTATCGAAATTAATTATTTTCCTCCGGTGCCCTTCTCTAAGTTGAACGATTAGCTGTAATGTTAACTTTTCATACATACCTCGCAAAAATAGTTAAACTTTTTTCGAAAATAAAACAGCTGATCAAAGGCGAAGACAAAAAAATGTAAATGCTTAAAGTTGCAAATGCAGCTAATGGAAACGAACTAAAAGCGATTGCGGCCGAGCGAGCGATCGTGCGACCGAGCGACCCAGCGAGTGAGCTAATTGTAAAGCTTTTCTATTGTAAAATATTAAAGAAACCGTTAGACCCTTAAAAGCTCTCAAATGTAAGTTTAGTCATTTGGAAAAAAAACATGTAATTGCCTGCGTGCTACTTCATTTCAGTACGTTTTTCAAACTTGAAGTGTGCAGTTCATAATTGTTGAGAAGTGAAGAAAATATTTTGCGAAAAGAAAAGGCCTGCCCGATTTATGTATAACAAAATGCTGAACTATAAGAGTGCAACATGGATTATAATATCAATAGCTGCAACAATTTGCTGCGTTGTGGCTGTAGGCGTTGAAGTGCAGGTGAGTGTATAATTGATTAAATAATAATTATTATAATAATAAAGATGCTCTCAAGCGTACCACGCAAAATTCATAAATTAATTTTATACAATGCAACAGATCAATCAATTTTAATTTTATTACGAATATAATGTATGGCCAGCCAAGTGGGCTTAATTACAAGATTTGACAGGCGTTGCAGCACGGCAGCACAGCGCAGCACACCTAAACCGTTCACTTTTGACCCAAAAATCAAAAATATTATTCGCGCTACATAAAGACAGGCCTTTTTAAAAGTAAACTAAAATAAAATAAAGTAGTAAAATAGTTGATACAATATTCGCACGATGATAGGCGGAGTTTAATTGTTTTTCGTTTGTTTTTTTATTTGTTTGTGTTCGCTAAAATTATGTTGGACATTTGAGGTTTTTCTCTTTGAAAGAAACTGGTATACTTAACAATTGTGGCACATAAACAGACTACGGCGGAACCGGTTCAGTTTTTGAATTTTTTCTTATTCATAAAGCTGCTGCTAAAATCAAATGCTATTTACTATTTAATTCGTGCAAGTGCATGAAAATAAAGTTGTTGTGTAATCGTACATTTTGGAAGCTGTGATCAAAAAAAGAGAAAAAAATCAAAATTATAAAATCATTTTTAAGAAATAAACTAAAATATAACTCCATTTTCAATTCACAGACTTTTGGACATCTATTCCATCCGCCCAGTGAGCATCATCATGAGGAGGAGAAACAGGATTTGAATAAAATTCCTGGTGTTCCTGGCGTTGATTATCCTATTTATCATGTTGTGCCGCATACACATTTCAGTTGTCACAATGTACCGGCTGTGCCCGGTATGTATGCAAATGTTGAGACCGGTTGTCAGGCCTATCATGTTTGTCATGATGGACGCGAAGGACATCAGGGTGCTTCGTTTCTTTGTACAAATGGTACAATATTTAATCAAAAGGAATTTGCATGCGATTGGTGGTACAATGTAAAATGTGAAGAGGCTACTAATTTTTATCAGTGAGTAATTTTTATTTAATATTTTGTTTTTGCTTTTTTTAATATTTATTTTTTTGCTTTTTAGTTTAAATGCTGATCCTGAACATAATCCTTATGTGCCGAAAAAGAAGCCAGAACCGATACCATTAGAGCATGCACATCAACAGCATGGAGCAGATTTTCTAATACATGCTTAGATGTAGCAAATTTAAGTTTTTTTTGTTTTTTCTGTGTTGTAAATATGTAAAAACTGTTTATTAAAAAAAAATTCGACTCAAAATAAATTCAAATTCGAAATTTAAAAAACTAAATTTTGTTATCGATATTGTTTTCATCTCTAATTTAATTTTGCATGTTGCATATTTTGAAAAATTTTTAAATTTTGAGAAACTAGCTTTAAAAGGCACATCATTTTGAAATAGTTTTATAAATTTAGAACATTTTATTGGTTTTAAGCAACAAAAAAAAATCGATAAATTACTTTTCAATATAAAATTTGCTAACAAATAGCTAAATGCTACAAAAACCACGCTGTTTAAATGCCTTTTTAATTTATTTAAACATAAAATTGCGCTAGCGCTTTTGTCTATAAGTGCAAAAGAGATCACACTCTAACAACAGCTGCCAACCGGAAAATAACAAAACTCAATAAACTTTACATCTGGCAACGCTTAATGCGCAATACAATGCTGCATAGTGATGAGTTTATTTAGCGCTATCTCATACACACTCACGCATGAGTGTATATAGCGCTCTCATGCTTGAGCAGTATGGCAATAATAGCTGTCAAAAACGTACGCTGACAATAGCTCGCTGCTGCGTGAGCTCGCCTCTCTCTTTCCGGTAAAATCGTTCGCAATGGTAGGTGTCAAAGTCTTTGAAGAATAAAAAAATCATAAAAATACAATGGCATCAATATAATAATTGAATAAAAATGTAAAAAGATACAAATCAAATATGCTGTTTTGTGCAAAAATAAAATTCTCAAAACATTTGGCATTATTTTGCTGCCAAATAATTAAGTGTCAAACACTAATAATTTTTTTTTTTATCTTATTTACATTTTGTAAAAAAAAAAAATATATAGGGTCGCGTCAGAACCAAGACAGTCAAGAAGGCCGCTAAGGTCATCATTGAGAAATACTACACACGCCTGACGTTGGATTTCCATACCAACAAGCGCATCTGCGAGGAGGTAGCCATCATTCCTACCAAGCCTTTGAGGAACAAGATTGCCGGGTAAGATTGTTGTGTGCATGCATATAATTATAAAGTGCCGTTTTATACTTATTTTAATTTTTTTTTCTTATTTACACAGCTATGTCACTCACTTGATGGGTCGTCTGCGTCACTCCCAAGTGCGTGGTATTTCCATTAAGCTGCAGGAAGAGGAGCGTGAGCGTCGTGACAACTACGTCCCAGCCGTTTCCGCTCTGGAGCAAGACATCATCGAAGTTGATCCAGATACTAAGGAGATGTTGAAGCTCTTGGACTTCCACAACATTCGTGGATTGCAACTAACCCAGCCCTCAACCAATAACTTTGGTCGCAGAAATTAGATTTAGATTTTTATTATCAATGATAATAGTGCGTGAGATGTAAAACGAGGACGCTGAGTTTTTTTTAATTTTGCATTAAAACTAAAAACAAAGTGAAAATGTGAACGTTCTGTGTGATTTCTTTTATTATTGTTAATTTTGTGTGTTTGCTTAATAGGAAGCAAGCAAACCTAAGAGTAAACAGTTTCAGTGTCGTTAAAAGCAATGTTTTCATCAACAAATCTTTTGCATCTGTACGCCGCACAGTGGTTTAAGAACGTTTTCTGTTGTACAAAAATTGTGTAACGTTTGAGCTAGCCAATATTTTAAACTAATCGTTTTTAACTTGTTTCGAAAATAAGTAAAGTTTTGTGTAACGAAGGCGTTTAAATTGAGCAAGTGACATCGGAGATATATTTCTTAGTAGTAAACTTCACAATGTAGTGTATGTCAGTAAGCTGAAAAGTTGATTTTCGTTCAGAAACAAAAATTTATAACCCTTTCCATGTAGCTGCCATGTTTCAAGTCAATCGAACATCATTTGGATATAGCGCCCATGTAAAAATTTTAAAAATTGTTTTGGATCACATAAAAATTTTAAAAAATTGTTTTGGATCACAAAAAAATTTTGAACGTATCTTCTTACTTGATAAGAAGACCCACTGCTTTCTTATCCATATTTATACAAAAAATCTGATGTTGTACAGTGATATTGAATACAAATCGGTATATTTCTAGTAAGTTGCTTTTTTACAGTGTTGTAATATATATACATTTTTGTGAACTATTTGGAATATGATTCTACAAGTTTATTTCTTTATTGTTTACAATTTTTGTGCTCCCCCATTCTTATCTTCAAGGGAACAAAACTCTGCTAAATAAAAACTGAAAAAAAGCAAACCACCAAAACTCTTGGGTTTCAAATTACAACGTTTTATTATGATAGCTTAAGTAAGAATAGTTATTCTGTCACATTGGTTCTTATCAGGTGGTTCTTCTGGTTTAAACCTCTCATGTTTTTGCTAAATATTTATAGGGGTTCGATTCTATATTGGCCCTAATTTTACCAAATGGTTGATAAAATAAATAAAAATTCACAACTTTCTAATACTGGACATGACACCTTCATTTTTGTTTTTTTTTTTTTTTTTTTTTTTTGAGGCATCAAAAGGTCTGCAGACCATACTAACATTACTTTTATGAATTTAAGCTATAGTATTAAAAAAAAAAAAAACTTACACTTCCTCCCCCGACGGGGAATTGAACCCCGGTCTCCCGCGTGACAGGCGGGGATACTGACCACTATACTATCGAGGATGTTGAATGACAGTAGCCAAATGATAAACATACGCAAGCCACTTTGAAATAAAAGATGTGTATGAGTTTTAAAATGAATAAAAATATATAAAGAAATACATAATATGTAATAAATAAAAATTTATATATTTGTCAAACTTTTATGCGTGATTTACAATAGCCTAGCCATTCTATGTTAATCTAGGAAATTTTTCCTATATAGGTACTGTCATTTTTCACAAAAATGGCTAAAAGAATAGCTTATATTTCTCTTATAGAATGCACTTATCTTACTCTGCATTTTGAGCTAAAATCATTTTCAAAACACAGCTGTCAAACTGAATTAGTGAGCTGTCTTTTTTTTTTGGTTTTGTGTGACTCCGTAGTGAGAGAAATTATTTGGCCGTCTCTTGGATATTTGAGTATAATGTCATAACAAGCTACTACGTTTAAAAATTATATTTTCCTAATCATACTACCATTTTTTATATGGACTCATTCAGATATTCAAAGTTTAAATTTTATAAAAACAAAAGTTGAATCGCAAGCTCAATAGACCGATTTTTATACGAATCGATAAACTTTTATCGTTGTTATTATCGGTCTTAATTGTATATACATATGTATATGAGAGCGTAAACAAGAGCCAACAAGGCTATACAACAACACAAACTTTTCATCCACCACCTTTTACCAGCAAGTCAAGTCAAACCCACGTTTAAAACAAAATAGCAATAGAGCAAACAAAACAACATCATTTATGGCAAAAAGTGGAGCCAACAGAGCATTTGCTGCGCAGCTTATAAAATTTTAGTCAAGTTAATATTATCAAACGCTTCGGTTGTGCTCTGCTCTTTCTCAAATCTCCGTTGCTGTCGCCGCGCATTGTAATTCAACAAATTTGTTTTTTCTCAAGCGCGCTCTCTGTCTCTATGCATAATTGTTAAACAAATCTCATCAATTAAGCCAAAAATCTTATAAACACATTTGCAACAAATTTATGTGAAAGTGTTTTCTTTATTAAGAAAAAAAAAAAAAAAAAAACGAAAATAAAACAATAAGTTGCCGCAGTAATAGTTTCGCCAGCAAAAATTTGTTTGCTTGCTGAATTCAATCGATAATATCTTGCTGTATATCTTCTCGCGCCGCGCCTGTCTTTTACAAACATCACCGGTAGCATCTGCAATTGCATCCTAACGCGTTTGCATTAGTGTGTGTGTGAGTGTAAAAGGACATTTTTGCTATAAACCGATTGCATAGGAATTTTCAGTCGTACAACAACTGAGTGCAGCATTTAAATTGGAAAAAATTCTCTATTCTTATTGTCTTTGCTTTGCTCTTGTTTCGTGGTAAGTTGTTGCATTGCTTTTATTTTGGCTTTTCTATTTTACATTTACTATATTTTATGTTTAATTTCTTTATATGCCATGATTTAATATAATTTTGTTTATTTTTATGTTGTTGTTGTTGTGCCTTGCTTTCTTCGAAGTTTCGTTTTGTTTTTTGTTGCTCATTGAGCATAACAACAATTTTTACGTCATGCTCATGCCATCATTTATGTATTTTTGTTATTGTAATAATTCGTTGTTGCGCCGCAGGTTGAAGTCATCAGCCGCAAACTACTTGTTTGATAGAGATGGTAAAAAAACCAATCTGTCAGGGTTCCACTCACGTTATAGACGTATAAAAAAATATTTCAGCAAATAATGTCCCGGCACTGCTTTTCTCACTTAAAAATTTACACATGTAATTCCCCTTTTGCCAAGGCTGCAAACCTCTATAAAATTGGGTGGTTCGGTTCGGGGCTCTGACTTTGAACCACATTATCAAGTCTGCGATGGCATCTTTTAATATTTTAACATTTTAAAACAACCATTTTCACTCAACTAAATTTTATAATGTCACAATATTTTATATAAAGTTCTTTTAAAGAAATCGGCTCGAACCGAACCACTTTTGCCGCTTATATGGTTCGGTTTTTTGGTTCAAAAACAATTTTCTTTCAGAAAATTTGGTTTGGATCAGAAGTTCCTAAAATGCTGTGCTTTAGTTTAAAGCCGGTTTGCAGCCCTGTTTTTGTTACTATGGAAATGAATTGTTTTAATCAAACCGAACCTTATCGATCCAAGCAAATTCTTTATATATTTTTTAAAGCCATGCTTTACTTGAATTATTAACATTATTTCTTCTTAATGTGTTGTATCCATTTTTATTTCTTGTTTTTTTTTGGTGATGATCTCATCGCATGCCAATGTTGTGTTTTGGTTTTATAGAGTGACCGTATATAAAATAAAAAAAAATATGGTTTAAATTATATTTTAAACTTTCTACTAATTACAGTAGCCGTTCTCACTTTTCCAGAAGCATTGTTCGTTAGCCATAATAAACGCCTCTGTCCAGCCAAAAAAAAAAAAAAAAAAAAACTATTCAAGCAGACAAACGATAAATCCAATTATGTCTAAAACATTTTCGTGGATCTCACAGAATACACGATGACGTTGACCTTACTAGACTTAAACGTTTTTATATATTTTTTTTTAGAACTTTTGCGATCGATGACGCATATATTTAATTGTTTTGTTTATCAACGAACACGTTAACTCCTACATTATATAATATATTTAGAGTTTATACTTAATGCAGATAATGTCAGCGTCGGCGTTAACCTTCTCCTTGCTACACTTGACGATTGTCAGACGTGTTGTCGTGTCGAGTCGTGGCTTGACTCATGTTGGCGTTCTGATCTCAATGCCATTTTGGCGGCTTAAATGCTTTTGTCGCGCTTAAAAAAGTGTCTAAAATGTTTTACTATAAAAAAAATATAATAATAAAACGTGTAATTGCTGACATTTGATATAGAGAGTTGTGTTTTCATCAGAAAAGAAACCCAAAATTTAGAAAGTCAATTTTAAGTTAATTGTTTTTACCTTCGCTAACAATTTAAGAAAATCTTGGTTGTTAATTTATAATTTTTTTTTTTTTTTTTTTTGAAAGGTTTTAGTAATGCTTGAACTGTTTTTAGTGTTTTAAAAGGGCGCTTGATATTAATGTTTTTATTTTATTAACTGTATATTTGTTACCTTGTTAATTATATATGAGTCTGAAACAATGTCGATAGCTTCTACTTTAAGAATGATGCTTTTGTAGACTAGTTTGTCATGTTTTGCCAGTTTCTAAATCATAAGAAATGGTAAAAACCACCGAGTACTCCTTTGCAATAAATATAAGCTAACCTTAGTTGGGTTTCGGGTATGTTTTAAAAGTTTGTGCAAATGTATATATCAGACAGAAGAAAACATTATAGTCTTTATAAAGTATATATATATTCTTGATCAGAATTAAAAGGGGAATCAATCTAGCTATATCTGTTTCTCTGTGTGTCCTGCTGCACGCCGTATGAAATTGATTATCTCGGAGAGCCACCATATATGAAATCGAGACTCTACAGGCAAATACCATAAAATTTCTGAATTTGGTTCTATGGTAAAATATTTTGAAGCTTTCCTACTTAGTAGCTCATACTCTAGCATACTAGGCGTTTATTATTGTTTAAGCATAATTTTAGCAATAACTAAATACATAATTTTAGCAATAACTGATTAAAATAGTTTGCATCGTTTACGTTTACAAAATTATTTGCGCACCCTGTTTAATATGAGCTCATTATCAAACGCTTATCGCTATCACCAGGCAACAGCTGTCTGGCCAAAGCAAACTAGGCTGACAAATCCATAGTGCCCCCACCACTACATTGACAAATACAAACGATAAACCTCATCCCACAATTAATTTCAATTAACGCGAAATAAAAAACGCTCGCACACTGCTTAGCCTCGACACAACGCGATTTAGTTAATAAACAATTTAAATAGGTTTAATATGAATACTTGACACTCTTATTGTTTGTTTATTTAAATTGTTTGTATTTTATTAGGTACTATAATAAATTCATGCTAATATCTAACCACACACAAAACATACTACAATGTAAATTCTATATACACGACATAAGAATACTCTACACATGCACGCCTATCGTTGTTGCTGTCTGGTCGCCAAACGCGCCAAAACGTTATGCGCGCTCCATCGATTGCCTTCAATTAGACGACAACGACGACGTCATCAGCTGTTCAAAATCGTTTACATAATACTGTGCACGCCTAAAGACCTCTGCACGTTGTACATTGCCACCAAAACCAATAAAATAATTGGCAGGCGGCACAGCTTCCAAATCGGTAGCACCATCGCCAATCATAGTGACTAGTGCATCGTTGGCATGTTGCTTACGTATAAGTGCTATAGCCTCTGCCTTACCACCGGAATGTGAGGTGGGCTGTGTGGTATCAAAGCACACATATTCGCCGGCGAAATCGAAGAGTAACTTATTGGCATAAAGATTAGACAACGGTATGCCCAATTCAGCAGCAACGGGCGCTATGAGGCAATCGAAACCGCCGGAGATCAAATACACATGTTTACCATTGGCCTTTAGCTCGCCGATAAAACGTTTGACATTGCGTGTCAATGTGCTCGGACGCTGTTTAATGAAATCGGCAATTTGCTTCTGTGTTGGACGTATTATATTTAAACGTATCTTAAGTGCATCCTGAAAGGTCATGGCACCGCCCATGGCTTCCTTTGTAACGCGCGCCACTTCGGAGCCTTTGCCGCAGAAGTCGGCCAGTTCATCGATGCCCTCCTCACAGATAACCGTTGAGTCGACATCAAAACAGACGACATGTGTCTGCTGTATGATTTTGGCAGCCAATTCAGGTTTTTTCGATGTCGGAGTTTGCTCCAATGGCAAAGTGGTGCAGTTCGTTGTTGTTGGTGTTGTTGTATGCTTTGTCATTGTGTGTATGCTGCCGTTGCCGTTAGTGCAAAGATTTTTTGTTGTAGCGGTGGCAGTAGCGGCAAGATAAGCATTCAATGTGCCACAACCGTTCGTTGTTGCTGTACGTGCAATACTAATGGCCGAACTCATTTTGGATGCTGTCAATTTAGGCAAGCGTAGCACTTTAGGAATTTTTTTCTTTTAATATTTTAAAAGTTTTTCTTTCTCTTTGTGTATACAACACAATTCTTTACGTTTATATTGTATGACAATTACGTAAAGCTTCACGTTGTTTGTGTATTGCCTTTGTCAGACAGAAAGTTTTTCGTTTTATCTTGCGCTGATGTTTCTTAATCTTTTCTCTTATTTTCTCTTGACTTGCGCACGCAAGCTTTTCTTTTTATTGTTTTTTTTTTTTTTTTTTTTTTTTTATCAATTCTCTTTATTTTGACACAATTGATTACACTCCTTTATTTTATTAAGTTAAAAATTTTAATATGCATAAATAACTTGTTAGCGAATTTAAAACATATATATTTTTATTAAATATATTTATGATTTTTTCATTTGCTTGGTGTGTTGTAAACGCGTTGAACAATCTTTTGTAAATGATTTCAGTTTAGAGAATTACTTTTATAAGAAAACTCAGAGTCCAGCTGTGTGCTATGCAGCAACAACTAAAAAAAAAAACAAAACAACAAAAAAACTACTTTTGTTTGTGTCTCTCGACGCTCGACGCTGATAGCTTCAATACAACTACAATAATACACGCGCAGGCAGTCGAGACGCTTCGTTTCATTGCTGGACAATATGATCGTATGATAAGACGCAACGTCGTCAACATTTACAAAAACAAATACACTTATTATGCTCATTAAGTGTTATTTCATTGTTGTTGTTGTTATGATTGTATTGCAGCTGCATTTTAACAAAATGCATTTGTATTAGTGAATGCAACTCAATTATTATCGTATGTTTGTATTGTTTGTCGTTCTCTTGTTCTCTGCAACACTTTATATTCTGCTCGAATTACTGTTTACTAATTATTTAGCATTATCACTACTACCCGACATTGTACGGATTTCTCTAAATGTAATGAACCCAGTTAACATAATCGCAAACAATTATTTTTTAGTAAGACAAATCGTTTTTCATGTAATTATAAGCAGGTACAGTAATTTGCTTATTTGTTTTCAAAATGGTATTATTTTTATTTTTTGAAAATAACAATTTTTTATGCTCGAGCGTATACAATCCCGCTGAGGGAAATATTAAAGATCAATAAAGAAACTTAAACTAACTGCAATTATAATGGTGGGTTTTAGAATCGCCACACCCGAAATTTTGCTATCAATATTTCTAACTTCTTTTTTGTCAAGATTATTTTTTTATATTCCAAACCACTATAAATACTTCGGGTTCGGAAAGATTTTTTATCCTTACAAACGTGCTTAACATCATTTATACATATATTAATTACATTAAATATATTGCGAAAGCACAATACTCAACGACAAACAATTCACCTGCAATTTTAAGGTTTAAAATTCTCCGTGTTAAATGAGTAACACCAATGCTAAAAATAATTCTTTTAGACATGTTTTAAATTGAACATTGGACTCACGCTTTATTCACGTGATTGTTGATACTTATAGTATAGGCGCCCTCATTTATATTTTGTTGATTTCCAAAAGAAAAAAAATCAAAACAAAAAATTTTGAACTTGTCTGAATATAAAAACTGGTTTAAACCAGTTATCTAAAAAAAATTTGCCCTATCGGCTCACCTAAAATAAAACAAAAAACAGCTGATTTGACAACAGGCATGTGGCTAGGCGGAAGACCGCGGATTATCTGTATTTTTTTATTTTGTTTTTTATTTTGTTTGTTTATTTGGGGGTTTCTTGTCGGTGGAAAAATACTGATTGTAAAAAAATATATTTCGTCAGCTATCTCTTTTTATTGGCAACACGTTTACTAAAATTGAATTTTTCCTAAGATTGTTCATTTTGCGATCAATAGTAAATAACTTTTATATCTATGTACTTATGCATTGTTTTACTAAAAATCGCAAAGATCTTACAGAGTTGTAAACTCTATGCAGGTAATTGTTTTTGCAGGTGAGTCAAATTGAAACTCTTTCACTCTCTTTCTTTCGCTTAAATACAGTGAAGCTACATATACAAATACATCGCAAACGATCATATTACAAAGACTTTTCGATAAACAACAATATAAAAAAAAAAAACATATACATAAGTGTGTACAATATATCGTGCAATGCATTTGTAAGCTGTTTTTTTTTTTTAAATTTTTTCTCCATAATTTTTTTACAATAACAACTAAAAGAAAAACAACAATAACAAGTTGTTTTGATCGTCAATTGCAATTAAGCGTAAACAAAATTTCATTGCCGACAAATGCGCTCGTGCGCAAAAAAAAAATTCCATAATACTTTAGTAACTTCTGCAAAAAGAAAAACGTTCGGGAAGCAGAAAGATTTTCCTAAAGAAAAACGTCCTTTAAAACACATTTTGAATTCCCAGATTTCAAGAACAATGCCCAATTATTCTATTTTGTCCAAATATGTATATACATCAAAGCTATCAATTAAAAGTTTTTAAATCAATTGTAAATTTTTAACGCTTAAATAATTGTCCAATCGTTTAGGTAATTATCGAACTGTTTTAAACCTTTTTAAAGTTAAAATATTTCGTTTACCTTGAAAATTTACATATGCATTTCCGTCGACTCCTCGTTTGTTTCAAACTTTTTTCTTTTCTGATACATGTATTTGTTTTATTTTTAGTACACAAACACCTGTCGTTGCTTTCAACACTTAACCTTTTAGAACAATTGTCGTGTTAGCTTTAGCTTTTCTTGTAGAATCAAAAGTAGCCTGCCTGCTCGTTTATTTTGTATACATGGTAACAAATACTTTTTTGTAACTTCATATTTCTTTATCGATTGACCTTGTTGTGTGTAGCTGCATTATAATAATTTTGTTTGTGGTTGCTTGGTGGTTTTTTCTTACTGGATTTCCTTCCAGTAGCCAGTGACTGACAGCTTTCAGGTAATCAATGCACACCTGGCCTAGAACAATTGAAATTTAAGTATATAAAATCAAAAGAAAAATAATATTACATACATATTTAACTGTTCCTAAGTTGCTATAAAGCTTGTTTTTTCTTAGTCAATCTATTAGACATTTTGTGTCTGAATTGTTTTATTCGGTTAGACTATAACTTTCTTTTTCTACTACATTGCTGCAAAAGTTGCATAATAGTCATCAGTAAAAAAGGTACCATATTAAGCTAAAATGTGGGCTTGTTGTTCTAGTCTAATGTTTTAGCATTGTTTATTTGTAGCTAGGTGAATCGCATGTGAATTGTCATACATATATCTATGTATGTATTATTTAACGCCGACGTGAAAAACAACAAATGTTTTGTCTAACCTAACAACGACTGCAGACATCGAATGACGCTCCCCTTCTATACTAGCTTATCGCATACAGATGATGTTCATTACACTTTAAATTTCCATATGAGGAGGAAATTGAATGAAATTTGAGTAGCGCGTTTCATCATAAATTCTACTTTGATGTTTTTTTTTTATAGTGTCTAAGTGGCTATAATTGAAATTATTATTTTTATTTAGTTGTTTGTTTGTTTAATAGAAAATGCAAGTAATAAATTGCGTAAAATTATTTCTATCTTGTTTCCAACTGCAAAATAGATTATTTTCTACGTGGGGAATTTTACATATTTTAATTTACAGTCACTACTTGTTCAAATGGTTGTAACATTTTATTAACGGATTTATTGTTTGCTTATTTTTAGATCCCTTTATGATACTTTTAAAACCGGAGGTTATTGAATTTTCATAACTATTTAGTTATCTTATATATGTACATATATTTTTCTATGCTGATAATCGGTTTAAGGGTGTATCTGCTCGATGATGTCTATATAAGATATTCTACATTTTCACAAAAAAGTATTTTCTATCCATCTTAATGTGCTTGATATTTAGGATTTAAAGATTTTTCATTGATAAAAAATTATGTAAACACTTTGATCAACTCTTTGCGATTCAGAGACATTATTTGCGTTCGTTATGAATAAGGTTTACTGTACTTTAAGCGAAATACAAAATAATAAATATACTAAGTGTACGTGTGCTTGTGTAGCAGTAGTAACAGTTAATTAATTCAAAAGAATACTCTCTCCCTGCATTACACCTTCTCCATAGCATATTAACGCATACACACAAACTCTTGTAAGTTTAATGCAGTTTGACTCTCACACTCTCAAGCTCACTTGACATAGTTACAAACAAATAAAAAAATTAAAAATATAGTAAATTAATACGCTGATGTGAAAATGAAGAAAGCACAAATAAATGTAAATTGCGTTTATTGCATTTTTAGAGCACGAGATTTACATCATAAAAATCATCTTCAGACCAATACTGATAACAAAAAAAAAAATTGGCAAGTAAACAACAAAAACAAGAACAACAACGTCAATGTTGAGCTTGACAGTTTATTTGTTGTTGTTGTTGTTTTTTGTTTTGATTAATTTTATGCCAGTTTGCTGGGGGCATAACTGTAAACGTCATATTGTTGCCTCTGCTACTCTTCACTCTACTCTATACTTCCACTCCTTAGTCTGTTGTCTTTATATTTATTTTTATAATTTTTTTTTTTTGCGCTCTCGTTGCTAAGATGTTGTTGTTGTTTATTTTTACTTTATAATCAAGGGGAAAGGCCAACATTCGAGAGCTTATTTGCAACAAAATAAGTTGTTTTTCATTACCCTTTCATTTTAAGATGGGTATACTAAGTTTTTAAAAGAATCATAACAATTGAAGAGTTAAATATTGTCGCACAGTACAAAATTCTAACTTTAGTTAAGAGTCCTTTAATGTACATAGGGTATAACTAAGTCAAGCAGACCGCATTGCAGCGTTTTTAATTGTTTTGCCGTTTTATTGTGCATAAAAAAGTCGTCATTGTTGCTCTTATTTGTACTTTAAAAACTTATTTGTTAGTCCTTTGTGCAAACTTTTTCTATGCTGACAACAAATTCCTGCAGCGCATGATAGTGGTTTCCTGCCATCATTACCAACACCAACAACCACAATCGTTGTCTTCTACCTCCTCTTAACATTATAATCATTCGTTGATTTTATCGTAATCATCATCATCAACAACAATTTAACTTTTTTGCTGTTGACTGCACATTGCACATTGTAAAGCGCATTCATTCAGTGAGTAGTTCATTGCACTTGAAATAACAATGGAGCAAAATAGTGCCGCGACAACGATAAAAAAAAAAAAAAAATTTTAAATTATTAAAAAGTTTTTTTTTTTTTTTTTTGCAACAAATGCAGCCTGGCGTTTGTTCTTTGTTGTTTAAGCGAATCAGCCAACCTACCTAGTAGTTCCGACCTTTCACAGCTATTAAACAATGACTAAAACCCGTTGCATTTGATATTGTTAAAACGACAACCGTTAGTGGGCGGCGTTGCCGAAACCAGTGACGTTTCTAGCTTAGTTTGGGCCTTGGAATAACTGTAAAGAGTTAAATATTGTTCGTTAAATCTGATAAATTGAAGATTTAATTCATAAAACTCCACATTCCCATTATGACGCAGAATTTTTAAAAGTTGGTAGCATATCCCTTTTTAGGGCTGGCCTTAAATGTATTACATACATACATATATGAAGCATTAAAACGACGCTCGCCTACAAAAAAAAAAACTTCATACTTAGATAGTAAACTAGTACAACAAATAATCATCGTTTGGCTTTTAGCTGCACCTCATTGTTCTTCTAACTGCTGCTGCTGCTGTTGTTGTTGTTGTTTGCTTCTAACTGAATATTATAATAGAAGTCTTGTGTGCAAAACCATTCATGGAGCATAGTTCATATGTGGTTATGATAATCGATTTGTGCTATGTCTGACATCTGATATAATGCATTATTCCATTGTTGCTCTAGAAAGAAAGAA
Source organism: Leucophenga varia (assembly GCA_018903435.1). Classification (NCBI taxonomy): domain Eukaryota; kingdom Metazoa; phylum Arthropoda; class Insecta; order Diptera; family Drosophilidae; genus Leucophenga; species Leucophenga varia. The sequence goes on from JAEIFJ010003025.1 coordinate 7,189,499, forward strand.
AAAACGAATAAAAATAAAAGAATATGTTGCTGACTGCTAACTTTGTTATTTGCTTGCGAATTTAATGCTAATTTTTTTTTCTGTTTTTACAGGCAAACATTTTAAGTTGTACGGTGTGTTGAAAAATTATAAAGTTTGAAGTCAAAATTATTGTTTTTATGGTTAGAATTTATCATTTTATTGGAAAAATATAAATGTTATTTTGGTCATTTAAAAATAAAGCCATCCTAAATTTAAGTAGGTCCCAAACATCACCTGGACCTCAAAATGCTTGGTTTTATTTACACTTTAACAGAATTCGATTTCAAGAACTAAGTTTCTTTTTTTTTTTTTTTTTGCGGAGTATACGCTATACATATATATGTATTCTCAATTAGCTACTTGTCGACACAAATCGATTTAGCCAGGTCAAGTGTCTGTCCTATTGCTGCGATGTACTGCATACTCTACGTTTCGAAAATATTGATCTATTAATTTTTTTGTTTTTTTGTATATAAAAATCTGTGAGAACTACAACATATTCAAAAATGTATTCCCACATAAATATTTTATACGAATAAAGTTTTTTCAAAAGTTTTCATATACACTGTGCTACCAATTTAGTCATTTTTTTTCAAAGTGTTGTTGAGTCATTCACTGCTGCAATCTTATTTGCAACAAGCCTCAGCAGCAACTTAGCCGACTCATGTACTTTGCTTTAAATAGAGTTCGTTTATTAGAATGAATTATTTAAATTACATTTTAGTGATTGGGTTTATTTTTTTTTTTTTTTAAAAACTTTTTATGCCTTTTCCGTCATTGATGCCAATCCGTTACCACCTTCGTTCAGAAAACGCGCCCACTACTTGTTAATCGGAAAATTGCATGTTGGCGTAACTGACAATTTTCACAAAAAGACAAATAGACGAGCGAACAGACGGACAGACAGACAAACGGACGGATAAACCAACCGATTGAGCAAAAAGATAATCAAACAATTTATATGTAAATACGTATTGTTTCTTTTTTTTTTTTTTTTAATGTTTGTGTGCAATTTTCAACGCTCTATTTAATCCAATGTAAACTCAATTAGCCTAATCATGATGCTTTTGCGTTTGTTGATTTCTTCTTTTTATTTCTATTGCAGTAATTTGGCAAAATGGTAGATTTCCGATTTGATATTAAGCCATTGTTTCCGCAGCCAATTGTTAAGGTAACATCAAATCTATTACCGCATACGTTTCGTGGCGATCGTAGACAATGTCTGTAAGTAAATAAACTTTAATTTTAGCTACTTTATTATATATGATAGAACTAATTGCTAAATACATATCTTCACCGCGTTATTCGTATACGCATAGCGATGCCACCTCCAAAATGTCGGAGATTATAGATCGTCTAGGCCAATTGTCGGCAGTGTCTCAAGGTCTAAATCATCCAGTGACTACAGCACAGCGTCTACGTATGTCTGATAATCAGATAATTTATTTGCTTGCCGATACTTACTCTGGACCAAAGTAAGTTGTGTTATTTAAATTTTTTTTTCAATTCGTAATTTAAAATATTTTCGTTTAATTATTTTTACAGCGGTACTGTTACTGGTTTACTAAAAGTCGGCACTAAGGATCTTTATCTTTTCGATGAATTGGGACAAACACGCAAGGTCGAAAGTGCACCATCTATACTCGATTTTTATGTGCATGAATCACGTCAACGTGCTGGTCTGGGTAAACATCTTTTTCGAGACAATGTTAAGCGAAGAACAATGGACACCAGTAAAGTGTTCGGTTGATCGTCCATCCGAAAAATTACTCGGTTTCTTGCGTAAACATTATGGACTTGTAAAGACAATACCGCAGGCAAATAATTTTGTGCTCTATGAAGGTTTCTTTGATAATGGCAACAGCGAAACGAAAGAGCGCAAACAGCAGACCAACGGAAATGGATTGCATATCACAAATAGGTAAGCAAACAACGGACAATGGAAGTGACACACTACCTACTTTCGCATTATTGTGCCTTGTCACCGGTAAATTACTTTAAGAATGTTTGGCGCCTAGTGCCACGTGTCCGTGCCATATATAAGACTGTAATTAAGTATATTTGAGTGTATGTACGACAGTAATACGCGTACCGTCTTTTCATTAGCTACACTCAGTCTGGGTCAGTAGCAGCAGCGACTAACGTTGCTATCTAAAGTTTTATTATTGTCGCTGTCAGAAGGAAGTATTACTACACTTGGCTGTTGGCCATTTCGTCGTTAGCAGCAGCGTAATTTGCATAGAAAGCAACTAAAGTGTTGACGCGAAACACGCAAAGGAATACATACTGCATTGCAAACGAATTGAGGTCCTTTTAAAATAGTATTAAGGCGTAGCATGTTTGACTTGGCAGATTTCTTTATTTGTACAATTTCTTACATGTTTATTTCTACTTTGTGCTTTAGGGTGTTTTTCTTTTTTTCGTATGAATTAATTACAGTTTTGTTTTCTGTATACGATCGCGCCGCGCGCGTTTATGGCATTTGTTGCTTTTACAAGTCACATTTATTGATTAATTTAATTATTTACAAAATTATTTATGAGTTTTGAAAAAAGCATTTGTTGCTTTTTTGTGAAAAAGGAAGTAATAATGTTTAACAAATGATTCAATAGGTTTAATTTTGGGAGTTGGTTTTTTTTTACTAACACAAAACAAAGAAAATAAACTTAAATTTATAAAATTTTCTAATTTACAAATTTTTGTCTTTGTATATTTTCTTTTAATAAACTGCGAAACTAATGTGCTAACCTTAACAAAACAACAAACAAAAAACCTGCATTATCATCATGTATAATTAACAATTAAACAAAAACAACAAACAACAACAACAAACAACAAAACATCATCATCATATATAAAACCACATCTCGACTACAGTCCTAATACACAACTATTTGGTGCTACATATTTGGGTGATGATGCTAACAGACGTCGCAGTGGTGGTCAACAAATTCAACAACAGCAACCAACGCCAAATGCGTTGTTACAGCAAATAACACAGATCTCACCGGTTGGTCGGTATGGAGCGAAACGTCCAACATGCAGCATGGCCGAGGTATTTGTCTATTTTTTATTTTATTTTTTTTTATAAATTGAAGGCTCATTCTTTTAAAGTATAAATTGCTAAAATTTAATTTTTTTTTAATATATCATTAATCTTATAATAACACAAACTGGCCAAATTTAACGAAAGACCGAAACCAAAGACAAAAAAAGTGCATTCAAAGTGCTGATTCAGAATTCGTGCTCAGAATTTTTCCATCACCTACAACTTTTTGAAATATTCTAACACAAAATCGTAAAAAAACAAACAAGAAAATATTATGGTTTTAATAAAATTCTAAACTAAAAACTTTTTGGGTTAAAATATCTCGAAAACTCTGGGCAATGATATAATTCTGAACACACTATTTGCCAATCTTTGTACCTCTGGTTCTGAAAATGGTCGTTCTGTATAATACTAACTTTATATTAAAGTGAGCGAACATAATACAAATATATTTAATTTAATAACATTTATTTGAAAAATTATTAATGTGGGTCGAGCTTCATGTATCCATTATCTAATCAAATAAAAACAAATTTGAAAATCGATTATTTATGGGAAGAAAGCTGATATAAAGCGGTTTCTACTAAAACTAAATGCTATGCTGAAATTTCTATTATCCTGGTGCTAATATTCTCAAGAAAGCGATAGGTAGTGGATGAGATAATCTTTGTTTAAAAGTGAAAACCAAAGCAAGCCAATATAGTTAGTGAATTTTTAAATAATCAACTGAGTAAGCTACGATTTTTGATATGTTTTCTGAATAATCGAATTTCATTTCATTCTTCTACTGTACTCCGTGAAACCGTTTGTGTCGTATATTTTATAAGGAAAAATCAAAATTATTTATATTTTTATACATCGAGCGAAGAAACACTTCGTTATACAAGTAGTGGAAGAAAATTTGTACAATTAAATATTTTTTTTCATTGTGATTCCGGGAACCGCGCGCATAAAAATAATTTAATTCTAAATAGTTTTTGGTAATAAGTTAAGTGTGTGTATAGTGAATATTTTGCTTTTCGAAATACGAGAATGGATCAAAAGCAACGTGCACGTCATGGTGGCAGCGGAACAGCCAATGCATCTAAGACTAGTTTGGCGGTAAGTGTTTGTGTTTGTGTGCGATACATTGCATTGACGCGGTTATCGTGTGTGTCTTTCGTTTTTTTTATATAAAAAGTCCGAATTATGTAAAATAAATAATTTACAGTCACGCCAAGGTGGAGGTGGCGCCGTGGCCGGTATGAAGAAACTTGGCAGCCAAGTAAGTCTTACGCCAAGTCAGGCGGCGCAACGCGATATGGAAAATGTAAGTCTAAGAAATAAATCAAATATTTTTTCTTACTCTTTTGACATTGATTGAGAGAGAAAAAAATATTTGGACAATAAAAATAAAATGTTTCTTTTGAACAGTCACGTAAGAGCCCATTAGATGCATTGAGTCGCAATACCTTGCGTCAGGATGTTGTACAAAAACGTTCAGGGTTACAGGATGTCGATGACTCATGGTTGAAAAATAATACATTTTCGCGACCATCGCGTATGCGGCATTCGGGATTGGATGACTCGGTGCCACCGCATGTACAAAATCAGCGACAGTCACAACAACAACAGCAACAGGCGGCAGCAGCAGCACCCGTAGCTAAGTTGTCACAAATACGTACGCCAGGAGGTGAACAGGTGCCTGCTCAGACGGCTTATCAGCAGCAACAATCACAGACGATACAGGAACAACAATCGCAGGCTCCAGCTGCGGCAGCTATGCCACCTGCACAGCAGCAAGCAACGCCGGCACAAGGTGGAACAGGAGCTGCTACAACGGCGACACATTCGCCGCGTCAGCAACAGCAGCAACAGCAGCAACAAGCAGCATCGCATGCTCATAGCCATGAGCAACATGCTCAAAATCACGCTAGCGATCACGGCTATCGTGGAGGACAGCCGCAAGTAGAAGCTGGACATCCGGCACAGGCACCACCGAAATATCAAAAGCAGCAGCAGCAGCCGCAGCAGCAGACTTATGTAATAGCTATTTCAACACCAATAGCGCTACTTTTATAACGCTAAAACTTGTATTTCTTTAACAGAATCAATCACATGGTGACATGGCACGCACTGGAGGTAATAATGCAGTTGATATGCAACCACCGCCGGAGGCTGAAATGTGCACCACTTGTCCAAATTGTCAGACCACTATCTATCTGGTGCGCTCGCCGGAAACGGGTAGCGGTGATATGGGTAGCCAAGTAAACTAAAAAAAAAAAAAAAATGTCAAACTTTTCGACGCCCATCAAAAACGTCGCCTACATTGCCTTCACGTTAATAATGCCTCGCATAGTTCTAAGGCTCACTGTTCAGCGTTACAGCAAATACTTCGTACTTTTCTTCAAACTAAGAATTTCTGACTAGACCACTCTCGATCCAATAAAGAAGCACATAAAGAACTAAACTTATTATCAAAATTTAATGTTAATATTTTTCATGGTTCCTAGAGTCGTATCGAAACCAATCGATATCTCTCCGCTCCAAACCGAATTGTTAAATTAGCTAGCAAATATCGGGAATTAGGAAATTAACTGTAAACAAAAAAAAAAAAAAAAAAAATAAAATGAAGAAAAACTTTAAAGACTTTCACTTTTATTTTTTTTTATGCATTTTGGATGTTTGCCAGTTTGGCTAAAAGTGTCACTTGTTCTACTTTGCGGCATGCAAAGCGGAAATGGCATAAATGCCAAATTGACTTTTCCTTTCTACACAAATTTTATACAAGAACTAAAAAGCCACTTTGTGCAATTGAAAACGGTTTCATTTTTTATTTATGCTTTATTTTAGACTTAAGGCAAATAGTTTGTTTGTGGCTGGTTGCATATTTTATAAAATTCTTAAATTATTTTTTTTGGTTTACAGATAATTGGCGGCAGTCAACCAAACAGAGGTGGTGCTGATCCCAACAAGTAAGTTTTTTCTTTGATTTATAAAGAATTTTTTTTTTTTTTAGAAACAAGTGAAATTGAAAGTAAAATGAGATCAACATTTAACATAATCGAAAGTTGTACTCGTATTCGTTAGACTACGAAAAATACTCTATAATTATATACAAAAATGCCTGTAATCGAAAAATGAAACAGTATTTATGTCCGTCCGCCGTATTTAACTGATTATCTTGGAGAGTATTAAGAATAGATCCACCAAATTTGAAGCTTAGAATATCCAGAATCGTGAAGAGGTCATTCATGGTCTGATTTTTGTTCTAGTTCCCCAACGAACCAACCCTAAATGTATAAAAATATCTTTCTTAATTTATATAGGAACTTTAAATTTAGTATGAATGATCTATCTTTATAATTCCGAACAGTTGTTAGCTGTGGGTCCCTTACGAATATTGCAAGTAAATGTCTGAACTATTTTCATGTTAGCATATTTAAATTTCCGAATTTGGATTAAATTGAACCCATACAAACTTTTCACAAATTTTTTTTTTTTTTTTTAAATTAGGCCGTAGGTATAAATATTTTTATGTTCGGGATTATTCCATTAACCACGGTTTTTGAGATATTCTAACCCATTAATGTAAAAGAAATGATTATTTTAGTCTTTGGGGTATAATAAGTTCTCGGAAAACCAATTCTGAGCAGGAATTCGGAAACAGTGAGTCAGTTGTAAATTTTTGCACAGCAATGCTTTAGGTTATTAGGAAATAAACTTTTGGTTTTATTTTTCTTTCAATTTCAGTTGTAACTATGTAAATATAAAATTAAATGTTTTTTTAAATTAGAAGAATTTCATTTCTTTATTTTTTTTTATTGATTTTTTTTTTTTTTTTTGCATAATTTATTTTTTATTTCTTTTTAATTTTTCATATTTTATTTTTTATTTCTTTTTTTCATTTTTGCAGCAAATTTTATACAAATCACAATAAAGCAGCAAACTAAAAATTCTGTACAAATAGATTAGCAATTGTTAAATTTTGCATTAAACTAATTTAGCAAATAAATAGAAGCAAAAATGGACGTCGAACACCTTACTTACACCTTACAACACCTCTCAAGAAGCAAAAAAAATTTAAAAAAAGATGTAGAGTTCAACACATTACGTTCAAAAAGACAAACTTATGTACCTCACAGCTAATATTCAAAAAATGAAAAAAAAAAAAAAAAATATATAAACTAAATCTAAAAATACACACACGAAATTATGGAAAAAAAATGTATATCAAATCATCCAATCAAGTTCTAAGCGCGAAAAAAATAAATTAAATTTAGGGAAAGCTTTTCAAAAAAAAAAAAAGAAAAAGCAGCATTTCTGAACAAAATATTATTTTTTTTTTTAAACATTTTTTTTATTATATTTTCTATCATGCGACAAAATTTAAAAAAAACGTGCAATTTAATTCATGCAATATATTTTGTGATTTTTTTTTACTTAACATAAATACATATATTTTGTATAATTTTAATATTGATTTTAACAAAACCAAATTAATTTATTAATGTTTAATTAAATAATAAAAAATAAAAAAAAATTTAATTAAAATTATAAAAAAAAATTCGTTTACATTTAATATTATTTTTTTTTTTAATAATTCACAAAACACAAAATCTTATTAGCACCGCTGATGTTGAAGCTATTGCGCTGCAAATGCAACAATTGCAGACAGACAATTACAATGATGCAGCTGCTGCTGCTGAGAATGAAGTAATAGAATCGATAGAAAGATCACCAGAACCAGAAGCAACGCTAACACCGTTGGAGCCACAAACTCCTGAACCAGAAGCAGTACGTACGCTCAGAACACCATCGCCACAGCAGCAGCAGCACGAGGATGCAGATGAAAGGGAAAGTATTATTAGCAATATGACACGCCGACCGCCAGCATTTCAATTGAGCAAACAACATACTGGCATGAAAAATCTTTCGTTTGGCGTTGGCAATGCTGTCATGTCTAGCGGTAAAATGGAATTTGATCAAGAAGAACGCGAAGATTTTGGCGTTGTCAAAATAAATCGTCCCATTAAAAATCTTACATCACCATCGCAGGATAATGCAGATGCTATGTCAACTGTATCTTCGACCGAAGGTATGACCGGCAAGGGTTATTATGATATTAAATTTCATCATAATAAATTATGGTAAATATTGCGCGACAATATTGTTCTGTGTCAATAAAAACTTAAAAAAAAAAAAAAATTATAACAGAAAACCAAAAATTTATATCATGCAATTTTTCTACTCGATTAATTTTAAGCTTAAAAAAAAAAAGATTTTTGTAATAGTGTGCAAAAAAAAAAACACCAGAAAAAAAAAATATTGTCAAATTTATTATCTAGTAAATGTCGCAACTAACATGTAATAGTGCAATTTATCGCATGAGATATTCTATAAAGTGCAGAAACAAAAAAAAATAATATATATCAAACACAAATAATCAAAAAAAAAAAAAAGTACGTACATAACTTGTAGTTCCTTAATTTTATTGTTTTAAGCAATTTATTTGCATTGTTATTTTTTTTTGTTTGTTAAATTGTTTATTCTAATTATTGTTAATTTATTTTTAATGACATTTGTTACACCGCAGCACCAAATAATAAAGGAAAATATTAACCACTTTACACTCATTGAAACACCCTATTGCAAAGCTTAAATTATTTTAAACATTTTCTTTATTGTTGTAGCAAATTGATTTAATTAATTCAATGTTAAACTTATAGAAAAAAAATATATATAAAATATCTTCCATTACAGCAGTCGTCTAGCATTTGAGCAGATTTATAAAGATTTTATGCTAAAATAAATACATACAACGTAAAAGTTTTTTTTTTTTAAATTAAAGCATTTAAATTAAATTTTGAACAGAAGAAAAAAAAAATTATATACAAAAAAATAATACAACACTGCACAAATTACATTAAAAAAACATAAATAAATATTAGCATATAGCAAAATTTGTCTTTTCTACAAAACATAGGGTCTGTTTGTTTACTAAAATTTTTAATTTTTCTAGTTTGAGAGCGTAAGTTGTTATGAGAAACTTTTACTAGAAATTTACCGAAAAAGTAAACAAAAAAAACAGACCTATATTCAAAATGCCATATTTAATGTTTGATGTTTAATATTTAGTTAAGCGTATAAAATGGAGAAAAAAATATGTACTAATAAAAATCACTTATTCAATTAAAAACCAATTGTATTTTATTTTAAACTGATTGCAATGATGTAGAAATTTCCGATATAAAAAAATATTATCAAGTTACATATGAATTTCTCAAAATATATCAATATTTTTAGATACTCTAAAAATCGACAAATTAAATCAAAAATTTGAAAACTTCAGGGAACTTAACTTTATTATATAATATCAAAATAATATTAATAACAGAGCCTGAAAATTTTTAAAACCAGAGAATGGGCAGTTTTTGAGATGTTCTAACACAAAAACGGCAAAAAACACAACCATGGAATATTGACAATTCTGAGCACGAATTTGGAATCATCGCGCGAAAATCATTTGGGTACACTTCAAGATACTAATAAACTTAAAGAAAACAATATCTATTTGACTAATAATTTCGAATTCGCTCCATGATTTTTGAGATATTTGTACCAAAAACATTTGAATACAAAATCCGTTTGTTAAAATACTTTGTATGCGGTTTGTCAGGAGTTTCAGGTTCCAGTCTTGATTGATGATTTATCATAGCAAACGACGGATGCGAAAATTGGTCGAGTCTGTAAACGTTTCCTTTTCCCAGGATGTCGCTGTGAGCTTTGAACCCACGATAGTGTCAGTATGTTTCGCCATACCACTGCCTTCAGCAAGTCTTGATTGTAAATAATCAACTTTTGGTATTTTACTTTAATACATTTCTTGTTTCTGGCTCACACAAATTTTTGTATCGCAAAGAACTGATTTTTTTACACTTAGGATTGTAATATTTTTGATACAAAAAGCCAGTGATTACAAATAGAAGAGATTATTATTCGTAATAATTTATATGTAAAGTTTCATTTGCAAAAACAAATTAATTGAAAACTATTAAAATTGTCGTTCAATAAATAATTCATTTGGAATGCTTTGTGTCTGTTATCATTTAATTTAGCAATACTCATCATCATCATCATCAACATTATTCTTAATTAATATATTGTATTTTTTATTAAATGTGCAACATATAATCTTAAATGTTTGAAATCCTGGAGTGTTGTTTCACTAAATCTGTATATTGAATTGTTTTTCCAAGATACAATTATTTTACATATAGATGAAATTGAATCTGAAATAAAATAAATAAATTAGATTATCTTTTTTTTTTTTTAAATTAGAATTTTAAAATATATAGTTTACCTGCACAAAGCTTGTGGCAGTGATGAGATAATTGGTCCATAGCCCTGTGAGTTGTCGTAGAGCTCAAATAGTGGCGCAGCAACTAATTTATAATTTTTCGGTACAGCAAATAATGCTGAAATATTTACACGCGTATCGCATAAAAGAGAAAGATGAAAAGAAAAAGAACAAAAGTATTTGGTAAAATACAATAAATTATCTTTGTACAATAATATTTTAACATGATTTTAAATTTTAGACATCTTTTAAATACAGTTTATAATATTAAAATTATTATAAGTATTGTATTATTATATTATGTAAAAGTTATAAGAATTTATACAACATTTTAACAGATTCATTTATGTGTGTAGCAAAAATTACAAAGTTTATATAAAATTTGATTAATATTTTTTTCAGTTAATATTAAAATTATAAAAAAAAAAAAACAAAGTGATTTTTTTAACCAAAAAAAGTGTTGTGTTAATAAAAAAAAAATATATATAAAATTTGATATTACAGAAAAGTAATAAATATGTTTCTAATAAATACAACTGTATTAACAAGAGCTTAGTTTATTACAGAAAAATATTAACTTTGCCCAAATGATTCATAAGCAAAAATAATTTGAATTAAAAAAACATTATTGAACGCGTTTTGGGCAAACAAGAAGATCATCAGTCGCAGTTTTGTGTAAATCTTCATCACAATAACTACTTAAATTTTATGTGTAAAATTAAATGCTTTACAACAGTTTTAACACAATAATATTGGTTTTCTTTTTGGGTCCATTAATGTATAATATTTTCTAGTGAACGATTTTCATTTATTTTTGATAGAGTGAAATCTTAATTGTTTTTAAATGTTACGAATAGATTTCATTCTATCTGGGAAAACATATTTAAAAACATATTCCATCGTCGCAAAATATATGTCGACACACCGACATATTTACAAAATTAATACAAAAACAAGTAGAAAGATTTAGATTCGGTATAACCGAAACTGTGATAAACTTCACACGCAATTATATTAGTTCTATACAATAAGATTGTGGTTTTTAGTTCGATTATTCGCAATGTTGTCTGTTTTCTTCTTTAATTATTTTCTCCCCTTTATTGGATTTATTGGCTCTAATCTTTTCTTATAAAAGTTGTCTAACACCTACGAAACTCCTGGCTTTTGTGTACAGTAAATGTCTCTGATTTTAATTTTAACTATACTACATCTTCATATTCCTGTGTAAGTGTAAGTCACAATAGGCCTATTATAACCCTTTCAAAAAACTCTTAGCGCATTTTTGCTTTATTTCAGGTTCTAATAATGGATTTACATCAAGAGTTAAGTTGCTCTACATTGATCTCAATTCGTTTCTGAACAGACTTTTCTATCTTTAGTAATACCAATATGGAAATTTTTTAAGGTGTGAAGTATATAAACAAATATTTTAGAATGCACATGTATTGCAATGGCAAAAATAAAAATATTCTTGATGACAAACAATTGACAAGCTAACAAAAAACTTTACAATCATTTTTTGATGCTAGCGAAATACAACAACAGAATTATACAAAATCTACGCGCGCGTGTATTATTCTAAACAAAAAGGAAACTTAATTATTGTTTGCATTTGCATTTGATCAATTTTTAATTTGCTGTGACAATAATTCAATTCGATAAAGAAATCGCGCCGCTGAGCCAGTTACAATTTTTGAAGCTTGCCAGTGCTGTACTTTATTTTTTCTTAAGCAATTTATTGTTTTGTTTTTTTTTTTTTTTGTTTGTTGTTGCTAGATTTGTCTAGAGAAGTAGTAGTAGTAGGATTGGTTGTGGTAGGTACACGACATATGGAACTGCTCAGGGTACATCGAAACTGGCGTTCCTGTCCGTATCTAAACAGCATTAAAAAGATATGACATGATATTTGTTAGCGTATCGTTTTGGCAAAATATTGAAAAGGTATTTTTTTTAAATATATAAAAGCTTATAAATGTTACTTTTGGCACAGACAAAATAAAAAAAAAATAAACTTTGAAGTACATTTTTAAATGGATTATACCTACATACATACATCACTCACAGCAAGCATTATAGCATTTTTCTTTTATATAAAATTATTTTACACAAATATTTACCCTTTTCATGTAATTGTACAAGAAACAAACGTTTATGTTCCTTTGGTTTAGTGATGTGCGGTGGAATGTAGGGATATTGTGGTGGTTCAAAATTTGGGCGCCACCAATTTCCGATTGTGTCTTCGACAATCCAATCTTGCTTAACGCCATCTTGACGTCCAAGTGTCTAAGAATTAAAATAATAAAAAAAAAATAGTCTATAATTTATAATAAATAAATCAAGAATATGATAGGTACCTCAGTTAATAAGCGTTTCAGTCCTTCAACCTCATCTTCGCCGGCGTTTAGTTCACCGCCGGGCAGTTTGAAGAATGTTGTGCCTAGCTGCAACAGTAACACATGCGGTAAGCCGTGCTCATGTACCAGCAGCACACCCTCAACTGAACGTCGCATGCCAATTCGATCAAATTCTTCGCGCATACGCTGAAAACGTGATGGCACCGATGGATCCTTTTCGAAGAGCGGCTCCTTTGTGCCAAATGTGTAGTTCGTAAGTGGATACCTTAGACGCAAAATTATTTTAATTAAATATTAATAAATTAGTTACTTTGAATTTTCATTACTTACAGATTTATTGTACGATTAATGGTTAACGCTTGATTGGGCGAAAATTTTTGTGTACCATTATTACCAGTAGTTTCCTGACCACTGCTGCTGCCTCGTCGTGGCCAACCTGTGCCTGATTTATTTGAGATTTGTGACGCCATCTTTGCGCTGCGCTTTTGCGATTTGTGAAAATTCTATTATACACACAAGCACAGCAGCTGTGAAAATTCACTAAACAACACGTACAAAACGGCCCGCGTTATTATTGGAGTACTTTGAGTTAAGCGCTGCTTGTTTTTTTGTTTAATGCACGTTTTAATTATTTTATGTAAGATTTGTTTTTGCCTCAAACACACTTTTTATTTTTGTTGCGAATAAAGCAACAACGCTGCATCTGCCGGTGTTAAATTAGTCGTTATGGGTACTACTCGTTAGTACTACTAGTTACTAACTAACGAGTATAAAAGTAGTGCTGCATAGTGCTGTATCATTTGTTGTCGATTTTAAACACTGCCAAACGCAGTTGTCGCTTGCTGTTCCGTGTCTTACTTGTGTTCGTCGCGCAGTGTTATTTTTTTTTTTTTAATTGTTAATAATCAAAAATACAATTAAAAATCAGTGCTATTGTTGTAGTATATAAGTGTATAGTGCTTTTATGTATCAAAGTATGCTTACAAAAGTTTTACAAAACAAAATATAATACAGTGCATTTGAAAGAAAAAAAGCAATCAAAATAGATTTTAAACTTTGGAAGTCATTTAAAAGCAATATGAATAATAAGGAAATCTACCACGAAGGCTGGCTGATCAAGTCACCGCCTACGAAGCGAATATGGCGTGCAGTAAGTATTCTAAATATGATTAATTATATTTAAGTAATATATAGAAAATTGTTTACGCATATTTGACTTGCTGCGCATACTCGACTATTATGGCTATATAGGCCAATGAACTTGTTTGTATGAAGATTTTCCTTGGATTTTGTGCATCTTAGTTTGCTGTTCACAGCATTTTTCATATTTCCCCTTGCACTACCCCACTCTCGTCTCCACAAACCAACTAAGAAGATTCCAAAGTGAAGAAATATTTGTTGTGTGGTCAACCGTAAATGCGATTGTATTGAAATGTAGTGAAAGAGTTGATCATTTGGTGGGGTGCTGAATGAAGTTAAATAGCAAAAGCAACAGCAACAACAACAAAGCAAGGTCTTTTGCATTGAGTCATAATAATAATAATAAAAAAGGCAACAAGAACAAAAATAGTAATGCAAAAAATTACAATGAAAAACAATAAAAACAACAGCAATGATAAAGATATTTCGAATTTATATAATGTCATTTTTTTGTGGTTTCAATTGCGATAAAAACAAAAACTATTGTTTATCGCTGTAAATATTGTTTTTGTTTTGGTTTATTTATGTGATAATCATTTTTAATTCATTAATAAACGCATACAGTTTCTTTGTTTATGCTTTTTACTGCTGTGGGAAAGTCTTTCAATAAAGCTTATATTCGATAAATATAAAATTTTATGTTGCAAATAAAAAAAAAAAACAAAAAAAAATAAACCCACAAATACATACAATATACTTGCATATGTATGTATCTATGTTGAACAAAAAAAAAAACATACAAGCAGACAACAAAAAGTATTAAATTACAATGTACAAACAACAACAAAAACAATACAAGAATACATCAAACTACAGCAAAGTAAACAGTTGTTCCCGTTTAATCAAATTTATTTAAAATAACAAGCATGTACCAAAGCATTTGAAAAAGAGAAAACGAGAGAGATAGATAGAGAGATAGAGTCAGTGAGAAAGGAAGAGGCACAAAGCAGCAGACAAAATACCGTTGAATACATTGCGCCTTTGGCTATTTTATACTTTGATCGTTTAGCGGACAACAGTAAAAATATATACAAAAAACATATACGTATGTGTATCGTACGTATGTACGTATTTACTTACATGCATATAAAAAACACTGATCATGTATGCAGGCAGACAAGCAATGAAAGCGATAAAGCACAAAGTAATTCAAAAAGCAATAACAACGACAATCAACAAAAACAACAACATTAACAACAATAGTAATCGCATTTTCTTTACTCTCTTGGGCATCATAAACACACAAAAACAATGACGCACTTTTGTTTCAGATAATACCCGTCACACATTATGTGAACGGGTATTATCAGTTCATCGGAAATTTTGTAACGCATTGAAGCTGGCAACGTAGACTCTATAAATTAAATATATATTCTTGATCAGCTCGACGAAACATATCGAACTAGTGATGTCCGTTTGATTGTCTGTTTATTTTTGAATGCTCAGTTTTAAAGATATTGATCTGAAATGCAAATCTTAAGCTTTTCTTACACCAAGTAAGAAAACCAAATTGCTACGCCTAATAAGAGCTATTATATTTTTGATTTGCATGGAAAGAAAAGTCGATTTAGCTATGTCTGGACATCTAAGGAGTTTGTCTGTTTTCAATAACTGATTATCTCGAAGACTAAGATAAGAGAAAAGGGCCATCATCTTTAAAACTTAGACTCTCCCAAGCTGCCAATTTTTTACTTACAAACGGTTCTATCTAGGGTTTAATTATGTTCGTTACTTTTATAGTTCGGACTTATAATTATCAACATCAATAATAATAACGTTGAAAGCAAACAAGTGGCAATAAAATTATGAGTACTTCTCATAAGTATAACGACAACACAAACAACCAACATTCAAAAATAGTTGCATTTATCTTTGATACATCTTCTACTGAATCGATGCCTGCTACACCTCATTATTACGCATTACGCAGTACTTCTTAGTTTGTGGTTATTCAATTTTTCAGTTAATTTAGTAACAAGTAAAAAATTACTTACGCTACAAGTGCCAATTGTTATTAATCACGTAGACATTGAATATACTTTATCATCAGAAGCATGATGCTTGTATAGGTTATTTGGACCATTAACAGATTTTATATAAAGTTTATTTTCTTCACTATTCTGGACATTAAAGTTTTCCTTAACTGAGATAGTGCATATCAAATTTTTAGAACATTTGGCATTTAAGCTTCGGGTGCATCCAAGTAAACAATGTTCTTCCATGTTTCGTACCAAATAATGTTTTTTTAAGTTTATTTCTTTTTTGTTGATAATAAGAAATATTTTTGCGAAAGTATTGCAAACGATAAACGCTTTCCGGCACACCTTTTCAATTCGATTTTTCTTTTAATGTTGTTGTGAATGTCGCAGTAAAAGTTGCAAAACACGTAAAGCCAATGACCAGTGTCAGTTGACCAATAACGATGGTAGACTTTTGTGCGCCACACCACTTCCAAGAAAACTCACCTAAACATTCAAGCTTTTCGTGTAGCAGTGAGAAACTAATGAACCCGTTTAGTTTACGTCGTAGCATTCGGCTGATTCGGTTGATGTTTGTTTGTACTGCTTTCTTACCTACTGCTGCTTTTAGTTGGCATGTGGCGTTTAAATGACAATAAACAATACATAAAAATTATAATAATATTACAAACAATTCGCGGAAAATGCTTATTACTCATTGTCAGTCTATACAAATACCATAGAAGTGGGGTGCGGTGATAGAAGAGAATCAGCCAGCCAGCGAATGAATGACACAAGCAACTTGTTTTTCATTTCAAGCAAAAAAAAAGCAAATCGATATGATACGCTGCACATTGCTCTTTCTTTCTTTCTGTAGCGCTGTGGCACGATAAACGCCATCAGCTGTACACCAGAGTCAGTCAGTCGTAGCAGCAATTGCGCGTAGGCAAATCTTTGTGTATCTGTAAGCAATAAACTGTGTTGGATGTAGGGCGTCTATAGACATGAGTCTATATATTTTTTTTTGTTGTACTAAACCGCTTTAGTTTATTATGTACTTAATTGGTTTATTATTGATGATATTTATATTATAAAACATACATACCATACGTGTGCTATTAATTTCCACAGTATCACTGTTCAATATCACCTGTAGGTCTTTGACGCATCATTCTATCGTATCAATTTTTTTATATTTTTTTTTTATTAAATTTATTTAATCTCTCTCTCTGTTCTGTCTCTGCTTACAGCGTTGGCGACGTCGCTGGTTTACATTGAAACAAGGCGAGATACCCGAACAGTTTTGCCTTGAATATTATACTGATCGGAATTGTCGTAAGCTGAAGGGTGTCATCGATTTGGATCAATGTGAACAAGTGGATTGTGGATTACGTCTTGAGAATCGTAAACAAAAGTTTCAGTATATGTTCGATATTAAAACACCAAAGCGCACTTACTATTTGGCCGCCGATACAGAAACAGATATGCGAGATTGGGTTAATTGTATATGTCAAGTGTGTCATTTGCATGACACAAAGCAATCCAACGAATATGAATTGCAATGTAAGTAAATCTAAAAAATTAAGAAATTTTTAAAGATTTTATTATATATTTTGATATTTTACAGTTGAAAATCGCACACAGCATTCATCGAGCGGTGGCTGCCTAACAAATTCAACACAGAATACGACAACAACATCGCTGCATTCATCTTCCTCGGGTGCTGCTACATCATCTTCCATATCGACGAGTAGTACACGTAATTTTGTTGCTGCTAATGAAATATTGCGTCGAAATAATGCACAGCAAACAAATGATGTTGTCATAGAACAACAGCCCACAGCAGCCACAGCAACATTGACAACAAATGCAACCTCTTCTATCAATCACTCCGATTCAGTTTACGTTAATACAGAATATTCCAATCGTGAAACCATGCTCTGTGATGCAAATTTCGATCAGCAACATTTACTATCGGCAGCACAACAACAACCACCGCCATCGCCGGCCACTGCACTTTATTTAAATCATAGCGCGCTTATACAGGCACAAGTTGCTGCTGCTGCTGCCGTTGCTGCAGAGAATGCACGTTTAGCGATTAATTCAAATGGTGTGGTGCGTAAGATTCCAGAAAATTTGGTGCTAAATAATCAACCACTCACCGATGCACAACCATCGCAAAGTGTACAGGCTTCGCCCGCTTTGAGTACTGCCTCTGGTCCGTATATACCAATCAGTGAATGTTTCTCAGGCAGTCCGAAATTTCAGCCAGATAGTGGTACTAATCCAACGACACCATTGAATAATCTTGATCCTAAATTCTACGATACACCGCGTAGTCATAATAATATTGGCTTGAATCTCACCAATGATCAGTCCTATTCACCAAAAATAACAAATTGTAGTTTACAACAACAACAACAATTGGCAAATAATAACAACGCAAAAAACCGCAGCGCACAACAACGTTCAGATTCAGATTCGGAGAGCGTATTTACGGATGATGATGAATGGACGCATCCGATGCCATTGCGTGAAAATGTTGATCGTAGTACACGTCCCTCGGATAGTTCCATTGAAAATGAATCATTTGTGTTAACATATTCGCAACGTTTTTCAAAGTTACCAGATGAGCTTGGCAACAGTAAATTGCCGCGTTCCAGACTATTGGACAGTGCAGCACCTGGTACGCCGCCGGCAACATCAAATTCAAATGAGACAACAGCGCAAATGTACGGAAACACACTTGACAAGTTGGCAAAAGTTTTAAAGAATAAGAATAATCTCATACTTGATTTTAAGGATAATGAAAAGTAAGTCTTTATACTACTATATAATTCTGTTCAATTTAAATGTACAATACTATTAATAATTTTTTTTTTTTAGAATAACACGCGATTTACCTCAATTGTCGGATACGGAGAATACATCACCAGCGATTGGACCGCGTAATGCAAATTCCGTAATCGACGAAAGCTATGACATTCCGCGTTCACATCAGTTACCCTACTATAATATGGGTCAACTACTCGAAAAGGTTATTAGTCCGCATACAAATCCCATTGCTGCGTCTACACCAAATCTTATGGCTGGACTAGAAGCAAATGGATGTTTGGCAGCAGCCGCAGCAGCAGCGCCATTAACTGGTTCATCGACCATAACCGCAACATCGCCACCGCCATCAAGTGTGCGTACATTACCCCGGCAACATTGTTATACAAATGCAGCACCTAGTAAAACAATCGAAGGCAATGTATTTCGTTATGATTTTATGGATCCAAGTGAATGTCCGCCAGTTAATCGTAAATTGAAACCAAGAGTAGCGCAACAAAATGATGAAAATTCAAAAGTAAGCAGTAGCGGTGAAGATAAACCGCCCGAGGAATTTCCAGCTAAACCGCCAACTGCTTTGGAAAATTTGGCGAACAAATTTATAAATACCAATTTACATAGCCCTGCACCAGATGGCAGCAATGGAGCTATGCGTCCGCCTTCAGTTGATCGCAAGTGTAAACCAAATGCTTTTCGGGTGCGTAAATTTTTAAAAATAAATTATAGAAGTAAATTAATAAAACTTTTTTTTTTTTTTTTGACAGCACGCAAACAACATTTCTGCAACCGCACGCCGCTCAACCGGCGTATCTCTCTCCATGGTGCTACCACACGAAACTGAAGGCGCTATTGGTGGCGTAGGCACACCAACTGTTAATAATATTGCTATTATGGAAACACGCACATTGCCACGTCAGCCACGTACGAATTATGCCACAGCAGCAACAAATGTCGCTGGCAGTCCAAACAGTCCATCACTTGCAGCACAACATCAACGCACTGCTTCGGCAGCTGCGGCTATGCCAATTAATGCAGCAACAGCAGCGCCAGTGCCGTTGCCACCAAAGCAAAACCACGAACATAAATTACAATATTTTGATTTGGATGTTAGCAATAAACCAACGCTAAATCGCCAAAGCATGAGTGTTGGTAATCTATATACTTCAGGTAATCCAACAGTGCGTTTGGTCGGATTGTCAGCAGCTGATGCAGCAGCAACGCGTGTGCCACAGGAAAGTGGTGTTGTATATAATTTTGTGGATTTTGTTAAGACAGAAGCGTTCAAGCGTATACGTGAAGAGCGTAAGAAGGAAAGCGAATGCGGCGTAAACAATGCAAATAAATAAATTATTTATTCAGAGTATTTTCTAAGAAACAAATGAACAAAGAAAACAACAACGATAAATGAAAAGTATTCCAAACGATAAACGGCTTTTTTAATAAAGCTTTCACGTACTGCATTTTTGTGCAATACAAAATAATATAAAGAAATGTTTAGTAAATAAGTTTTAAAGATTTTTATCTCGGACTATGGCAACAAATTGCTGTATTGCTTTTATATTAAAAAAAAAAAATTAATACATTAATTAGAAATTTAGAAAATAATTGTTTGCTGTTGATGCAGCATAAAAAAGATTACATTCATATTTTTAATCAATTTATATTTTATATTATAACTTTTCTTCTTACATATATAAAAAACATTTGCCTTACATATATTTAAAATACATTGTAGCTTACAATTATACATTGCAATGCAATTAAATTTAGTAATTAAGATTTTAATGCATTTTTTTATATACAATATACACATAATCAAGAATATATATACATGTCATAGCTAAATGATGTCATGACAAAGACAATTTGAATGAATATTTTTGTATACTATCGCTTGAGTCACGGCAAATAAAATTTAAATACGTATGTATAAATCCAAATGTCGTAGTTTGCGGGAAATAATTTCAAACTCGGTTTAAATCTTAGTCTTAGTCTGGTGGCCTGGTTGGAAAAGCTGGTTGATGTCGGTTAAATTTTTGAAAACAACGATTTGCGATGCCCAACAAGTCCGGGAATTTTTGCAGAGTCTACTAACGCAAACGTTAATGTCAGTGGAAACATACTTAAAAGTTGTATGAAGAAACAAACAAAACCTAGCAACAATTTAATAAACAAAAAACAATGGGACAAAAAATGTCATAGTAACAAATTTTATTTAATACATTTAAACAAAGTAATTCAAAAAACAGAAAAAAAAAAAATCATTTAATATTTCTCTAGATTTTCTTTGCTACACAATTACCTGTGAAATTCCGAGTTCTTGTTGTGGGTTTAAATAAACATAAAAAAAAAAAAAAAAAAATATTTTATAAAAACGCAAGAAGATGTCTCTCGTTTATATAACGCATCATAATGAAAATATTTATGACATTGAAGGAGAACCGAAGAACGAAAGAAAATCTTCCAAATTCGAACAGTTACAACCAAAACCTCATAATCAATATGCCAAATGGTTGCATAAAAAACTTAAAGAGGAATACAAAAAACAACAAATTGAAGATCAGGAAACGGGTGAGAAACTTGTGACATCTTCGAAGAAGTGTCGGCATCGTACAATGGGTTGCGCTAAAACACCCATCGATCCACCGTGTGCTTTTCTACGCAAGAATCAAGGTATTAAATGGCGTCGTGAAAACGAACATGTCTGTCCAGCACCAATACCAATGCCACCAATACCGCGTGCTGCGGACATAGTAAAAACGGCTGATAGTAAACCGAGCGCTGATTTTGTTGTGCTTAACATTGAAAAAGTGAAACACGCAGCACCCAAACGTACATTGCCACGTTATGTCGATACACCAGTTGGAACGCGTCATAATCTTATTAATTCCGGGCTAATACCACAGTATATGTGTCGCAAGGATTTTGGTAAGATACCGAATTATTTGACACAGCATAAGCAAATGCTTAGCGATGTAAATGCACGTTGTGACACTGAGAAACGAAAAACTCTGAATAAAGAACGTGGAGATGCAGCGCGTACAGCGGTTGCCATGGGTATGGCCCCTGGTGCGTCCACTGCTGATTTGATATTGGATGGTGTGCCGGGTGTACGTCAAATGCCTATGGATGAGCGGCAAGCTATATTGGATGTACGAGCGTTTTATATATTATTTTTCCATATTTAATACTCTTTTTTTTTGTTTTGTTAAAATTTTCAGGGCCTAAAATGTCATCTTTCCGAACTCACCAAAACCTATCAGTCCATGTCATTGCACATGGATACTGCTTCGAAGCGCTTGCGCAAGGGTAAACTGGAAGCTGATTTGCGTCAAGTAGAGCAGGATATATTGCTTGTAGAGACTAGTCCAATTATATACGTATCGGATATGTAAATGTAACGTTGCGTTGTGTATGTTTTATGCACAGTGTACATTTAATTTCTCTTTTTTCTTGTTTTAAATCTGTGCTGTGCATTCAACGTACACATATAGCGGCAAATCATTTATAAAATACATATTTCACACAATTTATCTCATATTATAGTCCAGCACTGCACTGCCTTGGCACATCTACGTGTTTTTCGTTATTCTAAACAATTAAAAATTTATTTGTACACATTAAATTGTTGTTTTTATATTTTATTCAGTACTACTGCATATAAAACTGGAACGACAATAGGCACATCGTATACCAGATTCGTGTGCACCAAAAAGCTCTTGCAACTGTTCAATATCCAGCAAAGCAAGACGACCGCATAGCTTACAATAATGCTGTTCCAAATCTGGTTCAAGCTGTTTTCAGAAAAGAAAAAGTATTAAATTAATTAAAATATATATTTTTTTCATTCGTGCAGAGTTTTAATATCGATTTACATATATACTTACAGGCATATAGGATAATGTACATATTTGTGTCTTTGGCAGTTCAGTCACTTCTTCCGAAGCGTACGGTTGTAATTCTAAAATCTTGTTTACTTTTGTTAGTTTCTTAAAGCCGCATTCCGCTAGTTGTATAAAACTTGCAATCGGTAGCGTTAGTAATTGTATTCTATCTGACATTGCCAACAATTCAGCGGTTAATTGTTCAAATCGTAGTCGCATATTGACTAAAACCTTTTGCTGAAATGTTGTATGTTGCTGTTCGATTTCATTCAAATATTGTAGACGTCTTATTATGTGCACAATCTGTAGCGCTATGTGTAAAAAATCTAATTGATTTTTACATGCTTCTTGTATGCTTTCTTTGAATTGTTTATCATAAAGTACTTGCGATGTACTTTCCATTATAAAATAATTAATTTGTAAACGTTGCTGTAGTGCATCGTTTACCAATGGAGACTCCATAAAATCGGTTATTAATAATTCATTATTATTGAGTAACTCCGTAATATTTATGTCATTTACAAGTTTTAAGCGTATTGCAGTCAATAGATCCAAATGCGCTTGCATATCATTGATATTTGTTGCATAGATCTCTTTAAATGGATCAATGCTATTTAGCTGTCCAACGCTAACGAATACGGAATGACGTGTATAATGATTTTGATGTAATTGATAGTCACAGTTGCGGCAGACTAGCAACGTAATCAAGCAACGATGTTTGGAGACTGTTATGCCTAGAAGCTGATTAATTTCGGCATCCAAATCGCTTTTTGCCAGACAATTGTAGATGTTCAATTCTGTGGCAGCTTCATTTGTTGACAGCGTTACATGATGCAGCAGGCAATTGATTGTTGTCAGTAAAAAAGTATTTGGCGTAAGTGAAACTAAGCCTAATGAAAAAGAATTTATTAATTCAATTATAAAATAAATAGTATAAAATTAGAAGCCCACATCCTAGAATGTTTTCGATAATAATAAAACATACCTGATATTTTTAAACCGCCCAAATAAAGCGTTGCATTGCAGCTCATTTTACCAAAGCGATCAACTAGAAATGCAAGTACATGCGCTGCCTTAGTAAAGACAATATAATACTTGTCACTATTTTTCAATTTTGTAATCTCCGCATGCTGTATGCCCATGCGATCTGCTCTGCTCCATAAACTTTCCACTTGCTCAACAACGCCGGCTTCATTTAATTTGTAAAGCGCTACAACGCCAACGGCATTGCCAATCAAAAGAAAATCATTTTTAAACACCAACGTACAAATGCGTTTCATTTCAGTCTTGGTACATTTATACTCGAGTAGCGTATCCGCAGCAGCATTTAATTTAAGCCAAATTACGTAACCTGCAGCGGTTCCAAGTATTAGCTGCAGCTCATTGGCACCGCAACAATGTTCCAGCCAAACAAATGCAGTTATCCAAAAACGATCGAAATATTTTTTTAAATGCGTCAGAGACGTTATATTTGCAGCATCGACTTTAATGTGTGGCACTATTTTGTCGTACATTAAACTTGTCAAATCTAATTTTTGTTCTTGTTGCTGCCATACCGTACTCGTCGGTGCCTTTGTGCGTAATTGTAATGCACCGTAACTGGATAACTCGGCCATAAGTTGAAAATTGTTGGGCAACGGTCGTGGTGCCCAGGCGGTTTGGATAATTTTTGCTACGGCCGTTTGTTGTGAGCATGCTGCAATATAGACTGGTTCAAGCGCAAGCTCTTGAGATTCTAATGGTGTACAATTGCTGTAGATTTGCTGCAATTTAATTGGTTCCATAATTTTATTAAGCGGATGCTTCTGCGTGATTACGCCATTTGCTATATTATACGGAAATTTTGTACGTGTATTAATATTTGGTGTAAGTTCGAGTGTAAGCAATTCACTGCACGAACCGAGCAGCGTAAGATTATTTGTGCGAGAGTCGGAATACAGATTATATTCGCGTATGCAGTCCTGTTTAACTTCGGAGATGGCATATTGTTTAAATTGTAGTAAATCTGAAATTAGTTTCAATACAAATTAATTGCGTTCTCATTTAAACAATTATCGAAGCAAAAGATTTTGCGTAACAAGATTGTAAAAAAAAGAATCTAGCAGCGTCATCGTTACGTTACGTTTCAATTTTGAACTTGGCACGCATTTATACCTTCTTCAGTCGTTCGCATCATTCGCTGCTGTAAAGTTTAAGAGAAGACAACGATGTCTGCTAAACACGGTGTTGATTTCTTGCGTACTGTAGCGGAATATATTGCCAAGAAAGGATTCGATAATGTAACACAAATGGTAAGTTTAATTAAATCGCGCAGCGTTCTTGTAAAATAATTGTGTTTGAGATATTAATTTTTTTTATAAACAAAAGTGCGTATGTTACAACAGAGCAGCATAGAACAGCTGATATTAGTAATTTATCGATATTATTTTTTTCGTTATCGTTATCGTTCAAATGGCGCTTATTTTAAAATTATTATTTTTCCTTTTAGATAAAAATTACCGGCGGTGGTAATGGACGTTGCATTGCTGAATTTACCGTAAAACCGGAACATCTCAATCGTATGGGAACTTTGCATGGTGGTTTAAGCGCCACATTACTCGATAACGTCACCACTTATGCTGTCATGTCGAAGGGTTCACATCCTGGAGTTTCTGTCAGTTTAAGTGTTAATTACCTTAGTGCAGCTAAACCTGGCGAGGAAATTATTGTCGATGCTAAAACTGTACGCGTTGGACGTAAATTAGCTTATATTGAATGTGAGCTTCGGCGTAAATCCGATGATAAGGTTATTGCGACAGGCGGTCAGACAAAATATGTAAATTTTGATGCTGATTTCAAGGCTGAAGATTAGCATCTTACAGCGCACAAGTAACTAAAAGTTTTTTTTGTTTGGAGGCTAAATAATGTTCAAATAAATGTATTTTATATTTTAAGTTTAAATTTATATTTAAAAATAAATTTCTTAAAATTATTTTATACATACATACATCATACTTATACAAGTAGAACGACGGCCATTAGACCGAGGACCACTCGAAGAGATTCTTGCTTTGCCGCTCTGACGCGTTTTGGCTTTAAAACGTTAGCATTGAATAAAGCTTTAACTTTATTTTTATTTATTGTCGCAATCGTTGAATGGTTCGCGTTGTATGCTTTTGCCAGATCACAACCAGCTTCAAAGCCCCGAATTATATCTATTTTTTCTTCAACAGAGAAGCACTTTCGTTTTAAAGATATTTAAGGAAGCCTTTAGCTTTACTTTGTGTGTTAAGCGTATTATCCGTAGCTGTATGAGGAATAAAAGGCTGTAAATTTGTCATGCCACGATCATATGTTCTACCTTGTTCTAAAGTTCCTTGATTAATTTCATTTTTCTTTTAAATAAAATTTTTTTCAATCGATAATTTCTATGGTTTCAATGGCATTTGATGTTCTACGTTCATTTCAATCCGATCAATTCTTTAGACTTTCGATAATCCTAAACCACGTCCAGAATTTTTTAAAATTCCTTCTTAGTAGGTACATTATAAACTAAGTTCATCTATGGCAAAATTTGTAAACAATAGCTGTTATGGTTTGGACTACAACGATCAATTTTAAAATCAAAAAACATGTAAATTTCTTTATTTTGAGTGTAAATTGTAGTCAGATATTTTTGCAATTAAATGATTTTAAACAATTTTGTTAAATCTATAACTAAGCTTTAAATGGTAGGAATACAATTTTGTAATATACCTTAGGTCTACGGTTTTCAAATACTTAAAACTACTTACCAAGAAACTTTTCTAGAATCGGTTATATTTGCAGAATTCTTATTTGAATCTTCAGTAGAATTCGTTAAGTTTGAAATGGACACACAAGATATAGAAGCGGCGCTATTAGTACACTGTTCCGATTTCAAAGGAGTGCTTACAGTTGTATTGATCGCAGATGCTGAAATTTTAGTAGAAGCTGAACATTCGTCTGACATGCAAGTCACATCTGTTGAAATTTTTTTATCTACAAAGATTTCATTGGGCTTTTTTTGGCTGACAATATTTTCCAAGAACCATTATTTGAAATGTTGATTTTATAACCGAAATCACCAAAAGAAAAGCAGATATGTTTTCCGCATGTTTTCATGGCCTTTATATTTCTTTTCACGATTACAAGCAGCTCGTCTCTCGTAAGTCAATTCTGTGCTTTTTGATTAAATTTATTAGTTTTGATTTTATCAAATGAGCCATCTAGAATAACTTCATAATTTTTTAGATCAGTATGACTTATTTTGATTGGTTCACTTTTTTGATTAGCAATTTCTGCATTATTGACTGCAAGATGGTTTGAAAGTGCTTCTTTTTGTGTTTCGTTTTGTGTGCTGTTTATATTTTCATCTTGTTGTGGTGTATGATTGCTTAAGTGTGATTCCACTACGCCTTCTACACACTCTTCCTTGCGTAAACGTTTTGGTTGTGGTTCATCATTTGCAATTTCATCAACTTGTGTCTTCTGCCGTTTATACAATTTTTCCCAATCAGGGTTCTGGCAGGTAACATTTAACTCTCCAATCGAGAGTGTAGCATTTGTAGCGCTTAGAAAGTCCATACCCAGTACTATATCATCTCCTATATCGTCAAGCATTAAAAGTGGTGTTTCGCAGATAACCTCTCCAAGTTTTACCATCGCGTTCAAAGTGTGCGTAATGCAGCGTTCGGTATTATCCGCCAATCGTATGTTTGTATTTTCCTCGGCGAGTTCCAATTTTTCAAGTTGCTGTAAATGTTTTGCACAATCTGTACGCACAAAACTACGCGTAGAGCCGGTATCAATAGTTGCAGTTACATAAGTTTGACCAACAGCAACAATGGCACATAGGCGCTTGCCATCGCAGCGTAATTCACCATAAAAATTTTTATCACCAGCGCGGCTGATGTACTCTCGGTAACTGCTTTCATTTGGTACACCGCATAGTGCTGTTTTAAAATTATAGCGACAACAATCGTTGCTTTGAACTCCGCGTAATCCACACTCCCAGCAAAAATCAACCTGGTCGTATGTACATTCCCAGGAGTTGTGTCCTTCTTGCGCACAGCGCTTACAAACCTTTAGAGGGTTGACAAAAGAAGTCAACTGATTTATTGTATTGTTGGCCATGATGTCCAATGCAGAGCTTTGTTGTTGCGTTTATTGAATATTTATACAAATTGGTATCAGCAATGAATTAAAAAAAAAACAGATGGAAGTTATTTATTTTACTTATATCTGCAATAATTTTGTTTTGTTTTTATTGCATACCGTTAAATATTATCGATAACGATTCGCTACGACACTTGCGCGCGATTACTTCGCTTATGCTATGATGACACTGACTAGGCTAGTAAGATATGAAAATGCTTTAAGGTGTAGCTTTCGTTCAACTAGTTCTTATTGATATGAAAATTTGTTGGATTTTTTTGTCACAGTTTGTATATGTAATTTTCGAAGAAAAGTTTGTTTTTTTATTTATTATTATTTTAACGTTCCGATAACGATAACAACATAGTTCTTTGTACGTCAGCTGTTCATCTTCATTTATATTGCTACGCGCAGCTGTTTTTGGCTGCAAGCAGAAATAGTTTTTATTATTATTGTGGCACTTGTTGCCTCTTTATTTACATAAATTATCTTAAAATGGGTACACGTCTCAAAGGTATCGAATTTGCTAAATACATAAGTGAAATCATAGCCAAATCAACTGGCTTTGAACAAACATTGGCAAAGGTAAAATTCGCTATAACTGCATTCTCGATTAAGTTTAATTTTTATTTCACTCATTCTTAAGGTTAAAATAACTGGCGGTGGTGAAGGACATTGCAGCGCAGAGTTTAAAGTAGAGCCGGAACACACAAATCGTGGCGGTGGTCTACATGGCGGTTATACAGCCACGTTAATTGACATGGTCACAACGTACGCGCTAATGTCGCAGCCTTGTCATCCTGGCGTTTCCGTAGATATAAATGTTAGTTATTTAAAAGGTGCCAGGCTTGGTGATGAGGTGTTGATTGAAGCGAATACGGTACGCGTTGGTAAAAAGCTTGCATTCATTGATTGTGTACTGCGACACAAGAAGGATAATTCCATAATAGCCAAAGGTAGTCAAACAAAATATGTGGATTTTCAATGAATTTAAGGTAAAACAACCATAAAAACGCATTAAGATTATTTTCAATCTCGTTATTTTTATTATTATTATTATTGTTGTTGTAATTACATAATAGATTTTGTATAGATTGTTATAACTTAGAAACTAAATGCTTCCGAAAAGAGTGTTTTGAATTTGTAGTACTGTATGTGCGCGTATTGGTTGCTTGATTGATTGTTTGAAGTGCCCAAATAACTATTTAGAACAAAGAAGAAGTAAAAAGTCAAACGGTGGCAGTAGCACAAACTACACTCGATTTGCAACTACATCAACTTTAGAAGAACTACTATGTAAATACTCGTACATATGCAAGTATATTCGTCGTATATCGTTGATATGCGTCGTTGTTCAAGTATTTTAGATCTAGTTATGTTTCTTTGGCAACTGTGGACAATGCGGACAGCAAGCTTCTGGTGGCGTTAGCGGTTCTATGCCGGGTGGACAATAAACGTCACCACATTTCTCGCGTGTGCAGCTAACTTGACCGTGATAACAATAACATTTGGTGCATACATCCGGTGTCCAGACTTCATTATTAATGCGCGTTGTACCATTATCATCGACGCAATGATTGCGCTTAGGCTTCATAGCAGCAACAACAACGGGTGAAGCAGCAGCAGGCTGTGTTGCAACTGCTGCTGCTGTAGTAGCATCAGCACTGCAAGATTCTTCAAGTTTATGCAGTTTCTTATGCAGTTTTTTAAGTTCTTTCTGAAAGCTGCTAATCACTTCTTCCAGACCACTGACACGTTCCTCATTTACATCGTATAGTTCTTCGAGATTTGTATCGTACGCGTTGTCCACTATTGGTTGTGTGCCTAACATTTCAGCCGTTGCAACACTATTCAATATGGCACGCTTGGCGCGGCGATTATGCTTCTCATAGGTTTGTGGCACATACGAATCGAATAGTGGTGGCATACTTTTGCAGTTACCGCAATCTTGCCATAGATAAAGATTAATGCCAGGAATATCTTCGCATTTCTTATAGCCACCTTGATGCTTTGCCAAGATAAATACATTTTCCTGTACCTGCTCTATCTTGTCACCGACATCACAAAGTACACGCGCCAAATTTGATTGCTTTATTTGCACAAGCTGTTCCGGTAGAAATACAGAAGGATGTTCATAGTAGAAACGATCACCATCACGCAAACGTCGGAATTGCTCTATAAGTAGGCATTGGAATAAAGGACCAACCTTTCCCCCGCCACCTGATCTTCAAGTATGCCACCAACCCAGACGTCAATGTTGTCCGGATGTCCGTAAAGCTCTTTTAGCTTATTGCGTGATTCGGCACTGCTAATTTCCTTTGCAAGATCATCGAATGTCTGCGCATGTGTGAGATTGCAGAACTTACGATAGACATTGTAGCCAGGTATGCCATGTTCGCGTGCACGCTGTATATTGATGGCAGCTAAATCGAGGGCTACCGCGTGAGCAGTTTGAAAGAGTTTCTCAGTTAGTTCTGTATTTAGATTTTGATCTGGCGTCTTCAACTTGGCGGGCGTTGCAAACATGCCACGCATCAGCGGATCAACGCCACCTTCGTACGCAAGACGCCACGGTGCAAAGAAAGCTTTATGTAATTGCAGATGACCCTGCGGTATTTCCTGGAAATTTTCATCTAAACGATGCAATATTGGATTGATGATGGTATGCCCAAAACGTAATGCAGCTGTAGCAAATTCGTTGGCAATAGTCGGATTTATTTGCGGATTATAGCCCTGATAATCGCCCAGCATTTTCATGCCACTCTCTCCGATGATCAACGGAAGCCAATGTTTGTATGTAAAGTGTTGCATTTGTGCGCCTACAATTTTGCGTGCCTCCTGGAATAGTGTATCACCATCCCAGTGTGGATTTATTTCAACCAATTTACTGGCAATACGATTATGCTCACGCATCCAAATTGTATGCATTGCCAACAAGCCGACTTGCTCATTAACGCGTATATCGCCCGAAACGAAACAATTCATATTGTTTTCATTCAGATTACGACGACAGTCCATGCCATCTTGCGGTGCAGCAAAGGGCAACATATCCTTTTGCTTGGGAAAGTGTACACCTACACGTAGTAAACCATCTTCGGTACTCAGATTACGCAATTCCTGTGAAAATGGCGCACTAAAGCCATACACCTGCGATGCATCAATAAACGAGGTCAATTGATTTATCTGCTCACGATGTTGCACGCTGTCGAAGAACACCGAAGTCATGCCAGAACCGCAAATTGCGCTGGAACGTACCAAATCAATGCAACGACGATTTTTAACACGTTGATCATTTGGCGGCACCTCAATTGGATAGCATGGCGGCGAGTAATCGCACGTTTTTTTACAATCGACACCATCCCAACTCTCCGAACTGACCGAGGGTATGGCATGATCCAAATCATGATCGAGAAATTGACCCCATTGCATTACCATATGTGTTATACGTTCATCTGGCGTAATATCTTTTGTGGCAATCATTGACGTTGATACCAGACGTGCACTCGGTTTTGGATAACCCGCGTATAATTTACCCTTTGTCCAACCAATTGGCATACTGAATCCATTCTCGTAAATTGGCATTTCAATGCGTCGGAATGCAGTCAACGATGCGCCCCACGTGGGATTGTGCAGATTGTTACAAGTGCCATCGATGCTACGATATTTCGAATGATAACACATATCGGTGCAATTGGGCATCTCGCGATGTTCCATGCAACCGGACAATTCTGCGACCAAATGCAAATGTTCGCGTGAGAGTAAATCACGGAATTCATAGTGTTCACTGTCCATGGTCAGATTATCACCGCGTTGTACATGTTTGCGTATGTTGACCAGTGTGCGTTCATAGATTTCGGCAGCGCGTGCCAATTGTCGTGCCTGTCCGGTTGGAAAACGAAAAACGCGTAATAAATCGGCGTAATTTGGTGGCGCACGTTCACCATTGGGCAGCGAACGTGTGCGATTAGTGAAGAGCGTATCTACGGTATTGTTTATAGCCAGATCAATCTCCTTGGCGGCTTCGTTAAAGGCTATACGTACGTAACGGTCACCGGGCGCCAAATCGATGTTGTTTCTGTAAAGAAGCAAATTGGAAGCTTATAAGTTTTGAAATATATTTTTTTTTATTAATTTAAATTGATAAATCATCTTGAAGTTGCAATCTTCCGCTGCTTGGAATATAAAACACTTGCCAAGTCACTCTAGTCAACTGTTGTTCTTTTCATATATTTTATCTTTGTCCACATACAAACCTACACCAAAACCTATCTTCAGCTATGAAATTATACGACTGAAGCATTCTAAAAAGATATTTTTCTCAAAACTCAAAGACGAAATATTTTTTCTTTTAAAAATTTGTTCTTTAAAATGCGACACAAAAGTGTTTGTAGAGTCTTTTATAAATTGTTTTCTTAGAAATACGCTTTAGCTACAAAAGGGTTAAATACATAAAATGCTTTGCAAAAAGTAGGAATTTCGCCGGAAAGTGCGTTACAGTGCCGTGCATTGTTTGTACGTAAGTTTTCTTAGTGCAAACTTTGCCGAATGTAAAGCAATGTGAAAACAAGTAAAGAAGTGCAAAAATAGCAGAAGCAGTAGAAGTAGTAGAAGTAGAAATAGAAGGAAGCGACGACAATAACTTAACGACCATAATTCATACGCCCTGTTGCACGCGGCAGCAGCAGCAGCAGCGAATTGTTTGTAGGTGCTACCAACATTTTTTGCTTTTACAATTTTTGTTTTAGTTTTTGGAACACTTTTTCAGCTGCTGCTGCCTCTGCTGCTGTTGCTACTAGTATTTGCGTTCCATTGTGGTTTCAGTGGCTTTACGTAGCGCGAGCAGCGAACGAGCGAATGAATGAATGAACTTGTGCGCGTTTACCACATGCTGTGTGCTGTGGATGTACATAATATCGCAGGGCAAGGCATTGCAAGGACTAGAAAGCCAAAGCCACTGAATACAACAATAGTAAATGCCATAACAGGATAAGCTTTTGTTTAATACCAAAAAATGCTAGCAAGAAGAACTTTGTTGCCTTAGCCAGGAAATCTACTACAATTTTTTTTTTTTTTTTTTTTCATTTGTGCTGCACTTTTCTTTGGTTACGTTTTATTTCCGTTTTTGTTTTTTTTTGTTTTTTTTTTGTTTTTTGTGGTTACGGTTGGCGCGGTGTATTAGATGTGCAGCAGCGTATTTACTTTTTCACTTTTTACGCTTAGCAGGATTAGACTTTATATCTGTTAGCAGTTTACTTTTGAGTCAAGTTACTCCCCCATTTTTCTGTTTTTTTTTTTTGTGAACTATTATGTTGTTTACTGGTTTTGTTAGTTGCTTGCTTTTTAGCCTATTTTTTTTCAAATTTCTTTTTGGTAGCATATAATGAGTAAAGTTTCTAATGCCTTTGGCTTTTTGTGCAGCGTATGGTATGTGTGTGTGTATGTGTGTGTGTGTGTATGGAAGTAAAACTCTTTATATTGTATTGCATATATCCTTCAAGGCAAACGTTACGTATGAGTAATATTATATAAAGGCGGTTAATTAAATTCAAAGTCTCTATTAAAAACTATTCCTTATATTTCTGCTTTTGTGCATTTTCTGTATGCATTTTGTCATTTGCATTTTCTTCATTTTTTCTTCAATTTTATTCCATGTTGTCTTGATGCGTTTCAGTCTTTGCCACTTGCTTGCCAGGCTGTCTGAGAGACTGACTGACTGATAAGTTGTCAACTTAATTTCAGTTTAGCCAATTTTTCGCGGTTTCTATTAAATTCTCATTTCCTCTTATTTTTAGTTTAGTTTGTTGCACATGATGCCTTTGGAATGCGCTCTCTTCTATGCATTTTATGTACAATTAATTACCCAAGTTTAACGGAAACTTTTCCGCCTCACCTATTTTTGTTGAATACTTTGACGCTATTCATCCTGCCTCTATGCAGCGCAACATTTCGTTTAAAGTTTGTCTCGGACTTTTATTTTTCGCTTAATATTTTGAGTAGCATAATTGATTTTTTTCCTTTTTTATAGCCGTAACACATAATATACAAGGGTATGAACAGTTTATTGGAAAGTTTGTAATGCATTAAAGAAGTCATTGTATTCTCCATAAAGTATACATATATTCTTGATCAGCTCTAGATGAGTCGATCTAGTCGATATTCGTCTGTCTCATTCGCTCAGTTTTGAAGATATTTACCTGAAATTCTAAAAAACTTAAGCTTTACTCAGTCCTTTAAAAATCCGTTTCGGCGATTTTTTCACAGTGATTTAAAAATCGCTATGTCACACTGCGACTAAAAGTAGTGATTTTCGATTTTCTTGTATCTCAGTGAACATGTTTAGTTATCGGCGATTTTGTGTATCGAAACTGTGAAACTGTTGCTTTTATCTCTCATCGTGAATCGTCCATATTCGCTTGAATACCGAACCTGTACAAATTCGTATAAGCTACTCGGAATTTAGTGTGACGTGTATTTGAACTTTGGTTCTACCCAAAATTAAAGTTTTTCCTTGTTTTTGTTTTTTTTGCCATTTTGATTCTTTGTTGTCAAAAGTTTTTTTAGTATAGAAACAAAGCCGCTTTAATAATGGTTTGTGTAGTACTTTCGATTGAAGTGGTTGCAAGAAGTTTAATAGTTAAGAGGAAAACTTTGAAACAAAAAAATATATAGCAGACTTATTGGACTGCAATGACCTTGCGGTTCTATTTTTAAACGCTTTATTAGATTTTTTGTTTTTATTTTTTTTATTTTTTTTTTTTTTTGATGCAACAAATTTTAGGAAAAGTAATTCTTTTGTTGTGTTTTGGTGAGATAAATTTAAATTTTTTACTGAACCATGTTGAAATTATAAATAAGTGTGGTGTAATTTTAATTTACCACACTTATTCAAGTAAAGTCAAAGCGTCAAAGAAAACAAAATAATATCACATTAAAAATTAATGAAATAAGTAGGTATGTAAATCTAATTCCGATTTTCCAGTTCTTTGAAATGGTTCTTTGTGGTCCCTCTCCGTGGGATGTCTACCTTCTTAACAATCTCGCAACATTGCCGCACTTCGTTGCCTTATTATTCATTCATGAATTTGGCAAACCATTAAAAATCATACAAAACTGTCAAAGTTTTTCAAAGTTACTGCTGCGGCGTTAGGAAATTTCTGCAGCTCTACTTGTATGCAAACACTTTCTCCTTTACCAAAAAATTTACCTTATAGTAACCAGTGCCGATGCTGTAGCACGTCCAAATTCATTCTTCAACGAACACTCATACCGGCCACCATCAAATATTGTAACATTCTTGACATAAAGACTGCCAGTGCCACTGATTTGATATTTCTCCGTTAGCTGTACATTTGGATCGATAATGCGACCATCACGACGCCAGGTTATCTGCCAAATTTTAGATAAAAAAGAAAAAAAAAAGGGAAATAAAACAAAATGTTGAATGGCATTCAAAGACACAAAAGCAAATGCAAATATATTTGTACCAACCTGTAAACCATCCTCACTATGTTCCGCTTTGCATGGTAACTCAATGGTGGTACCAGTAAAGGCTACCAAGTCAACGGGTTCGATGATTAGTTGTGGTGGACCGTAAGCGCGTTCAACTTTAATTGTAGCCGCGGCGCTCGATTTGCCATTCTCATTCGTTGCAATGCAAATGTAAACACCTAAAGAGGAGGATGATGCGGAGGCGGAAGCGTGCAATTGAAATGAATTGGTTACGGTTTTTGTTGTTATTTAAAGCTGTCTGTGTGAATCTATAAAATATTTATTTATATATGTACAAACCAGCATCCTCTGCACGTGCTGCATTTACCACCAATTCAGTATTTTCATTCTCTAATAGCAGCCTTTCGTTCGGCTCAAGCGGTTTTCCATTGAATTGCCAGGAAATATTTGGTATTGGATTACCATCAGCATCGCATTCGAGTACAAATGGTTTGCCAAGTTTAATTGTTTGATTTTCGGGCGCCATTAAAATTTCAGGTAGATCTATGAAAAAAGAGTAAAGAACAATAAAGCCCCCCCAATTTTAGTGGCATTGAAAAAAATTTTGATTTTCATTTTATTTTCAACCATTTTTCCCGGCTGTTTGTTTTATTGTAAAATGCGTATTATATGCAAAAAAAAAAAAAAAAGAACAAACATGTATGACGACGGTGTTCCCATTTTAAATGGTTTTACATGCTCCAAATAGCAGACATACATCACAACAACAACAACAACAAAATACACATAAAATAAATAGCCTGCGGTTGTCCTTTTTTCATTTTTATTTTTATTTTGCCATATTCAAAATATTCAACCTTTACGGTTCGCTTTCAATAGAAGCGAAGTTCACAATTTTATTTCAATATCCACGCCATATTTTGACAACTATTCAAAATGCACTCCATGTGGCTTTACGCATCAGTGTAAAGCTTCTACGGCTACTGCTGCCCTCACAACCACAAAATATTTTCCCATGAATTTTATCCGTCTATATGCATGGAAAATTATTTGCAGATTTTTCGCAGTTAATTATTTTGCGTAGTTCATTTTTTTTTTTGTTTTTTTTGTGTGTTTTTACAGTCTTCTCACCGTGACAGCTTTTCACAAACTTAAATTGGTTGCATTTTTGCTTTGGTCGTCGTCAGCAGTTTTCCGCATAATTTAGTAAAATTTGTATGCAATTTTCTTCTTTTTTTTTTATATTATTTTATTTTATTGGTTTTTTTGTGGCGTGCGTTGATGTGTCAACTTTGTTGTTGAAATAATTGAAAGAAAAAAAATCATACACAATGTTGTGCTCAAATTAATTGCAAATAAATTAATTTTAAAAACTTTTCAACAGTTTTGGTTGCAGCGTGATGCTTGTCAACGGAAGTTTATATTCAGTGGTGGGCACTTTTGAAATTTTTTGTACAATGCGTGGCGATAATAGTGTGTGTGTGTTTGTGTGTGCAAATAAGTAGTTTATATAGTCTCATAGTATTTTGTTTTTAAATAGATTAGCTTGAAGTGGCATGAGAGGTTGAGGTTGAGGTCAGTCCAATACTTAGACCATGATCTTACTATAACCAACCGGACTTTAAATTCTTGCAATAAATTGAACTTTCAAAACAACCTAAGCTACTTCATTATAATTTCAAATTCCCATGGGAACTTTAAGGAAAAACATAAAAAGAAAAATATAACAAATCCACTTACCCTTAACTTCAATGCGCGCCGTTGTCTCAATGCTACCCCATGAATTTCGCGCCTCACAACGATACGCACCGGCACTAAGCTGCGTCGGAGCAAAAAGTATTAAACTACCATTTTGCTGCAAATGTACAGTGGATGTCGATTGCGTGACCAAACGTCCATTTATGTACCATTGTATTTCGGGTTGCGGCTCTCCCACAGCAACACAATCAAGTGTTACCGAATCTGAGCCATGTAGCGCGACAATTTGATCACGCGGCTTATATATAAAACGTGGTGGACCAGCAGCGTTGGCTGCGGCGCCTATAGCATCCGGTCCATTTGCATGTAACTGTACGGAATATGCTTCATTTTTAGCAAAAGCAACATAATCAGCCGGAGCTGGTACATTTGCAACACCTTCAGCAGCAGCAACAGTTATGCGTATGGGCTGTGATTTTATTTCACCCATTTCGTTGCGTCCAATGCACTCATAGATGCCAATATCATTCGTATAGACCGATTCTATACGTAAATTGCCACTTTGTAAAATTTGCATTCGTGGCGCATATTCGTTATTGATTTCATTTGTATTTTGCATCCAAATGATTTCAGGCACTGGATTGCCAACAATCTGACATGGTAACTCTACGTTGTCACCTTGCCTTAGATGCATGTCATGTGGGGCGGCAAGTAGTGTGGGTTTTTCTAAACAGAAAAAAAAAGAAAAAAAATACAATATCATAATTTAAAAATTTATAATTTCCGTTTTGAATATTGATTTCATATAAAAATGCATTTTAAATTTTATCATTAAATTGCTTCTCATTCTTCTTCGTGAATATAAGCACTTCCGTTTTAAGCTTCTTTATGGAAGCTTCGCTACAAAATAAAAATCAAAATGAAAAAAAAAAAAACAAAGGAAAAACATTAACTTCGGTCGAACCGAAACTTAAATACCCGTCACATGATAGAACTTCGAGATGGGATGGGTTGGACACAATATTGATTTCAAAATTCAAGCAAAAATCCAGACATAACCATAATTTTCTTAAAAATATCAGAAAATTTGAGGTAAATTTGTATTGGGTTTATATGTTATAGTGGCCCCGATCGTTATCATATCGGTGGCGTATACAAAGAATAACATTAGAAGTGGTTTTTCATAATTTGATGTAAATATCTTCATAAATAAAAACTATTTTCATACAAATCTTCAAAAATGGGCGGTAGATTTGTTTGGGGGTTTTACTTTAAAATAGGCGTGGCACCTTGATTTTGATATTGGATGACATTCGAAGTGTTTTTACCCAATTTGTAGTAAAAACGTTCATAAATAATAACTAAAAATGACAACTTCATATGAGGGCTATACCTAAAAAGGCGTGGTACCTTGGTTCTGACATATAAACTGCTTAAGACTAAGAAAAAAGACAGACGGACAGACGTACAGACGTACAGGGCTCAATCGATTCGTCTCGTCGTGGTTATCAAGAATATATTATATATAATGCGTTACAAACTTTCCGACAAACCGATAATACCCTACACGCTATGTGTGGTGGGTATAAAAAAAAATAATCAAATGCAATTTGGCGACGACATTCTTGACAACGTCAACGTCATTCTTGCTTGCTTTTCTTGTTAAAAAAAAAAATGGAGTTTTAGTTGTTCCAAGGCACAATAAGAATCATTACAACTATCTATATGCGTATATACTATATATATCGAATTTGTCTGTGTCGACTTACGGCATTGAAAATGCTTCGCCAATAAACTAGCAAAATTGAAACGTGCCAAGTGTCCTGGTGTTGCGCACGTCAGCGTGATGGTGATTTGATTCCGTTGTGGCTGTCGTTGCCAGCGTTGCCAAAGCGAGTAAACACCGCAATTACAATCAATGGGATTTCCATCCAGACGCAGACGCTTGAGACTTGGTAAATTGGAGAATGCATCTGTTGGGATGTTTGTCAGTTTATTGTTGAAAAGATAGCTATAGTTGGTCGTGGTCGTGGTGGCGATGTTGGTGGCGTTGTTGGTGGCGTTACCATGAAAATACAACAATTAGCAGTGAAATGTATTTTTTATTTTGAAACTTTTTTTTTTTTTGCATTTTGATTTATTTATCTGTCTGTCCGTCTGTCTGTTTGTTGGTCTGTCGTTCTGTTTGATTGTTTTATTTGTACTTACATTCGATTTAAACGTGGCAGATTATCGAAAGTGTTTCCGGGTAATTGCCAAATGTCATTGTTCTCAAGATAGCTGTGTGTGTGTGTGTAGTGTAAAAAATAGAAAGAAAAATCAAAAGAAAAGAAAACAATTTTAATTTAAGTGTGAATAAATTGGAATAAATTGTAATGATAGCAGAAGTCTAACTATTTATAATAAAATTGACTTAAAAAGTTTAATGGATTTCATTGATTGACTTGATACTTTTACAACAAAAATTAATTAAAAACACAATTTTATTTTAATTTGTAAGCTTGTTTTCTTTAGATATTTTGTAGTAGATAAATAATAAAGTGACAAGCAGAAAGATTGCTGTTAAGTAAACATGGGCTAGATGCTGCTCTACGGCAATGATTTAAGAAGTTTTTAGAAGTTTTTTTTAAAATCCTTTACCGGATTTGTTGTCAACGACCTTTAGGGTCTCTTGTTTGCCCAAAAACCACTTTCCGTGATTTTTTCACAGTGATTTAAAAATCCCAATGACACACTGCGACTGAAAGTAGTGATTTGCGTACTCTCTTGTTCCTCATTGTTCCGTATCGGCGCTTTTGTGTTTCTATCTTCGCAAACAGTGCGAACCTGTTCTGTAATTGCTGTTTGTTTTTAGCGAGCTGCGATTTTATCACTGTTTGTAATCACTGCGATTTTCAAGTCGCATTCACTAATCACACTACGACTTGAAAATCACTCTTTTTGCCAACCTCTTTTACCGACATCTTCTGGATGATCTGAACGTTCGTCGTCAACTATGCTAATTTTTTTAGGTGCATTGATGTAATCGACATTCACATAGTTCTCTTCTTTCAATGGCTGTCAAACACAAACTAAATAATACAGTTGCTCAACACTTTTTTTTACAATAATACACATAAAATTCAAAATGTTACTGACTTATCAATTTGCCCACGTATTATACTTTCATTCTATTATAAAATTATACAACATTTTTTTTCATACATAATTCTAAAGATTTAAAATTTATTACATTCTAAAACTATCTCTATTAAAATTCGTTTTATAAGCAAAAAAAAAAAAAAAAAAAAGAGAAAAAAATGGAATCTTAAATCGTAAAACATTGCACACCATACACAAATGGTATAATTAAAATTTAAATGCATACCACAAGTATTTTCCACTTCATTTTCATATGTTTGGCACGTTCCTTAATATGAGTTTCAACTAGAGATGCGCATATTTCGTGTTTTTTGTTGTTGTTGTCGTGACACGAAGTTTTTTATTTTTACATAAGCAATGAAGTCGGATATAAGTGCAGCCATTATTAAAGCTATACATTGTACCGTTTGTCTGTCTATACATCTCTCCGCCTGTCCCTTTGTCTGCAAATAACTAATTTAAATGCAACTCATATCGCAAAAAGTGTAACAGGTGCGCATATCTATGCAAAACGAAAATATACGCATTTATTTCTCATGCAATTAAATGCAGATTTTTGCATATTTGTGTTTAGTAGAGCAGAGCAGAAAGCTTTTGATATGCTTAAACACTATAAATGGTTGTATTTTTTGTTAGAACGTAAACCGCAACTAAACTATCAAAGCTCCGAGAGACTGACTGACTAACTAAACGCTTTAGACGTACTCGTATTATAGCTTGTAGCGTGTAGCTAAATCATACTTACATCGCTTCCAATTGCAGCAACTGTTGAAATATGTTCGCTGGTAATCTGCTTATGCGATTATTGTTCAAGTAGAGAAACCGCAATGCCACAAGTCCTTCAAATGCAGCATCATGCAGGTAGGAGATCTCATTCTCATTCAAAAAGATTGTTGTTAGCTGTGTAAGACCGTTGAATGCGTTTGCCGGCAGCTCTTCGAAGTGATTAAAACGCAAATCTCTGTGGAGTAACAACAACAAAAATGGAGAAAAAATTATTTTCGTATTCGTTTTTGATTGTGTTTACTGCTTTGCTTGCTTTGCTGCATTAGTAAAGTTTGAATCAAAAAAGAGAAAATTGTGTAAACTGAATGTGGAACTGTTTTAAAAATCAATTTGAAAATTATGAACATGAGTTTTATAGCTGTGTGTGTATGTGTGTGTGTGTATCTAGAAGATTGTTATGTGCTGCTTTGGTATTTGTGGTGTTTTGTATTTTCAATCATTTACGCTTGATTATCTTTCGATTGCAATTAGATTTTTTTTTTTTTTGTTCGAAATGGAATTTATAAAATATTAAAATTTTATTTGTATTACTGAGAGTGCTTCTGCATC
The DNA here is from genome assembly GCA_018903435.1 of Leucophenga varia. Lineage (NCBI taxonomy): Eukaryota > Metazoa > Arthropoda > Insecta > Diptera > Drosophilidae > Leucophenga > Leucophenga varia. The sequence continues at coordinate 7,230,913 of JAEIFJ010003025.1, forward strand.
AGCACACAAAGTTGTTACATGCAACCTAATTAATTTTATATTTGCATAAAAGTTAAAATTGCTGCCATTGCAAAGTGTTGTATGCGTTTGCGTTTATAATTGTTAGTTAATTGGTCCAGCTATGCACAATAGTTTGTATTTATATTGGCTTAGCTTTGAATTTGGCTCTAGTTGCTGCAGTTATCTTTAATTTATTTCTGCATACTCTACGCATTAGTAATATTTGCCATTGTACATTACGCATACGCCATGTTACAAGCGGGAGGAGGGTCATATAAAAAGTTATGAATTACTAGAGAAGCGCAACAAAAAAAAAAAAAAAAAAAAAAAAAACAAGAACAATGTCTGATTTTACTTACTTTGCTATAATTTTTGGACAATCTTAGGTTTCATGTTTTCGTAAAAAAATTATCTTAATTAATAAATTTTTAAAAATAATGGAATTTATTTTTTTTTTTTACTAAAAAATCGAGATTCAAGTTAATAATTTTTAAAAAAAACAATTTATGTAGAGGCAGGAAATACCTTTTAAACGATGAACAGTTCAGCGTTTTTAACCTATTCATTCTTAAGATTTCTATGACAGACAAAAGTCCCGAAAACACGGTTTTTTGAGAATATTTTCTTGTACATTTTTGGAATCTACACTCCAACATAGATGAAAATAGGTCCATTAGAAATCGCATCTAAACTAGTAGTGATGGCAAACAAAAAATTACTTTCGGTGATTTTTCACAGTGATTTAAAAATCGCAATGAAAGAAGTGATTTGCTATTTTTTTGTTTCTCAGTGAACATGTTCAGTTATCGGCGTTTTGTGAATCGTTCTTCGCAAACAGTGAAACCGTTCATTTATCAGTGATTGGTGATTTTATGACTCTTCGCGAAACGTTCATATACGCTTGAACACTGTATCTGTACAAATTCGTTGGTATATTTGACATTTTATTCGGTACTTTTGATTAGTGAGTAGTGTTATATTTTTCAATGAATTAAAACAAAGTCAGTTTGTTGTGTTGGTGTATCGAAATAGTTTAGCTAGCGGCGATTTTGTATATCACTCTTCCGAAACAGTGAATTCCTTCAGTAATCGCTGATTGTTTTTCGCGAACTGCGATTTTATTACTGCGATTTTTAAGAAGCAATCACTAATCACATTGCAACTCAAAATCACTCTTTTTGTCAACACTTTATACTACAATTATTAGTGTTGTTCTCAATTTCTATTCTATCAAAACGATTCGAAATCGAACTTTCTTCGTTAAAGCATATTCTGTGGAGAGGTGAGCTACCGTCAAGAAAGAATTTCTCTTTTATATTATTTAAATTTTTTTAAACTTCCCTCGCATACAACAATGTTGCATTTAAGGCATGCACGTGCACATGCTTGTAAATTTACAAATATCAATATTTAGACTAATGAATGTATAAACACAAATACATCTCATCTCATCTCATCTCATCGCATTGCATCTCATAGCATTGCATCTCATATCATCTCGTCTCGTCTCATAGCTCGAAAGGATGAAAGTATTTATAAACACTAATTTAACAGTATTCGAGTATTCGATTAGATAAATTTTCTCTTTGATATTCGATTCGATATTGAAATGTTGCATAATATTTAATTAAGCATTGCATAAATTTCCTTTCCTTTTTCTCTCTCTCTCTCACACTTTCGTTCTTTCTCTTTTCTTTTGCAGTAATTTAGTTGAGTGCTATTTATTGAAAATTTAATTAAAAGGATTCTGCATATTATTTTAAGACAAATTAATAACATCTTCGAAACGCAACAAAATGTGTTGAAAATTAAAGATAAAATAAATTTAATATGCAATGCAACAGCTGCATTTAATTTCATATAGAAGAGGCTTGTGAGTGTTAAAAGAAAAATCAGTTTATATAACTTTGAATGCAAATAAAATAAGACAAAAAAAAAGTATCTTATTGCTACAAGTATCTTCTGATTGAAACTACCGGAAGAATAAATTTATTGTAAGCATCGCATCGCATAGTTTGCAAAGGATGATTGGTATATGAGCTGCGTACGTTGTATTTACAACTTTTGTTGCTCATGCTGCGTTGCATTGCAAATAGTTGTTTAAGGCTTCAGGTTCAGCGTTGATGCATACAGAAATAACGAAAACGGCATAACGCCGGAAAGTGCTTGTCACATTGCATTCATGCATCGCGTCGCATTGCATCGATTGAAGATGTAAAGTAAAAATTTGCAGCATTGGCAACAAATAATCAAAAAGGTAAAAAAGAAAAAAGAAATGGGAATGAGAATATCTCAAATTGTAATGAAGTTCAGTTTGCTTGGGTTAAATTATGTTGCCACAGCGACATGTAAAACGTGTATGGCGCGAGCGCGCGTGGCAACCACTTTCACGTCTTCTTCATTGTCATCATCATCATCAACATCATCATCATCAACATCATCATCGTCACTATCATGGCAACGCCGACAACCGACATTGCAGCAACTGTTTGCAAACAACTGGAAAAAAAAATTACGGTTTATACTTGATGCTTCTGTTGCGGAGAACTCGAACGGCGTCGATGCGGGTTAAAGTAGTTTGTTAAATAGTGAATGAGTTTGCATTGTGTGGATAAGTCGTTGATCTGTTTTTAAGTAAAGTTCTTTACACAGTTTCTTTCTCTTTTTTTTATCTTTAAATACTTTGATTTTAATGCTGTTTGTTTGTTGAGTTGAGTAAATGTTGTGGTTTTAAATTAAGTTTTTCTTTCTTTTTTTACTTTCAACATTTTTAAAATACTTTAAATGCTTTTAATTGCAAACTTCATGTACGACTTTTGGAAATGTCATCTTTTGTAACGTTTTTATTTTCTGTATCGATTCCGATGTTGATGTCGCAATCGCTAATCGCACGACTACTCAAAAATAATTCTGTTTGCCAACACTAGTCTCGTTCGTCCATTCGTCCCACTGTCTGCCGTACGAAAACGATTATCTCAGAGCCTAAACGAGATAGGGCGACCATATTTGAGGCTTAGATTCTCCTAAGCCGCCAAGTGATGACTTACAAATGCTTTTACTCTGGCACCATTTTAAGGCACATACCGATATAAACCTAACCCGAAAATTTTAGTTTTTTTCATGAATACTTCAGTGTTGTGTAATCTTTGAACTCTAAATTTATTACGCCTACAATTTATATTTGCAGCGCCAAACACAAGACTATTTCGATTGATCGACTAATAGCATCAAGATCGATTAAATTGAACAACACCCTGTATGACCAAACTGCAATGCTAGTTAAAGTTATAAACAAGAATACTGCTTATATGACCACTAGAAGCGAAGTTTTTAAACTCTTTTTTGAATATTTTTTTGCTCCGTAGACGCTTGAGTTAGAAAGCTAAAATGCTTTTTCACTTTAACTTGAAGCTAGTAGGACGCGCTTGCGGCTGACATAACAACAACAACCACCACAACAACAACAACAACAACAACAAAGAGTAACAAACAAAACCTAATTGGTGTCAGCACTTTGTCTGTGCCAGAGCCAAATGTATGTGTGTGTGTGTGTGTTAGTGTGTTTGCAAAATTGCAACTAAAATTAACAACAACAAAAAAACGTCATCATCATCTTTGCCAACAACAACAACAAAAATAAGAGTAACAAAAACAACGACAACTTAAAAATCCAGAACAACACTAAAACCACTCACACGTACAGCTCGAGGGTCCGCACAAACAAACAAACAGACAGGCACAAGCACACATACGCGTACATTGATATGAGCACACATACACACACACTTATGTATATTCCGCATACAAAAACACTCAAAGGACATAACAAAAAAAAAAAAAAAGAAGCTCTTGCTGCCGTTGCTGCTGTTGCTGTTGTTGATGGCTAAAACCCTCAAGCAAAGCTACTGCATGGCAGCGTAGCCTACATGCATATCTTTACATGCTTAAAAATATATACGTGTACAGTGAACGAAATAATTATAAGAACAATATTTATTTTAATGTTGATCGCCAAACATAATTCACGTAAAGCTTGTTTGGAAAGTTTAATTTTTCTAACGTTTCCCTTCACAAAAATACCACAACAATGTTTCAGTTATCAAACGTTCCTAATACAACTGAAAAAAAAAAGCATTTTTTTATTTTCTGGTCCTACATTTATTTCGTTCACTTTATCCAAACAATAAAAAACAATCTTCTATGTGAATGCGTTGCTTTAAGAACTCCTTTCTAAAATTTCTAACCGCATTTGTATGTGTGTGTGTGTGTGTGTGTGTATATGTAATTTTTGAAGTTACCGATGCTACTTGATCCACTTGCAGTCTGTAGTGCTAGATTAAGAGAACTGCATGGTGAAAACATCTTGAATGTTGTTTTATGAAAATATTGTAAAATATTTAACAAAAATAAAAAGTGAAAATATTCTAAGAAGACCACACACAGACTTTATGAAGATTTATTTATTTATTAACGGCAATTAGCAAACGAAGCTACAGCGCCCATTATAGAAGAGTGGGAGGGATCATAGTTCGCTTAAATAAAAAAAAAAGATTAGATAACTATTTTCGAACTCCTTTAATAGAGGCTGAAGTGGTAATAAGCTCTCGGTCGCTGATATACAATGTATTACCGGACAAAATCCGTTAGTGTTTATCGTATTTATATATATAGTCTCCGAGATTATGGGTTTCAAACTAAATATAACTATTTCCACGCAATGCTGATCTGCCATTTCACATATTTGAATGTATCTTTCATTCGTTGGTACAGAGTATAAAAAATAAATTTATAATATATTTTTAAAAGGTTAAATATAATTTCTGGAATCCTGAGATACACGTGATAATTTTGGAAAAAATTTCGTAAAAGCGGATTTGGAACAAATGCACAACAAAATAGGCGGTGTTTGGCATGAAATATTTAATCTCGCGCTCATCTTTTATAGGGTATACCATGCCTCTATTACATAAGACTCCACATTTGCACAAGCTTGTCATGCCATTTCAAACTTCGGGTATAGGGTATGTATAAAAAAAAAAATAGTTTTAACTTAAACTTAGTTCAGTTTCAGTTTTAGTTTAGTAAAAACTCAAATGAAGTTCGGTAACCGTTAAAGCAAAATATTTTCAAAAAGTTGTTGCAATATTTTTGCTTAGTTTTTTTGTTTTTTATACTCGAGTGTGTTGCTTGATTAGAAAGTTTGTGCACAACAGACGCTGTAAGGATTTTTTATTTGTTTTTCGTTTTTTTTTACGTCTGCAACTCGACAACAAATTTAATACCAATTCGAACATCAAGCCTGGTAAAAGTTTTAAATGCATATGCTATGGTCTCATAGCAAAGTAAATAAATAAATAAAAAAAAAACTATAATACTGGTAGAGTGTACCGAAACTTGTATACTATTCTTTTGCATGCTTATGCAAAATGTTCATAATTAAGAATAATATTCAAGTTTAAAGAAAATAAATTATTCAAAAATATTTTCTAGACTAAAATTTTCGTTAGAAGAGTTTTCACTGTACACACATAAAAGGCTCATTGTTGAAAATGTTGCAAAATGCATATAAAATGCAAAATACTTTGAAAACTCTTTATATGAAGTGTATAGCAACTTAAAAATTGCATTAAAATGCTGCTTGATGTTTTTAGTTGTTGTCTTTTTTTTTTTTTGTAAGCAGTTTTTTGAGTAGCTTAATTTGAAATTCAATAATTGATTTTTAATTACTTTGTTCTAGTGAAACTTTTTGTGGCTTTATACAAGTTTGATTGGTATTAATTTTGGTAAACTTTACCAAAATGCATTTTGTTTTGAAAGTTAAAAAGTTTTTTGTGTGTTAAAATGCGTTTAAAAATGATTTTTTTTTGTACTTGAGACACAGCATAACAGAACTTTTTAAAAAATTTTCCTTCTTTCCCTTTTTATTGTTTTTTAGAAACAAAACGTTTGTTAGTGATCACTTGACGGCTAAGGAGAGTCTCAGTTTCGTATATATATATATTTCTATAACACCATTCGATGCAGACTAGTGTTTTTGGCAATACAAATATAACTTTAGGTGATTTTTTCACAGTGATTCAAAAATTGATTTCCGACTTTTTGGTGCCTCAGTGAACATGTTCAGTTATCGGCGATTTTGTGTATCGCTCTTAGCGAACAGTAAAGGCTGAATGTCTTTTCGCGAACTGCATTTTATTCATTCTTTGCAGTCACTGTGATTTTCAAATCGCAGTCGCTAATCGTATTGCTACTCAAAAATCACTCTTTTTGTCAACACTAATGCAGAGCAAGAATGTAGATATTTTTACAAGTTTATAACGCCTCCTTTAGCCTTTTACATGCATTTTCGATTACGGGAACAGCATTTAAAAATGATTTCTCGAAAAAATATTGTTTTTTAACATTGCACAATATCGATTTTGATTTTTTTTTTTTTTTTTTAAATCGCCTACAGCAAATCATGCTAATTTTTTTTGGTAGTTATTTCTTAGACATAAATGTGAATTGTTTATTTATTTACTACAATACGCCACGCCATTACAGCTATATTCTCAATTCCACTTTCGCAATGTTAATTCTTCATATAAATAATTTTTGTCTTTAGTTAATTTTATTTCAAGTTTAATTAAATTTCGTATACACCTGAAATGAAGTTCCAAGAACAACAATTCAGTAGCATAACTCAAAAGTCGCCTTTGTACCAAAAATGTAATTGAATTTCACACCTAAAAAAAAAAAAGGCGAAAAAGAAGACGAAACCTACGTGTGTAGTCTAAAGTTTAAATAAAATTTATTTGCGCAGACATAGTACACCGAAGACTATTCTGTGTGTATATAAACACGTACACACACACACACGCCAAGAAGAAGATGAAAGCTAAAAATTCAAGCCGTGCCAAGGATAAAGGTGTTAACTTACCTTTGGCTTCTCACCTTCGCATGTACACATATATACACTTTTTTTTTTTAACTGGCTACCATTTAGTTGTTGTGTAAAAATGCAATCGACGGCTTAAAAATACACACACACACACACACACTACCAGCATAACCAGAGACGGAAAATTGCAGCTGTGTAGCACATCAAATATTTCTTTAGCCCCAGAAAACTGACGTTAGTGTAAAGTGGCTTACAAGTAGAAAACACATGAACCTTAAGATACTTTATACATGTGTGTGTGTGTAGCTACATAAATATAAGTCTAAAGAAACACATTAGCAGCTAAGATGTTCAAATGAAATGTTTAGATAGTAACAAAATGAAAAAAAAAAAAAAAAAAAAAACATGGCATGGCATACATGAGTTGCACAAGGTACAACAGTTGTAATAGCATCCTTAGGCGATAAGAACGCATACACATGGAAATAAGTAGCTACACTTTGGTGTGAGCCAGGCAATTTGTGTTAGCCGAGTGGCATTAGAGTTCATGGAACGAAGAAAAAAAAAAAAAACAAACGCACACACAAAGAAACTCTAGAGACTTTGAAAAAAAGTAAGGAAGTCAGTACATACTCAAAACGACAGAAATGTTCCGAATTTCGAAAATCGGGGAATTTTTGCGATTTCAAATCGATTGCATTATGGACAAAGTGAAATAAAAAGTAAATGATAAATCGTTTAGTCTCATAAAGCTGCTGTTTAAACTTGCACTTTTGTGTAAGAGAATTTTTGTGAAATTGAAAACCGGAACATGCATATGAGGGTCCCAAGAACAGGATCTCTGTTGCAATTGGTGCCTGGCCCACGGTCTTTCAATCTGTGATCTATGCCATTAAAGTTTGTGCCCGTCACCTTCTGGTTGATAGTCCTCGGGAGGCCAACATCACAATTTTCTCGGATAGCCAAGCAGCTATTAAAGCACTAACTTTATGGACCTTTTCAGCTTGGTTAGTTCTTCAGTGTCGTAAGGTCGTAAAGTCACTTTTAAGGTCGTAAAGTCACTATCTGCTGCATTCCTGGACACAGTGGTATCCGGCTTTGCCTCGCCTCAGATTCACTTTGTGTAACCAGTGTTTCATCACAACCGACCAAATCAGATAATTATCTGTACATTAACCTAACCATTTTCCATGCCAGACTTGGGTACAATAGACTCCTTTAGAGTCGCAGTGCCATGTAATCTCCAATTTCGGAGGACATATCATGTTCCTATCATACTCTCTGCTAACGGTAGGAACGTGTGGTGATTTTCTTGAGTCTCAAAGCTTGCTTTACATTCTTTTTTAAAAATTATAAAAAAAAGAATCGATTTAAAATTGGTCAAATAAACGAACCGATAAGAGGCATCGATTTATCGAAACCTATGTCTACTTTAGATTTCGATAACTTATTAGTTCGATAAGCAATCGTAAACCGATTGTTCAAAACTAACGCAAACGCAACTGTAATGAAAATTTATGCTTAGAAACTCTAAGCTACAAAAGAACTTTATAGTTCATATAGGTTGGATACTCTATACTGCAGTGTTCTTTTTTTTTTTATAAATTGTATTAAAGCTTTGCTTGTTAGCTCTGATTGCAACAATACATTTACTCGTTTGTATAGAGCAATAAAGACTTTAAATACATTGTTTAGTTCCTGGTTTCATTTTTATAAAAATTTTGTTGTTTTTGTGCTTGTAGCCATGAGTTTTAACCAACAATTACAAACCAAATACGTAATGGAACTAAAAAGGAAAGAACGAACGAACAAACCAACGAAGGAGTACAGTTACATAGCGTATGCAGTGTAATGAAAGAGTATAAAAAGATAGAGAAAAATATATAGAAAAAAATTAAAACTTTAGATTTTTGCTTCAAGTATTTTCAAGTGAATTTTTCTATTTTACGCTTCATGCTTACTCGCTCAATTTTACAACAATCTCTTTCGCACTGTACGAGTATATGCTGAGAATGTGCATAGTTTAAGTTGGCACTCAACAACACGCTTAGCAAGTAGCAGCAGCAAGATTGGATTGCATTGGAATTATATGCTACACACACTTTGGGATATAAAAAAAGTCATGGGGAAAAGTGTTAAGGAGTACAATGCTGCCGCTGCTCTAACTGCTACACTGGCAAACATGATGTGGCTTCGTGGTTGCCATTGCCTAAAGACTCATTTTTTATTTCGTTTTCTAAATATTTTTCTTAACGTCAATTTTTTTCTTTTTTTTTTTTTTCGTTTTTATGGGGTTTTAAAATAATTTGCAGTTACATTATTACATATATTCTACGATAAAAAAGAAAGAGATTTCAACACTTTCCCCAGATTGTTCGGATTGTAAACGGAAGTATGAAGCGAATAAAAGCGGAAGTGCGAGCATGTCATGAAAAAATAGGTTAAAGCTTATATAACGGAAACATTAATGGCTACAATGAAACGTTGTTGCCTTTTGTTGTTGTTGTAGTTGTCGCTGGCGGTTATTGGACATAATTACAGAGAATAACAATTTCAAATAAGAGCTTTTATGGCTACGCAGTCTACATGCGGGTTAATGGAGTGAATGTGTTGGTGTGTTGAGGCATGTTTCTGTATGTTTGTGGGAGTTTGTATTTGGGGCGTTTTCGGGTGTTAATGTGACATAATGAAGCCACTTTAGCCGTAATTCAGTATCGTCTCCGTCTCTATTGCAATTCCTTTTATGACCAAAGCTATTTGCAACTTATAGTTGAATGCAAGATATAAACGTATATATGTATGTGTGTGTGTGTGTGCTTGGCATTTGTGCAAGTGCAAAATGCAGCAAAGCGTAATGGCGTCGAAGTGGACATATCAATTCCGCTTGACTTCATTGCCAATGTATCTATCTCTCTATGATGTTGATGTTGTTGTTGTTGCTATATGTGTGCACATGCAGGTCCTGGAAACACATGTACACATTTGTACTTTTTTACTAGAAACATGCAAATAAATTTATTTTTCTTTAGCTTTTATCTTTTAAAATGTTTGCTTGCATTTAAAAAAAAAAAAAAAAAATTTAAAATCTGTTGCATACTTTGAGGAGTTTACATTTTTGAAATTTTATTTTATTATATTTTTTTTTTTTTTTAATAACTTAAATATATAACAGCATAAGTTATATAATTGCATAAACGTTTTTGCTATAAAATAAAAAATATAAAAAAAGATAAAAAATTTAATCTACTTCAAAGAAATTCTAAAATCTGTTCATAATACTCTGGCATTTTATTCAATTTATGTTCTTCATACACTTCTTCCGCTCTGTCTACAAGCGTTTGTCAAATATGCTTTTGTTTTAGCCATTTTTTTTTTTTTTTTTTTGTTTGTTTTCATTTTTTTTTTTTATGCAAATAAAATATCTGCACAAAAAACCGAGCATTGTCATAACTAAAATGGGAATCTTTCAGACAGAGTACTGCATTGAATATGCAAAATGTTTGATTGTTCAACTCACAGCATGTCGTGAATATGCAGCAGCATGTACAAGTGACAGTATTATTGAACAAAGTAGCAGCACAGCAATATTGAAATGTAAAAAAAAAAAAAAAAAAAAAACAGAAATAAAAATCGTTCAAAATTTATGTTTATTTTGATGTTCTATTTTTTATGTTTAAACTTTTGACAGTTCGATGGTTATTGAAAAAAAAAAAAAAATAAATAAATAAAATGTTTAAATTTCCGGAACTAACTTAAATATTATACGTAAAATTCTAAAAAAAAAAAAAGAAATTTCCGGTACAGACATTTTGATAAAAAAAAAGTTTGTTCTTTTTTACAAATACTCTAAAATGTAGCATAGTTTTGTGAGAACTAAGGGGTGTGCTTACTATATTTTTTAGTTGAAGACAGAACTTCTTTAAAGGTGTTGTCCTCTAACGTGTGGGCCTCTACGTGGATTTCATTGTTACGTCATTGTAAAATCATTGTGGATTTCATTGTAAAATCAACTTTACACAACAAAGCAAACAGTTTTTTTTTTTTTTTTAATATAATTTTTAGAAAATTAAAAAAAAAAAAAAAAAAAATTATAAAATGCAAAAATGGCAACAGTGAAATTGGCACCAACAATAAAATTGAATAATGGACTCGAAATGCCTATATTGGGCTTTGGCACCTATGAGGTAATTACTATTAAAATTTTTTTATATATTTAATTACAAATATTTAAAAAATAAAACAAGATGCAAGGTACACAATGTGCAAATGCTGTACGTGAAGCACTTAACTTAGGCTATCGCCACATTGACACAGCCTTTTTGTATAAAAACGAAACCGAAATTGGGCAAGTTTTAAAAGAATTCATTTCAACTGAACGCATTAAACGTGAAGATTTATTTATTGTAACAAAACTTTGGAATCATCATCACGAACCGCAACGTGTGCGCCATGCTTGTGAGCTGTCCTTACGCGCTTTGGGCTTAGATTATCTTGATTTGTATTTGATGCATTCGCCCGTTGCCTTCAAATATGTGAATGATCAAACTTTATTTCCGCGTGAAAATAATAAATTGCTACGCAGCGATGTATCCTTTGTGGACACCTATAAGGCAATGGAAGCACTTGTAGATGCCAAACTGGTACGCAGTCTGGGCATATCAAATTTCGATGAGAAGCAAACGGCGCGCATTTTGGAAAATTGTCGCATAAAACCGGTGACTAATCAAGTCGAATGTCATCCGATGCTAAATCAATTATCGCTAATCGAATATAGTCGTAAGCAAAATATTATTATTACGGCTTATTCACCGCTGGCGCGTCCTATACCCGGTAAAGCAAAAAGACCATTTTATGATGCAGAAGGTTTAAAAACGATTGCCAAAAAGTATAGAAAAACACCAGTACAGGTGGTGCTGCGCTATTTGGTATTTATAAGAATACATCAAAGATTTTTCTTTCTTTAAAATGTTCTTTTTTTCGAATAGATTGACATTGGTACCGTGCCGATACCGAAGGCAGCACAAATGCACCATATTAAGGAGAATTTTGATGTATTTGATTTTGTGCTGACAAAGGATGAAGTCAATGTTATGCATAAATTTAATAGTAATACAAGTGTTTGATATTTTTGAGCTGATTTTTGATTTTTGAGTCGCAGTATGATTAGCGATTGCGGCTGAAAATCGCAGTCACTGCAAACAGTGATAAAATCACAGTTCTCAAAAAATAATCTTGTTCTCGAGTCGAATATTATCTAGAGACATAAAATTGAATATAAAACCACTACTTAATCTTTTCTTTGCAAGACTGTAATACATAATAGTAAACAATTACTTGCATCTCATAGTGCTTCGTTATTCTTCAAATCAAATACAAAATTAATATTGCATGAAATATCTTTATATTTCGGTATTTTATATATCAGCTTACATGAAAATTATGGTAAAGGCAAAGCCAGTTTTCAGTGGAAAAAGAGTAAGTGATGCATAATCATAATGCAGCAATGCACACATAAACACACACACACATATGCGCGTACCTTAAAAAGGGAAGACACTGTATTCTATGAATGTACACGTATATGTGAGTTGTTGTATATTGCATATCTTAAGGCGCATTTTCAGTGCTACACATATAATACATTTTCATCTTTCTTCTTTTTTTGCGTTTGGTTTAGTTTACAAGTACAAGTTGCATGTGATATGGCAGCTGCCTTTTGTTCTCATTAGAATCACCTGGGCAACCATTTGCATAAAAGCAGACATGTTTAACACACACACACACACACACGTACATGCATATATTCAAAGATGCTTTACATCTATCGTATCTCTTTCTTACTTTTAGACGCTGCTAAATTTAGGTTGCAATGAAATGCTATGACAACTCATGCCATAACACTCAACTCATGCTGCGTTTTACTATCTTAACCTTTCTTTTCTCAATTTGGTTTTTACATAGTGTGGAAATTGTTATGTATTAAGATGAGATTGTATTTCTATTGTGGCTATGTGAATTCTCACGGAACTCCTCTCTTTAGGAATATAGACGGCAGAACCTTCTCGTGTTGGTGTCTTGAAACTCTGGTGTGGTGTATATTCTATTTCGCAGTCATCTTGTTAAAGTCTAGTCTAGAGCTTTCAGAGCAACTATTTAAAAATAAGTAAACTTGAGTCCTTTTCCCAGAGCTGTGTATGACTTCATGGTTTGCAAAAAACACTTTCGGTGATTTTTTCACAGTGATTTAAAAATCGAAATGTCACACTGCTACTGAATGTAGTGATTTACGATTTTCTTGTTCCTCAGTGAACATGTTCAGTTATCGGTGATTTTCTATATCGCTCTTCACGAACGGTGAAGCAGTGATTTTATCAGTGATTAGTGCTTTTATCACTCTTTGCGTATCGTTCATATTCGTTTGAGCACCAAACCTGTTCAAATTTGTTGATAAAGTTTGGGTAAGAGTAGTCAGTGACTGAGATTACCACTAAAACAGTCTGATGTGTCCCTTCGTTGCTGTTTTTGAATTTCGTTTGATAGTGTCAAGTGCTGGTCACCTGGTTACTCCATAATGAAGTATTCGTCGTATCACTACAGTATAAATCCAGTATTCTGTCATCTTTAAAGGGTTAATGCACATGTTACACTTTGTCATATTTACTCATTATACTGAAGATATTTGTTGTTTTATTATTTTTGCTATTATATTGTCTCTAAATGCGTATAATTCAAAACTATCTACATATGTATGCAGTTACATACATATACATGTACATATACTTACATACATATGTATATATATACAGTTGCGATCAAAATAATAGTAGTGTACCTTAAAAAATTTGAAAATCTTAAAAATAAAATTATTGAGCTTGGAAAAAATCTATTTAGTATTTTGTATAACAACTTTAGTGTCTTAGCAGCAAAAAAAAAAAAAAAAACTTGGAGTTCGATTAAATTTAGGCATGAAATGACTTAAAGCTAAAAAGATTATCAAAAATGCCGCTCAAAAATAATAGTGATTTGCTCTTAGGTAGAAATAATAATAAAAACACACTTAAAAGTTAAATTTTTTAATTCTTTATTACTTCTTGTTGTGTTTCATTTGAATTAGTATTTGGTTGAATGTCCTTTGTTGGCAATAACAGCAACACAGCGCCGATGCATGGAATCAACCAGATTCTGGCATCTTTCTTCAGGTATTGAGTTCCAAACCTTCTTTACCGCTTCCCAAAGTTGATGGATTGCAATTAGCGACTGTCTTCTTCACATCACACCAAAGATTTTCAATTGGATTGAGGTCCGGCGACTGGGGGGCCATTCCAACACTTTGACATCATTCCCTTCAAACCATTGTTTCACGGCTGTGCTGGTATGCTTAGGATCATTATCATCTTGGAAGACCCAAATCAGTGGCATTTCTTCAGAAGCATATGGGAGCATTGCTTCCTGCATTATTTTAACATACAAATGTCGGTCTATTAATTCTTTTTACCCAATAAATGGGTCCAACACCGTAGTAAGAAAAGCATGCCCAAATCATGATACTCGATCCGCCATGTTTTATCGTTTTTCTGGTAAATTGAGGCTTGTATCCGGTGTTTGGTGGTCGTCGGACATATTCACGAGACCTTTTCCACCGAACAGCACGATGTTTGAATCGTCGGACCACAAAATATTTCGCCATTTCTCAATGAACCAGTTCAAATGCTCAAAATAATAGTAGAGTTGGACCCATTTATTGGGTAAAAGAATTAATAGACCGACATTTGTATGTTAAAATAATGCAAGAAGCAATGCTCCCATATGCTTCTGAAGAAATGCCACTGATTTGGGTCTTCCAAGATGATAATGATCCTAAGCATACCAGCACAGCCGTGAAACAATGGTTTGAAGGGAATGATGTCAAAGTGTTGGAATGGCCCCCCCAGTCGCCGGACCTCAATCCAATTGAAAATCTTTGGTGTGATGTGAAGAAGACAGTCGCTAATTGCAATCCATCAACTTTGGGAAGCGGTAAAGAAGGTTTGGAACTCAATACCTGAAGAAAGATGCCAGAATCTGGTTGATTCCATGCATCGGCGCTGTGTTGCTGTTATTGCCAACAAAGGACATTCAACCAAATACTAATTCAAATGAAACACAACAAGAAGTAATAAAGAATTAAAAAATTTAACTTTTAAGTGTGTTTTTATTATTATTTCTACCTAAGAGCAAATCACTACTATTTTTTTGAGCGGCATTTTTTGATAATCTTTTTTAGCTTTAAGTCATTTCATGCCTAAATTTAATCGAACTCCAAGTTTTTTTTTTTTTAATTTGCTGCTAAGACACTAAAGTTGTTATACAAAATACTAAATAGATTTTTTCCAAGCTCAATAATTTTATTTTTAAGATTTTCAAATTTTTTAAGGTACACTACTATTATTTTGATCGCAGCTGTACATTTGCCATTGTTGTTATATTTAATATCAAAGCTAAAGTTAAATCGTGTTTTTATTGTCAAAACACAAACACTGACAACAACAACAACAATAATAACAAGTGTTATTTTAAAACGCGCTCATGTCACTCATACAAATGCACATATGCATGTGTATGAATGTATTTTATAACAACGAAAGCTACATAAATAAATACAAAAGATAGACAACATAAGCAACAACAACAAAAACAACAGCAAATTTAGATTGTATGTGTGTGTTTTGTTCTCACATTTGTACAATAACAAACATGTTACTTGTAGACAAATCATAATCGTGCATTTTACAACAACAACGACGACGATGACGATAACAATAACAATGAAAACGCTTTTAAACTATACAAACATACACGCATACACGTATGCATGAATGTGTGTATGTAAATATTGAAATGCAGAACTGCTGACAATACATATTTGTGTATGAACAGACAGACTGACAGACAGATTGAAAGACAGAGATAGACAGATACGAGTACTATAACAAAAACAACAACAACAACAACAACAATGAAAACAACAATAAACACTCAACATTCAACGCTGATAAATATGGCAAAAGCCAAGTGTTTCGTTAGATAGTTACATTAAAAGCAACAAAAAATAAATAAAGAGTAAAAAAATATAACTAAGAGAAAATACCGTTACATGGATAAAATCAGCATAAAGTAAAAGAAACGTAAAAAGAAAACAAGAATTTTTTTTTTTTACTTTGCAACAGGAAATAAAAAACGTACTCAATGCAATGCAATGAAAACACATAAAAAACAGTAACAGGCAGCTTCAAAAGATGGGCAGTTTTAGGAATATTTAATGTTTGAAATACTTGGAAAAAAAGTGGCCACACTCAACGTCCATATTTTCACATTTTTCCCTTATTTTGTATACCGAATTTAATTTCTGCATAGTATGACAAATTTTTGTATCGATTCTATGTGTGCTACGCCCAGTGTCAGAGCGTTGTTTGCCCTATGATCGTCTCCTGATTAATAAGAACCCACTGAAAAAAATTCATAAAGATTAATCCAATAGTTTAGACGCCTATGTCCCTTATAGATGTACGTATACTAAAAAAAAAGAAGCACATTTTTCTTTGAGGTTGCTGAAGTTGATTTCAAAGACATTTTCATTCCATTACGTCAGAATTTTAAGCCGATTTAATCATGTCTGGCTCGCTGCACACTTCATTTGTTTTTAAGATATTGTTCAGAAATTTCTCTCGCCAATTTTAGTAGTTAATAGTCCTTTTGACCCCAAAAAGCATTTATTTCAAATGGTCAGACCTCCAGGTCCGACTGACGGACATGACTAAATTGTTCAAAGTTCTAAATTGATGATGGCGTGAAATAGATTCGCAAAAATAAAGAAAATGTACGACAATCTCGAAAACGACTTTTGATTTTTTGTCCGAATGCAGTATTATCTGATTCAAAACATTTCTTCAATTATTCATATTGGATGTCGTAAAATGTTTTGAGGAGAGATGCTGGATTCAAATAGTTGTTTAAATATTTTTAAAATTTCTACAAGCTACCCACTACTCTAGTAAGTAATGGTTTTCAGCACTATCGTTATTATTATTATTATTATTATTATTATGTACCGTAACAATAGCAAATGGCAAAAATGGCATTAAAACATGTACGTGCTGCTGTACTGACTGACTTTCTGCCTTTAGTATTTTGCCGCTTGTACATCGCGTAACGACTGACAACAGGTTTTTCTATATTTTTCTTTTTTTTTTTTTTTTGTTGTATTTAACGCTGCAAAGCGAATGAGTTGCTTTCGCTTCTGTAGCTGCTGCTGCTTCACCTGACAGGTTGCCTACATGTTTCAGTTTATTTCTTACATTTGAACTTTATCTGATGCACGTTTTGCACGTCGTTTGTACTACACAAATACAGACATATACACGTACCAACACAAATACGTACAGCAAACATAAAGCCTGCAACTGTCAGCAGCAATTTTTTCTCTTCAATATATATTCTATTGCATACTTTGAGGCGCACGATATACTTGAGTATTTTTTATTTCAAATTTTGTTTCCTTAGAACTCTTGTTTGGCTGCTGCATCGGACAGCAGGCTTTTCTTTTATGTTTCACTTTTTTTTTTACTATACAATTTTTCACTTGCTCCATGCTTGACCAGTTAATGTAGCCACCAATGTTGTTGTTGTTCTTGTTAGTTGTTGCAATTGATGGCGTTCCTAGTTGTTTTCTTTTTTCCTAGAGTTACAATGTAGTCTTTCTAATGGGGTCCCTTTAGTTTCTCTACTCTCTCTCTACTCTCTCTCTACTCTACATCTACATACATTCTTCAAATATTGGTACTTTGGCTTTTGTCATGTTTTTGTGCGCTACATACAATTTGTTTTTTGAAGTACTTTTACTTTGAGGTAGAAGCTTGTAACATTAGAAAGCGTACTTATCATGAAAAAGCTTGACTAGAAGAGCCAATACTGTTGTATATTATAAAAATTTGTAAATAATCGAAATACCTTTTAAATCCATACCAATTTATGTATGTGCTTTGCAGAAAGTCCTTCAAAAAATTAAAGTTCTATAATTTCACTCTATATATTTCCTTTTTTTGTTTTTTTTTGTTTCAGCAGCTTTTACAATTTTAAAATGAATTTCAAGTTTTTTTTCAAAGTGTAAAAAAAGTGTTGTGTCACTAAAAAGTATAAACGATGCCAGTCAGTGCATTGGACAGAACAAGAAGAGTAATAGTTCCGAATAGCAAATAAAAAAAAAAAAAACATCAAAGAGTTTTTAAGCAGTAAAAAAAATGTACAGACAAAAACTTTAGATTTTATTTGTGTTTAGATCTATGAACTACATTGTTACTCTTTTAGAAAAGGAAAAAAAAATTTAAAAAAAAAAAAACAAGCAAATGCATTAAGTTTGATAGGACCAAAGCTGAAGAGAATATATTTATAAATAATAACTATTTTCATACAAAAACTCGATAATGGGCGGTACATTTATATGGGAGTTATATTTAAAAAGGGGCTTGGGACATTGCTTTTAACACACTTGAACTGCGTAGGGCTGAGAAAAGTTTAAGTTTCGACTTTAAAAATAAGCATAAATACAGACAGACGGACAGGGCTAGATCGAAAAGTCTCGTCGTGCGGGTATATATATACTATATAGGGTCATCGATGTCTCCTTTAGTGCGTTACAAACTTTCAGACAAACTCAATATACCCTTTCCCACTATGTGTTGAGGGTATAAAAAAAAATACTAAAGTAATTATTTTTTGTATCGCTACTCTTTTCTTATTTCTAATTATTATTTTTAAATAATTGAATGCATTTTTTTCATAATTTTTCTTTGGACCAGATCATAGCTGTGAGTCAGGGCTTACTCAATCAGATGGCTTCAAAAAAAAAAAATTTAATTTTTTTTAAATTTAATTTTAATTTGTATCTTTTTAAATGCGCTTAAATGCAATTTTGTATCTTTTTTTATTTCATGTAAAATATCTTTTTCAAATATGAATTTCCGCTATAGTTAAATTTTATTGCATTAGAAAAATGATGAACACCTCATTTATTTTGCTAGTAAATTTTAATACACAACACAAATTTTTCTTATTATGCCACAATAGAAACAAGAACTATAAAAACACATGTCGTACAGATGCGCCAAAACGTTTTCATTTTCATTTTGTTAATAGAAAATATTTTTTTTTTTTTTTTTAATCAAAATAAAGAAAATACAAAATAATTTTTTAAGATTTTCCAGCTAGATAACATAGAATTGGAACAAGACAACTTTCTGTAGTATATGTGTTAGAATTTATATTGTATGTAAATTAGGGTGGTACAAAAGAGCATTAGGGAAAAAAAGCTTTCAACAAATTTTTTATGTACTCTCCCCCTAGGATTGTTCTATATCGGAAATAAGAACCACGTATTTTTTTTTTTTAAATCAGATAATATTTTACGCTGCCGCCAAGCCCTTGAAGTTTTCCAAGCTTAGCGACACCATTAAATATTATCCGATTAAAAAAAGAGGCTATTATTTTTGATATAGAATAAGTGTAGTGGATGGGAGCATAAAAAATTTTGTTAAAGTTTTTTTCCCAAGTATTTTTGGACCACCCTAATGTGCATATATACTATATAGTTTGGTTTAAAAAAAAAAAAAAAAAAAAAAAAAAAAGATATATACAACTTTTGGTCAGCAGCACAAATCTATTCATTCATTCTCCAAGCTACGCTAGATTTATCTTATTGTCCATTTGGCATTACCATCGCCCACACACACACACACACACACATTGTGAGAAAGTGAGATGGCGAGAGTGAATGCAAACAAATAAACAAACAACAGAAAAAATAAAAAAAAAAAAAAAAAGAAAATACAAATTTAATAAAAATGCATTTTTAAATAAAATAAATTCGCTTGAATTCGTTCTGAGAAAAAATATCTTTCATTGTGTTCTTTTTTTTTTTTTTGTATATTTTTGTGCATTTCGCTTTAAAATATTTGCACCGAAATACTATTTATTTTGCTTTGCTTTCTTTCATTCTTGTACTGCACATATATTTACATAGAAATATGAACTTTTATCTCTCTGTGGATTTGTAGCGATAGCGAATGCACTGGCATAACATATGTTGTCATTATACAAATGTATCTTTTTTCGATTTGAGATACTTTTTTTGTTCACATTTTGTCTTTTGCGAATGTATTCAGAAATTGATTGAAGCTCTTGAAATGCATTTCTTAAAAAAAAAAAATTTAAAAAAAAAATGTTAGCCTTTTGCTGTTATTACTTTGGAAAGAATTTTTTATGTTTTAAAAACCTTTGGGAATTTTTCTAATAAAATTATTGAAAGAAAAAAAAATCTTATAAATTTACACGTGCAAAACTATATAAAACTAAAAAGAAAGTTTGTACTTCAAAATTTTAAATTAGAAAATATAGAATTTTATTAAAAAAAAAAACTTTTTATTAAATTTTCCTTGCGACACATACACAAAATATGAATTCTTTTTTGTGCTTTGGGGCGTAAGTATTTTAAGGATTTATGTTGAATTTAAAACTAAAATTTTATATACTAAAATGAAATTTATTTCTTAAAATAGAAAATCAAATGGCGGAAATAAATGTGACCAAATGCATGCTTAAGCTACAAAAAAACCAAATACAAAAATATTTTATTATATAATATTTTATGCAATTTTGTGCTGCATAAAAAATTAAAAAAAAAAAAACTTTCAAAAAAAAGTTTTGTTTCAAATAAAATATTTCGTGACACGATTGTGCAATGTGCGTGAATTTGCTTTAACTTTATTTGTACGCGTGTGTTTGTGTGTGTATTTGTATAAAATTGGCATTGTATCTGTGTGCATGTGTGCATGTGTAGTTGTGCATAGCATTCAATTTTAGCTCAAATTTCTATTAAATATGAATATAAAATTTTTTGTTGAATATTGAATTTGTGGTTAAATTTTATTTAAAAAAAAAAAAAAAATTACTCCTTTTATGATTTTTGCTATTTTGGTTTCATTCAAAATTTATGCAATTGTATCTCCCTTGCCATTGCTTTTTCTCCAAACGAACTATTTTTGTGTGTTAAATTGTTTTTTTTTTTATTATTATTTTTTTTTTTTTTTTGTTATTGCAATGTGGTATTTTGTAATTATTTACAAATTTGTTATAATTGCCAATTTTTAAATCGTGTTAAATGTTATATCTCGCTTGACTTTTCAATTTGTAAATATTTTTTTTGCATTGCATAAAAATAAAAGAATAATTACTATGATGACAACGAAGTTTTAATGCGCTAATCTAATGAAATGCAAAAAAAAAAAGAAAAAAATCGATTAGTCGAAAAAAATCTTTTTAATTCAATTAATCGATTGTTATAAATCGATATAATCGATCACATTAACGTTTAGTATCGAATTTCTTACAAAATAAATAGAACTACCGTTTTTAGCATGATTTAGTTAGAACTTTCGGGAATTAAACATTTGATCCCGATCGCACCCATTCCCATTAACCTGAGAACTTTTCATAACCATTTTAAAATACAGATTGTATCCAAAGTTTTTAGTTTTTCATTTGAAACCTTTTTTTTTTTTTTATTACTAAGCCTAAAAACACCGAATTTGGTATGGATTTCAAGTTTTATACAACTCTACTCCAAGCTTTATATTGTATACAAGTCCCTACTTAGTAAGATGGTATAAACTGTTTATAAACGTACGATTTCCACCTTTTATACGTTACAAACTTTTAGATAAACATTGAATACCCTTCAAAACTATGCAATCGTAAAGAACATAAAAATAATTTGAAAAAAAAGTTAACAAATTATTTAAATATTTTTAATTGCTTGCTCACTTTTTATGCAAATTATTAGAATGATATATTTTTTTAAAGTGTTCTCAACTATGAAAAAGTTTTTAACAATTATAAAAAAAAAAAAAATATGATTAAAATGTGCTACGCATTTTATTATTATTAATTATTTTAATTATTATTATTTTTTTTAATTCGAACCTTTCTCTCTGAAATAGATTTTAAGGAAAAGTCTATTTAGAAACTGAAGAATGTGAAACTGCAAATGGGCCTGGTTAGGTTAGGTTAAAATGGCCGCCGCGAATTCTCGCGACGTCACCTAGGTTCAAAAAAGCCCATTGTGATACCATATGATCTCTATTATCCTCATATGATGGCGGTTACTGCACCAATCTTGACTGATGCAAACTCCGCCAGACTATTAAGAAACGGCCTACCAAGTTCGGTAAACCTTATTCTTTCAAGGGCTGGGCAGTGGCAGAGAAAATGTTCTACTGTCTCCTCCTCTTCCTCGTTTCTACAGCTCCTACAGAAGTCATTTGAGGTTACCCCTAGTCGGACGGCATGTCTTCCCACCAGGCAATGTCCCGTGAGAGCGCCCACCTGTTCGTTTGGTGCTATACTCTGGCCACGTAAGTCTCGAGATATTACATTTTGGGTTTGTGGTCCATCTAGTCTCTGCTATTCTTATTATTTCTTCTTTCACTCGCAATTTCAGAGAGGCCATAGGAATTCCAGTCGAACTCCTCCCAGGAGGAATAACGGAATTTGTGCCTTCTCTGGCCAATCTATCTGCTTCGCAATTACCAAATATTTCCCTAACAGCGCAGTAACGATCTAACCGTAAGATTTGGAGCTACTAGATTAAAAGTTTTTTTTTTTTTCAAAATTATAAAATCGTTGCTATTGTTTTCATTGCTTCGCTTTATATTTTCATCGGTGTAGGAAAAACATGAAACATTTAATTTTCACATCGAAAAATATATATTTTTTTTGAATGAAAATTGCAACTCAATCAAAATTGATTTTTCGGAATTAAATAAAAAAATAAAAATATGCAAAAATAACAAAAATTGATTAAAATTTTATAAAAGACTTTTTAATAAGTTTCTGCAACACTGAATAAAAATAATAAAAAAAAATATTTAAAATATTAAAAATATAAAAAAAAAAAAAGAAATTGCAAAAATTTAAAACTTTAACTAAAACCAAAGCGCCACATGCAACATAAAACGTTGCATTTATAAATTATATTTTATTATTCAAAGGCATAACATGATGATGAGACGTCATATAAGAAATCGTGTGAGATTATAAAGACAGAGAGAGACAGAAATAGAGGAGATAGAGCTAAGATATATTGCAAGCATTTAAATAAAAGATTTTATGCAACGTCAACATTTTTTTTATATTTTTATTCCCAAAGACTATAAAGAAGACAAAGCGAAGCGAAGCGTTGGCATTTGTAATTGACTAACTTGATGTACGATGCGTTAAATTATTATTATTATTTTTTTGTTTTCATGTTGCAGATACAGATACAAAATTTGTATCTGTATCTGCGACATTTTGAAGTCAATTAAAACGATAAATGCAGTGCGCGCGCGAATTGTAAACTAAGAAGAAATGTAAATGCCAAAATAAATAAATATGACAAACTAAGTGACTGAAAGAGCGAGACATAAATAATGCAATGAAATGCTGAAAGGTTTGAATTGGATTAAAATAAAGAACGAACGAAAGTAAGAAAGTTTTGTGTCTTTGAGAGTGCGGCATAAAATGTCTCTTTAACTACTTACAGCACAGTTGTATCCTGCGGCACTTGAGGCAACGCATTAAGACGAGCGCGTATACAGCGTACAGTGCGTTGAAAGCAATTGCATCCAGTGGGGCAATACTGATTCGCTTGAACACTTGCAACAACCACAGCGGCAGCAGCGATCAGTAGCAATGGCAACAGCCGCAACATGCTGCCAACTTATGTGAAAGTAGACGAAGACAAAGTCGAAGTCGAAGAAGCACCGTAATCCGTTGTCAATTGAAGTGCTGAAGTGTATTTAAAAAATAAAAAGGAAAAACTTTTTACGGCGTTTTTAGTTGAGTTTGTTCTTTGGCTGCTTTCGCAGAAATCAAACGCGCCACTCCGAACTGCTTCACTTCACTTCTGTGCGCTGCAAAACTTGCAAAGCAATTAAAAATTCAAAAAGTTTTTTAATGAAAGGCAGCTTTGTCTTTGCTTTTGTCGTTGTCGTCGTTAACGTCGAAGTCGAAGTCGATGTCGATGTTGTATTAAATAGTTTATTTTGTGTAGCAGCAGCGGAAGTTAAGACTTTTTTTCTTTTATTTTGCTTCAAAAAATTATATTTTTATTGTTGCGATAATGCCTCTTTTTCTAAAACAAGTCACATGAGTGATAAGTTTCATAAAGGATTTTTTTTTTTATTTATTTATAATTTTCGCTTTCAGTTTCAAAACGAAATTCAAGCGATAAAGTCGCGCTTTGGTTTGGTATCGAAACAAACCGAAACCGCAATTGTAGCTGCGGCAAAACAACTTTATCTTTTTTTTTTTTTTTTTTATTAAAATATATTTTTAGAAAATCACATTTCGCGAATTAATTTTTTTATTTGCGATTTTTTTAAAACACATCAAATTTTTATTTTTCGAAATTTTTTTATTGCAAACAATTTTTGCGTTGCGTTTTATCGCAGAACTACGTCCAAATGCTTTGCAAGCCGACAAGCATCTGAATCTGATGTGAATCGAAAATAGAATTGTTGCCGACCGACGCGAACGTTGTTGTTGAGGCTGATTGCATATAAAATGCAAAAAACAAAAAAAAATCAAACAAACCCGAATACGTAAAGCGCGAACGAAGAGCACACAGCACACGCAGCAGTCTGGAGCAGCATAAAAATGCAACTAAACTGGAGACGAGATTGTGATTGCGTTTGAAGCAAAGCAATGCAAAGTAAAGCAGAGTTAAGCAATTGCATGACTATGCCTCGTTGTCGTCTTTTACCGTTACACGACGTACGACACTTTTCTTTAGTGAGTATATGTGTGTGTGTGTGTGTGTTTATGGGGTGTGCTGCCGCCGGATGCAGTTTGTGATAACATGTTCCTCGAGCACCATTCAAGTTGAATTGTTGTTGCATAAAAAGTGCGTGCGTGCGTGTGTGTTTTTGCGTGGGTGTCATATGTTTTAATGCATTTGTATTTGTGCTCCGAAATACACTGTAAATAATTTAGTATGCATTTTTGAAATTGAAAAAAAAAAAATGTACATAAAAAGTTTGCAAATTTACATTGGACCACTAAATTTTTTAGCTTTAAGTAATATTTTTAAAAGCTCTAAAAAGTATGCAACATACTATTTTTACACTACTGAAAAACGAAATAGTTTGCTGCAAACGCTTAAAGATTGGAAAATTTTCATTGATTAAGACAACTTTAAACTATTGTTATCATAATCTTTCCGCATTTAAATCAACAATTCGAAGAATCAAATTAATCATTGAGATTAGAACTCATCGTACTTAGTTACACATGTATCTTACTCTATGACTTTCACATTTTTACTACGATTCGTACCATGTTAGAAGAAAGTACTTAATACCATTTTATAAAAAAAAAAAAAAAAAAAAAAACTGCTGAAGGTCTCCCTCATGTTGATTTTGATATTAAGTTGATATTCAGTGACTTTTATTCTTAAAAAAGGCTGCAAAAATGTACCTAAATTTAAACTTTTATTTTGGGGGGGGGGTCAGTGTCAGAAAAATGTTTTCAAAAAAGATGCAACTTGCAAGAACTGCAATAACGACAAATGTGTTTTGGATCATATTGAAAAGACTTGTGGTCATTTAAATTAATGTAATTCCGAAAATACTCGGAATTTGAATCAAAAGATTCTTTAAGGAGAAAATAAAATAATTGTAGTTGTAGATTAGAAGAATGCTTAACAGTAAATATGAAAACCTCTTAAAGATGTGTTATATTCGTGTTATATGTTTCTGTTCGTTTGTGTTTTGCTATGTAAAGTTCTTTATTTTTTCTACAATATCACAAATATCTTTCTGAAAGTTTGTTTTAGATTTTATGCTGCATTCACAATTTCGTAATTTAAATTGCTTAAAACAAAACGTGTTCTTGTATATCTCAAAACGTGTATTTCTGCCGGTTAAAGCTAACGATTCGAATACAGTTTAATCAACAGGAAAGCTATAAAGAACGACCGATGTCGTCGTTATTTGCAGTTTACTGAGATGCATGCAATGCAATGCATTTTTGTTTAGTCTGATTCTGAGTTCACTTAACGATTTGAAGCCATCACTTGAAGCAAATCGCTGCGCTACATTTGGCGCATTCCATTCCATTTGTTGAGTTGAGTTAAGCTGAGAGGATGCATGATTTTGATGCAGCATACTGACACTTCCGGTTTCCTTGCATCAGTATTGCTTCCTTTTACAACGCTGAGTTGTTTTTTTTTTTTCTGGACATTTTGAAATGCTCACCACAGCATTTTTTTTTTTCTTGTTTTCTTGTTTTTGTGTGCCACTTTTGAAAATGACTCGTATATTATGCGAGGCTTTTTTTCTTTTTCATTTTTCGTGAGTTGCTTTGCTGCTTAAAGGCTCTTGGCCGTTGGGTGCTTGCGATTTGTTTAAAACGCTGACAGATCGACCACCTACAAAAATGAAGCACACAGAAAAAAAAACCCATATCCATATGCTCCACGTTCCGTTCCACTTACACTGACAGCAGCAGGCAGCATCACTTGAGGCGTTGCAGTTGTGTTCTACTCTTCCATATATTGGCGTTTTGTAGTTCCACGCTTTATGCTTCGACGCAACTTGAATGCAATTGCAATATAAAATGTTTTTCAACTCATTTTTAATGCATGAACATCGAGTAACCAAGCAACACATACACTCAATTTGAGTCTAAATGCGAGGAGGTTAGCATAAATGATACTAGAAGTAGTACGAGTAGTATTCTATATGTTGCAGTTGCAGGATTGCTTGCCTGCCTGCCTGACTGGCTGCCAGGTCATGCGCCAACGCTTCACTTCGCATCGTGTTTCGTGTTTATTTTCTTTTGCAATTTTAGAGTCTGTGCTGCGGCGCTAAGACGCGTAGAATCAAATTTAAAAGCTATCAATTTGATATTAGTTTTGGGACACGTCATGCGTTTCGAATCGTGTTGCAGCAGCAGTTCATCCTTGTATCCTTGTAGCATGTTTTCTTCTTATTTTGATTTTGGCACAATTTAAACAAAAAAAAAAAAAAAATTAAAAATTAGGAAAAAACAAAACTTGTCGAAATTTTCGTTCAACTTTGAAATCAATTTACAGATGATTTATTATGATATATGGCGTCTATATATTTTTTTTATTGTGGATTTGGGGCGTATGGTATACATAACTGCACGGTGCAATGGTTATGCCATATAAATGCTTTTAGAGTTGAATGATTGTCAGGCTGACAGACATGCTGCTGTGCTGCTTACTTCATGCAGTTTAGTTTATTGTCTCGTCTCATTGCATGCTGCATGACAGACAGGACAGACAGACATGTATGTGTGTGTGCATGTGTGTGTGTGTAGGGTAGCTCTATTCATATATGATGAATGCCTTTGTGCATTGTCATTTGCTGTCAATTTCGATACAATCTATTTGGGAATTGGTGGCACAGGTAATAGCGTAGTTAAGTATTTTGTCTCTTTCTCATCTTTTTAGCGGAATTTGTGCACTCTTTCGCACATTATGCTTGCCTACCGGAAATAGCTAAAAAAATAAATATATAACAATTTTTTGCGCACTAAAATATAAACAAAGTTTACGTTAACTCGAAAATGTTATTTCTGTTGCATATTTTTTGGCGTTTCAAAAATGTAAAACTTTTTCAGATTTTATGCAATTTTTTATAAATATTTTTTTTTAACTTTATGTAATTTTCTTTTTTTTTTTTTAGTATTTTTTTCGACATACGGGATTTTGTGAATTGCCAATTAGTTAGCTTGTTTTTCCTGTTTTTTTAGTTTTATTTTTAATTTTATTGCTTCAGGCTTGTTGCTGTGCAAACAATCATTCAAATTTACTCATGGGTTTACTCCTTTCGATTAGTTGTGATTTAAAAATAAATGCTCGTGTACATGTTTGTATAGATTTGAGTTTTAGAAATAATTTGATTGCTCTGGTTTTTCAATATTGTACATCTATAAAGTATTTATTTATTTTTTTTTTAAAGCAATTTATTGATTGTTACATCGTTTGATGTCAACAAACAATTGATAAACCTTTCGAAAACAATTACAATTTTTTATAGGACTTATATCTATCGAGTGGAATTTTTTTCTCTATTTTAGAGAACATCTTGAAAAGAATATAAACTCATAAAATTTAAATATTAATTTGTTAAAAAAACTGTTATGGGCTTGTGCCTAAAAGTAGACATCAATTTCTGTATTTTATATCTAGACAGATTCGTCTCGTCTCGAGGTTACTTAAGTCGCTTAGAAGATTTATGAAAGCGTTTATCAAAACGTAAAATGCAAAATTTTTGTCATATAAAAAGGAAAACAGCGCAGTTGGAACAACACTTTAGGTTATTTATTATTTTTAAATATTAAGGTTTGTTTTTTAGTGTCTCATAGTTTTTAAATCAGTTTCCTTTTGCACACCACTGTTAGCTGCTTGTTATGAAACTATCTAATGCAGGGTATAACGTAAGCTAATCAGAATGATTGGTTTTTGCAAAGAGTAAAACAAAAGTTTACTCTCCTTCAAAACAATAAACCGTTTTAATTTTTCTCATGTCCTCCTCTCTCTCTCACACTAGTCGAAGCTTTTTTACATGGCGTATCAATAAAAACAGCTGCCGGCATAGAAAAATAGCTTATTTTTTTAGATAGTTCTCGCTCGGAGTCCAAAGCAACAGGTTGGCTTTCGCTTATCTAGAATTTTTTTAAAATATTATTGTTGTTTTTTTTTTTTTAATAGAAAATAAACAAAATAAATTAGCAAAAAATTCAAGATTTGTGTGTGTGCATAAAACTTGTGCAAAAAAAAAAAAAAAAAAAAAATAATAAATTAAAAATTGAAACATTTATTACAATAAAATAGTTTGTTACTTTTTTTTTTATTTTTTTGTATTTTTTTTTTTTAAGAATGTCTACAAAAGTTTACTACGTCAAGAGTAACGACGGAACTCAATTACAGGCAATTGGGTTGGGCACCTACACTGTAAGTGGATATCTACTTTATTTGCGTTTATAAAATTTGAATACAAATTAGAATTATAGCATTATACCACACAGAATACTAATCTAGATTAAAAGTTTTTATAATTTATTTATTTTATTTCATTTTGTTAAACATAAAATATTGTTATTATAAACCGATATACTTAGTTAATCAAAATTATAAATTTATTAGATTTAATCTTAGCAAAAAAAAATATTGTTAATCAGTTTAAGTGATAAGCAAAAGTCTTAAGAGACACTTATTTTGACATATTTCAAAAAAAAAAAAAAAAAATCAGAGTTTGCACAAATTCAACACAAAATGTTTGCTCGCTTATACCCTACACATATTTAAGTGGGGTATATTTATTTTAGTACAAAATATCGAAGAGTTCTGTAATATTTTCGATTATTACGACAAACAGATCCATCCATTCACTTAATATAATTTTCCATTTTATTATTCTGCGTTTTATAGCTCCAATTAAAGATAGAAATTTTTTTTCTTAAATTTTTGGCTTTGTGTTTATTCAATTTACATAGTTCGCATGTATTGTACAATATAATTGAAACATCTTTTTATTTTTTTCTTAGTCTCTCGGCGGCGATTGCGAGCGTGCAGTGCGTCATGCAATTGATACCGGCTATCGTCATTTTGATACCGCCTATTTTTATGAGAATGAAGCCGAAGTAGGTGCAGCTGTACGCGCCAAAATCGATGAGGGCGTTATTGAACGCAAAGATGTCTATATTACCTCTAAACTATGGTGTCACTTTCATGAACCGGAACGTGTTGAGTATGCCTGTCGTAAAACATTAAAGAACTTTGGTCTGGATTATGTAGATTTGTATTTGATGCATTGGCCATATGCGTATGCGCATCGTGGCGATAATAATATGATGCCAACCGATGCTAGCGGAGAGGTTGAACTGAGGTAAATGATACATAAATATATTATTTCTGTGGAATAATTGATTTTAATTGTTTAATTAAAGCAATGTGGATTATCTGGATACTTGGCGCGCCATGGAAAAGCTAGTTGCACTTGGCTTAGTGAAAAGTATTGGCGTTTCGAATTTCAATTCGGTGCAGCTAAAGCGTCTGCTTGCCAATTGTAATATAAAACCGGTCCATAATCAGGTAATACATTATAAACATTCTAACCGCAATTTTTATTGTTTGTTTCTTTGTTTTTTTTTTCTTCTCCTAACAGATCGAATGTCATCCTGCTTTACAACAGAAACAACTAATTGCGTTATGCAAGGAACATGACATAATTGTAACCGCATATTGTCCATTGGGTCGCCCGAATCCTACAGCACGTACACCCAATTTTATTTATGACGAAAAAGTGGCAGCAATTGGCGATAAATATAAAAAATCAGCTTCACAAGTTGTGCTGCGTTTTTTGGTGAGTCACATGTTTTGGCAAATGTTAGAGTAAAAAAAAATAAAATTGTATTATAAATTATTTCAGCTTGAAATTGGCACTGTACCGCTACCAAAATCTTCGAATCCCAAACGTATTGAGGAAAATTTTCAGATTTTCGATTTTCAATTGGATGCAGCAGATCATAAAGTACTCGAATCGTATAATACTGGGGAGCGTTTAATTAAAATGGAGCACGCTTTAAAGAGCATTAACTATCCATTTAATATTGATTATTGATACTCTTTACACATATTTTGTCAGTTTTTATTTTATTGTTGAACATTTCACTTGAAATATATTTGGTGTTTTACACAAAAAATATCGTTGATGTTCTGTGGAGCTGGGCAGATAGTTAGGCTTAGAAATTATGAAAAAAAACTCAAAAATGTATTGCAACTCTACGCGATTTAAGAAAATTATATAAAACTATATAAAAAGTATCAACAATAACAAAGTAAAATGTTTTTCAAATAGTTTTTTCTTTTATTTAATTTTATTTCAAATTTCATTTTTTTGCTTTTTTATGTATAAAAAACATAATAACTCATTTTTTTTATCAAAACACTAAACAATTCTTTTTAATTTCATGGCAATGTATATTGTTGTTCTTAGGTTCAACAGAAGTTAAAATTTTGAAGTGTTTTTATTTTCCAGTGTTATGAATTAAATGAATCAAAAACAGAAAACAAACATTTTCTATTTCCTTTACACTTGCAAAACTGAGTAAGCTATCTCTTTCATGATGCAGCTGATCAAGCTCTTCCTCTTTCTTATTTGTTGTTGACATTGTTAGAGCTCTTGAAAAGTTTGTTTAGATTGTTTGAGCAGTTTAATTTGTGCTTATAACAAAAGTTATTTAAAAATACATATTATTGCAAATTGTGGCGGAACAGACAAAAGGAAACTCTATTTACAAGCAAAATGACTGCACCAAAGCTAGCGCCAACAATCAAATTGAATAATGGCTACGAAATGCCTGTGCTGGGCTTGGGTACATATGAGGTAAATAATACGAAAATATAGTTAAAATTTAATTTAGAGACATTTCATAAAGCTGCATTAATCCATGTGCTTGACCTTGAACAATATGAAAATTATTAAATGCGTTAATTTATGTTTATGCGCAGTTGCCGGCAAGCAGCTGTTTTTTGTTTTTGTTTTTCTTACTTATTGCAGTGTTGTAAAGCACTCAAAAAAAAAAAACAAAATATTAACGGACTTTTTAAATTTGAATTATTTTCGTACTCGAACAGTTACGAAGAATCAAAGGCAAAACTGCGGTACGCGAAGCGCTTGCTTTGGGCTATCGTCATAAAGATACAGCGTTTTTGTACGAAAACGAAGCAGAAATTGGACAAGTTTTAAAAGAAGAAATTGAAACTGGACGCATTAAACGTGAAGATTTATTTATTGTAACAAAGGTAAGTGAGAAGTTTTTTGAGAGATTTTTTAAATATTTTTAATTTCTTACTACTACAAAGCTCTGGAATCATCATCACGAACCACAAATAGTGCGTCATGCTTTTTGAATTATCATTAAATGCTTTAGGCTTGGACTATGTTGATCTTTATTTAATGCATTATCCACATGCCTATCAATATATTGACGATGCATCAATGTTTCCATATAAAAATAATAGATTGCTGCAAAGGTAAATCGCTAAAAACAAATAAAAATAAAATAAACTATAAGAAAAATTCATTTTTATTTGGCATTGCAGAAACACTGATTATGTGGACACCTATAAAGCAATGGAAGCACTTGTAGATGCCAAACTGGTGCGTAGTCTTGGCATATCAAATTTTGATGAGAAGCAAACTGCGCGCATTTTAGAAAATTGTCGCATAAAACCGGTGACTAATCAAGTCGAATGTCATCCGATGTTAAATCAATTACCATTGATCGAATTTAGTCGTAAACATGATATTATTATAACCGCATATTCTCCATTGGCGCGTCCCAAACCAGCAAAACCGAAACGTGGTTTTTACGACGATGCAAATTTAAAGCGTATTGCCGAAAAGTATAATAAAACACCAGCGCAGGTGGTGCTACGTTTTTTGGTATTTATAGGGAACACGTTTAAATGGATTTTTGTTTGTAATAATTTTTATTATTTATGCCATAGGTCGATATTGGTACAGTGCCTATACCAAAAGCAGCACAATCGCAACATCTCAAAGAGAATTTTGATGTATTTGATTTTTCGTTGACAACAGAGGAATTACAGATTATGTATAAATTTAATAGTAATACTAGTTTTTGGTAATACATACCATAAACTGTTGTTACTTAAATTTAAAATAATATTCAACTTAATGAATATCGTTCGTTTTTCGTCTTGTATTTCTGTACATCGTAGTTAACTGAGATATCCCAGACGAGAAGAAATGTTTTCAAAAATTAAATTTTTAAATATATTTTATAAAAAACTTCACACAAGCATTCATCAGTTATAGAAGCTGAAACCATTTTTTTTTATTGTCATATACTTTGTTGCCGTTGCAAAAAAAAAAGGTCTGCCAATTAAAATCTACCTTATCGGCAGTTGTTTTTTATATATGTAAATACCAAAAGCGTTAAAGTTCAAATAAAATGTCAAAAACAAAACTGCCACCCACACTCAGATTGAATAATGGTTACGAAATACCAGTTATAGGTTTTGGCACTTACGAGGTAATTATTTGCATAGAATACAATCAACAAGCAATGATAAAAAGTTATTAAAAAGATGAAACTTGAAGAATGTTCAGCAATGGTACATGAAGCTATATCTCTGGGCTATCGTCTCATAAACACAGCATTTTTGTATGAAAACGAAGCTGAAGTTGGACAAGCTATAAAACAAGAAATATTGCGGGGACGCGTTAAACGTGAAGATTTATTTATAGTAACTAAGGTTATTCTTCTCAATGACTGCGTAAAATAAAACTGTACGCTTCAATATTAATTTTATTTCGGTTTTGTAGCTCTGGAATCCAAATCCTGATCCACAAAATGTACGCATCGGTTGTGAATTGTCTTTAACTGCCTTGAGCTTAGATTATATTGATCTTTATCTAATGCACTTTCCAGACGGTAGATCAGCAGACCGTAGGTACTATACATATTTATTTAACTTATATTTATTTATTATTATTTTTTTAAATTATATTTACTATTTTCTCTTGGTTTTCTGTAGTGTAACAGCTTTTGTCGCAACTTATAAAGCCATGGAAAAACTTGTAGATGCAAAACTTGTGCGCAGTTTGGGTATATCAAATTTTAATGAAATCGAATTGGCGAATTTATTGGAAAATTGTCGCATAAAACCGGTAATCAATCAAATTGATAGTCATCCGATGTCAAATCAATTACAATTAATCGAATATTGCAATAGTCAAGGTATTATAATTATGGGTTATTCAAAGCTAACGCATATTTTAGAAACAAAAAACAAACGTGCCTTCTACAATGATGAACGTTTGAGAGTTATTGCCAAGAAATATAAGAAAACATCGGTACAAGTGGTGCTACGCTATTTGGTATTAATAAATAACAAAATAGCTTTGATTTTTATGTAGAAATATATTTTTTAAATGATATTTTTTAGATTGAAATTCGAACAATACCTGTACCCAAGGCAGTGTCATTGCATCAACTTAAAGAAGATTTTGATGTTTTTAGTTTTCAATTAACAGACGAAGAAGTCGAAACAATGCAAAAAATTATAACTAGCATGAGTGTTGTTTGAAAAGAATAATATTTTTAAAAGATTTAATACATGATTGAAATATAATGTTATAATCGTAATATAATTGGGAATTTCAGCTCTTAAAAGAACGATTCACTACTGTGTTATTCCCGAAAAGCGAAAATAAAGGTTTCAAGGTTTGTGTTTTAAAATCTCGTTTTAAGTGTTTAATATGAATATATTGAATATTTGTCTATATGTGTCTCACAAAACACCTTTCAGAGATGCTGCCAGACGAACTGGCAAAGTGTGATCACATACGCATGAACACTGAATCATATAATCAATACAACACTACCAAAGTGTTAATCGATGATCAACTTTGAACTTTGAAAATCTTACAGAGAATTGAAACTTATTTGACATGTATTTGTAACAATGTTTTTGCCTTATATATGCGAGTGGTTGAAATATTCAATTAATTGGAATGTTTTGAGAAAAATTAATAAAATTTGCTGCTAGCTATTTCATCATTCGCTGTAAACACCCAAGTAAACTTTTGTAATATAGCTGACAAGTTTATCTCTGCCTGAAAAAAATGTCGACGAAAGTTCGATTACGTCTAAGCAACAGCTATGTAGATAGATAGACAGATATCTTCTTAAATTTTCCATGTTGTCAACCTATGTGAGTGTGCGTACTAAAAAATTTTAAATTTTAAAATATGTTTCAACTAAAAAGAAAACTCTGTTGCAATTCTTCAATTAAATTGATACGAAATACAGCTGCAGCAGGCAAAGAAAATATACATTTTCTTGGTAATAAATTTATAAACAGTTTTTCACATAAAAAGAAAAACACTTTCACAGCTGTTTATCTGCACAAGCAATCAAAGATAATAAAGCTGCCCATAGATGGCGTGCAAGTCGTTTTGCTTTTCTTGTTCTAATTTTAGTTTACACTTTTCTTCATTTTCTCTGCAGCATTTGAAAGCGTTGGACGTGCGCCTCTCGTTTCATTATTTCAATCAAAAAACATATTATTACGCGAATTTTCAACAAATACAACAAGTGCAAAGTTAGAAATATTTAAAAAACAACAATTTAATTTTAATACAAAAATAACGCGAAGTTTTTTTACAAGCAAAATGTCTGCAGCAGCAAAGCTAGCGCCTACAGTCAAATTGAACAATGGCTATGAAATGCCTGTGTTGGGCTTAGGCACATATGAGGTACATATGTAATTTGTTATTTTATTTATTCTAAATTAAATATAAGCATCGAAATTGTTGAAAATTTAGTTTGTTTTTAAACGACAAATTTGTTATTGGCCTTGAAAAAGTTTGCCGCATGCATGTGTGTGTGTGTGTGTGATTGTATGAATGTATCTGCACGATTGCCGGCAATCAGCTGTTTTTATTAAACTTTTTCTTTAGTGTTGGCAATCGTGCGTTTGTAGTGTTATAAAGCGAATTTGATTTTTTGAATTTAACGGTTGTGTTTATTCAAATGCTGCATTGCTTGAAAATACGTTTTGTGTGCATATAAAAAAAAATATATATGTATATTGTATATATTTTTTATAAAGTTAAACGATGTTAAATGTAAAAATGCGCTACGCGAGGCACTTGCCTTGGGCTATCGTCATATAGACACTGCCTATTTATATCAAAATGAAGCTGATATTGGTGAAGTTTTAACAGAAGAAATTAAATCTGGACGCATCAAACGTGAAGAATTATTTGTGGTAACTAAGGTAAGTGAATTTTTAAACTATAGATTTTTTTAACTGTAAAGTTACTACATATATTTAATTTATTTTTCAGATCTGGAATCATCATCATGATCCACAAATTGTGCGGCATGCATGTGAGCTGTCACTGAGCGCATTGGGCTTGGATTATATTGATCTTTATTTAATGCATTCGCCAATTGGTTATAAATATATTGACGATGAGACACTAGTACCATATGAAAATAATAAATTACAACGTAGGTGAGTAGCATAATTTATTTGTTATATTCTTTTATATGTAGTCTAATAATTAATTTTTTTTATTACAACTAGCAACATAAATTACGTGGACACCTATAAGGCCATGGAAGAACTGGTTGATGCAGAATTAGTGCGTAGTCTTGGCTTATCAAATTTTGATGAAAAACAAATGACACGCATTTTGAAACAGTGTCGTATACTGCCAGTTACCAATCAAGTTGAATGTCATCCAATGTTAAATCAATTAACTTTGATCGATTTTTGTCGTCAACATAATATAATCATAACCGCTTATTCACCATTGGCGCGTCCAACGCCTGCAAAACCCAAACGTTCATTTTATGATGATCCACGTTTGAAGAAGATTGCAATGAAATATAATAAAACAACAGCACAAGTGGTGCTACGTTATTTGGTATTTAACGCAATACAAAAGCTATTTAATTTTTTTAAAAATATTTTTCTCTTATAGATCGACATTGGCACCGTGCCTATACCTAAGGCAGCTCAAACGCAACATCTCAAGGAGAATATTGACATTTTTGATTTTGTGCTGACACAGAATGAAATGCAGACAATGCATGAATTTAATTATAAAAGTCTTTGGTAGTAAGCTGTAAGCTTGGCCAATATTTAAAAAAAAAAAATCTGTAATGAAAATAAAATACAATATCATTTTTGCCACTCATGCTTATAAATAGTTTTATTTTTGATAAGATAATTGCTTGTTTTGTATGTATGCTTTGAATATCATAGATAAGGCTTCTTTTTTTTTCATGTTAAGATGTTTATTATTATTATTTATTAATTTATTTATGATTGTTATTTGGTTTTATTTTTATTTCTTTTTTTTATTTTTCAGTCCAAGAACAATGAAGCTGAGATCGCTGTAAAGCATGCCATTGATATTGGCTATCGTCATATTGATACCGCATATTTTTATCTAAATGAAGCTGAAGTGGGCAAGGCTATACGCGAAAAAATTGCAGAAGGTGCTGTTAAGCGTGAGGATATTTTCCTCGTTACCAAAGTGAGTTTGACAAGGCATAGCGATATAGAAGGAAACTGTGTAGCCGGAAGAACTTGCTAGGCAAGACACAACGGCCGATTTTCTTTCAGGAAAAGAGATAGTTTAACCATTTTGCTTTTTAATAATAAAAAAATAATCTATATTTTTACAGCTCTGGAACATATATCATGAACCTGAACGTGTTGAGAGTGCTTGTCGCATGCAGTTGGCTAGTTTTGGTCTAGATTACATTGATCTTTATTTAATGCATATGCCAGTCGGTTACAAATACGTCGATGAAAAAACACCGCTGCCCAAAGGACGAAAATGGTGTGCTTCAATTAAGGTTTTTTAATTTTTTTAGACTTATGAAACTATCTTTTAAACTAAATATTTAAAAAATTTTGTCAGTGATGTCGACTATCTTGATACTTACAAAGCCATGGAGAAACTTGTTAAATTGGGTCTGGTGCGTAGCATTGGCGTTTCGAATTTTAATAGCGAACAAATTAAGCGCGTACTTGATAATTGTGAGATAAAACCAGTTACCAATCAAGTAGAATGCTCGCCGGCTTTAAATCAAAAGAAATTGACTGCTTTTTGCAAAGAACATGATATAACTTTGACAGCCTATACACCGCTGGGACGTCCAAAGCCAGCTGAAAAGACTCCAGCGTTCATTTATTCGGAAAAAGTCAAACAAATAGCGGAAAAATATAATAAAACAGGCGCACAAATTGCGCTGCGTTACTTGGTAAATTATAATTTGAAAAATTTGTTTATTAAGGAAAATTTAATAATAAAAGTTTTTTTTTTTTTTTATAGGTCGAAATTGGTACCATACCAATACCGAAATCATCGAATCCAGCACGCATTGCAGAGAATTTTAATATTTTTGATTTTGATATGACATCGGAGGATATTGCAGTAATGGATAGCTTCAATACCGGCGAACGTTTGGTGCCATTTAACCTAATCAAAGGACAAAATCACAAATATTATCCATTTAATATTGAATTTTAAAGATATCAAGTAAAATGTTTATGTTTCATACTAAATTTTAAATGTTATTCAAATAAAAAAAATATTTAAAAAAAAACAAAAGTTTTTTTAGTTTTTGTTTTTAAATTTTTATTAGAAAAAAATTTTGTATTCATCAAAATCTCGAAAAAAAAGAAAATGTTGTTATAAAATATTTATTTATATAATTTTTTGAAATTTCTGTTTTTGGTTTATAAATTTTATGATTTCTTTTGTAAAATGCTGCAACCAAGATACATTTTGGAATGCTCTGATGAAGAGTCCGGCGATGATGAAAATTGTGATAGTCCCAAAATTGAGCTTGCGCCCACAGTGCGCTTGAGTAGCGGCCAATATATGCCAATATTAGGCTTTGGCACTTATGGTGTAAGTGTGCAGCAAAATATTTAATAAAATATATATTTAAATGTTATCTTTCAGTTATCTGGCTCCGAATGCACAACGGCCGTTGATTGGGCAATTGCATCAGGTTTTCGACATATCGATACCGCCTACGGTTACGGAAACGAACGAGAAATTGGCGAAACAATACATAAACATATTGAAAAAGGGCACTGTCACGCGTGAGGATATATTTATAGTGGATAAGGTAAATATAGAATTATTAGATAATTAACTTTTATTTGTTTGTATTAAACTAATTTTTCCAGCTCTGGTCTACACATCATGAACCGCAGCATGTGCGCCGCATTTGTCAGCAGCAACTGGAAAATCTTGGCGTCGATTATATTGATTTGTATTTGATGCATTTTCCTGTTGGTTTTAAATTTGTCTGCGATGAAATGTTGTTGCCTAAGGAAAAGGATGAGCTGCAGTTAAGGTGATTTTGTTGTGGCAGTCTTCAAATTAGAAGAAATTTGAATTATATTCATTCATTTACGTTCTTTTTTAGTGATGTTGACTATGTCGATACATATCTCGCTATGGAAGCGTTAGTACGCGAAGGACTTGTACGTAGCATTGGAGTTTCTAATTTTAATATTGAACAAGTGCAACGTATTATAGCAAATACCACAATGAAACCGGTCGTCAATCAGGTGGAAGTTTGGCCTGGTTTTATGCAAAAAGATTTAATTGATTATTGTCGTTACAATGGAATTGTGGTAACCGCTTATGCGCCGCTGGGACAACCGGATCGTGAGTCACATACGCCGATTTATTTCTTTTCGGTGCGCATGAAGCAAATTTGTCGTTATTATAAAAAGAAACCAGCGCAAATTGTACTGCGTTACTTAGTAAGTTGCGTTTTAAATAATTATTGAGATACACTATAAGAGGTTCTGTTTCCATCTAGAGGGTTCTAATTTGTTGACATTCGTTAAAGTAGTTTTTTTTTTTTAATAAATTCAAATATATAGATCGATTCCGGTGTGGTGCCCATACCAAAATCTAGCAATCCTTTTCATATTCAGGAAAATATTGAGATTTTCGATTTTAAATTGTCTGAAAAACATATGGCAGCATTGCGTAGCATTAAACCAAAGAAACGTTTGGTCACATTTATCGAAGTAAAGGCACTGAAACATCAATATTATCCCTTTTCGGATTCGGAAGATGAGGAAGAGGATAATGCAGAGCCAGCAGAATCGGAGAATGAGGAAGAAGAAGAATCATTTGAAGAACCACCACTACCACCGCCGCCACCTGCAGCAGAGCCACCGGAAATTGAAGCAACCGCATAAAATTATGAAAAGTGTCGAAAGAAAAAAATTCTAATATTATTTTTTTAAGTTGTTATAATGCATTTGTTTATTTGATTAAAAAGAAAATCGAGCTTTAATTCAGGTTCCTTTTATATTATTTTTTTTTTTTTGCGAAACTATAAAACTGACTTTTTATATATTGTTTTTTTAAGTTTTTCAATGGTTCTCCTTCATTATCTGCCTTGCTCCCGTAATCACTTAAAAAAGTTATGTTTCATTTCCAAAATGTTTCTTTTCCTTGTATATTAAAAGCTGTTATCGAATACAAGGTTTTCGGTCTAACCACATCACAGAATGAATTAAAAATATTTTTTAAAAAATCGATCATTTCACTTACTCAAACGCTACCGATTTAAAATCGGAAATGTTTTGCGATTTTTGAAACCTCAAGTTTTTGCAATTTCGATCATGGTTGTGCGTTAAAATTTTTAAGAAAACAAATCAAATAATACAAACAAAAAAATTAAAAAAAACAGTAAACTTCATTTTAGCTTCACAGTTTTAATTTAAAATTATTAAACAAAAAATTTTGTACTCGTTCAAATCTTAAAAAATAAATAAAATTTTTGGATTATTCAAATAATTTCCAGTTAACATTTTGAAAAAAAAAAAAATAATAAATAAAACAAAATGCTGCAACCAAGATACTTTGTAGAATGCGAAGAAGAAGATGCCGACGATGTGCTGGTAATGCCCGCCGGTGATAAAGTCAATCCCAGATGTGGTAGTCCAAAAGTTTTGCTGCCGCCCACAGTGCGCTTGAGTAGCGGTCAGAATATGCCAGTATTAGGATTTGGCACCTATGGTGTACGTATGACGCAATAATTAATGAAAATATTTGAATAATAATTTTTCTTTTTTAGCTACGTGGCTACCAATGCAACATGGCTATACATAATGCAATCGATGCCGGTTTTCGACATTTCGACACTGCCTACAGTTATGAGAATGAAAGTGAAATTGGCGGCGCCATACGCACACAAATTGCAATGGGCAATGTAACACGCGAGAATATATTTCTAGTGGATAAGGTATGCAGTATATAATTTATTTTTTCAATTTATTAATTCCTTTAAATGTCCTTTTCTGTTACAGCTCTGGTGTACACATCATGAACCGAAGCATGTGCGACGCGTTTGTCTGCAGCAACTTGAAAATCTTGGTTTTGATTATATCGATTTGTATCTGTTGCATTTTCCGGTTGGTTTCAAGCATATCTGCGATGAAATGTTGATGCCAAAGGAAAAGGATGCGCTGGCATTAAAGTGAGTTCGTCCCTTGTCGGATTTTTTGTTTTATTTATTTATTTATTTTTATTGTTTATTTAGTGATGTTGACTTCGTAGATACATATCGCGCTATGGAGGCGTTAGTACGCGAAGGACTTGTACGTAGTATTGGACTATCCAATTTTAATATCGAACAAGTGCAACGCATTATAGCAAATTGTCAAATGAAACCGGTCGTCAACCAGGTTGAAGTCTGGCCTGGTTTTATGCAAAAAGATCTAATTGATTATTGTCGTTATAATGGAATTGTGGTAACTGCTTATGCGCCGCTGGGACAACCGGATCGTGAGTCACATACGCCGATTTATTTCTTTTCGGTGCGCATGAAGCAAATTTGTCGTTATTATAAAAAGAAACCAGCGCAAATTGTACTGCGTTACTTGGTAAGTTGGATCTTAAATAATTTCTTTTTTACTGCTATACCAAAGCTATTCGTTGTTGAGAGTGTTTCTGTGTTCGTATATTGACGGGGAGTTACACCTGTTGTGCGCATCGTTAGTTTTCTGGCTCCTAACCATGTGTACCAATGGATGGCTAGATTATTTAACAAACCTTCAATCAGGTTGAACTAAAAAAATTTATAAAAAATTTAGTAAAGAAACTATTAATGGGGGAAAAATGTGTACTCAGTTGAGGAAGTTACTTGCTGTCCCAAGATATGTAGACAACTAGGAGGTGCTCACAGATTGTCAATTTAAAGTTAAAGTGAATTTGCCTTAATAATTTTGTATATGAATTATTTAACAGATCGATTCCGGTGTGGTGCCCATACCAAAAGCAAGTAATCCTGTTCACATTAAACAGAATATAGAAATTTTTGATTTTAAATTGAATGACGATCATATGGCTGCTTTTCGTGGCATTAAACATAAGAAACGTTTGGTGCGTTATACCGAAGTAAAGGAATTGAAACATCCATACTATCCATTTTCGGATTCTGAAGATGAAATGGGCGAAGAAGAAGAAGAGGAAGGCGAAGAAGATGAGGGTAAAGAGAAACCGCAGCCAGCGCAAGAACAAAAAGCACAACAACAGCAACAACAAGCAGCAGCTCCAGCAGCACAAGAGCAACAACCGCCACCACCACCACCTCCACCAGCAGCGGAACCAGCAGCAGAACCACCACCTGCAGAACCAGCAGCAGAACCACCAGCAGCGCCACCAGCAGGAGAACCACCAGCAGCACCACCAGCTGGACCACAAGTTGGTCAAGCAGCTGCATAAACATTTTTTACAGTGTAGTGATGAAAAGTCGTATCTTTACATTTATTTATATAAAATTTATTTATAATTGTCGTCGTCAAAAATATTTGTTACGCATGAAAGCACATAAATTTCGGTAAAAGTAAAAATCTGTGATAAGAAAAAAAAAAGCATAAAATAAAATAAATGATGCAAAAATATTTAAATTATAAAAAAATAACAATTATTATAAATGATTTAAAATTGAACGCGCTTGAATTATTTCATAAATGCCAAACAACAACAACAATAAACTGATAAAGACAATTAATCGATTATAAACGATTTTCAGGGGCAAATCTAAGTCACGCCTTCGTAAATAAACCAAAAAAAAACTCAAACAACAAACAAATCCAAAATCAAATAATTAAGAAATCCAACAAACAAAAACAAAAAACCATTTGAGCCAAAAACCAGCAGCATCAACAATTTTATCGCGCGATGTACAGGTATCTTGTATCTTGTATCTAGCGAAGCGCGCAACGCGTATCCGTAAGATAGCTAATGCTGACCAAATGCTGCTACCGTTTCGATGACAAATTTTGTAATTAAATTTTATATATTTTTTTAATGCAATTTGTGTCTTGCTTGCTCAAGTTTTCATGTCAAACAGCTGAGTTTCTTTTACGTCACGTTCATGGCCAAAAATTGCCTGCTGCTTGCTTGCTTGTTAACTTGGCTGGAAAGAAGTTGTGCAAATGCTTGTAACGCTCTTTTTTGTTTTTTATTTCAGTATTTTTGTCTTTTCGTATGCATAACTCATTTTAACTCAATTAAGTTTCATCGTTTTGCTTTTGTAGTACATAATACAATAAGATACTTTTCTGTCATTGTGCGTGCGGTCAGCAATCTTTATTTCAGGAAGTTTCTGTATTACAGCACGTTTTTGTTGTATCGCGTAAATCAACAAATTATTTTAATTTTTTTTTTATTTTAAAAAATTTTTTTATTAAATGAATAAGGCATAAATTTTGTGACACATGTGAAGTTGAAGAGAATTTTTAATTCTTGGAAAAGACTTACATATGGCTTAGCATATGTGTACATACGTAATTTTGCTGTTTTAGAATAAAAAGCTTAAATTGTCCGATCTCTGACTTGTTTTCAGGTTTTAATTACTTTAAA
Organism: Leucophenga varia; assembly: GCA_018903435.1. Taxonomy (NCBI): domain Eukaryota; kingdom Metazoa; phylum Arthropoda; class Insecta; order Diptera; family Drosophilidae; genus Leucophenga; species Leucophenga varia. The sequence goes on from JAEIFJ010003025.1 coordinate 7,274,356, forward strand.
TATTTTCGTTTAAGGTTAATACATGAACTCTTTTAATTGGCGACACGTGAAATCGAGAAGATATGGAAGTAAATTTATGTTGCCGATTTATTATTTATTTAAAAAAAATGCAATGCTGCATCTGCTGCCTATACTAATCTACACATCAAAAAGATGGCATCTCGAACAGATTTAATTGGCCTCACTGACTTTTTTTCGAAATTTTACATTTCAGCAAATCTTTGCTTCCTTCCTGATAGCACTTCAGGGCAAAAGCTGCTTGAAAGCGAAGAGCCAAGCGGAAGTTTTAAAAATTAAGAACGTTCGTTCTCACATTATACTTTTTTGTATTGGATTTTTATAGAAAGCTCAAAAAATTGAGTAAATTTGTATGGGAGCAATGTCTATGCAATTTTTGGTGCTCCCATATTGGGATATTTCATTGGAACCATCATAAGATGTTTATTACTAGATTTGAAGTTTCTAGACAAACCCAAAATTTTGGGGTAGATTTGTATGGGGGCTACCCCTTAAAATGGTACAAAAAAATCGTTTGAAATTGACCACTTTCCTTGGCTCAGAAGAGTCGCAGTTTCATATATGGTGACTCTATCTCTAAAAGTTTCCGAGAAAATTGTTTTCATACGGCAGACAGCATGACAGATGGACGGATGGGTGGATATACGGACGAACATAGCTAGATGGACTCAGTCAGTAACTTTACATGGCTACGACTATGGGTCTGGGATGTTTTTATTGGACACAATTTTATTGCCCATTCTGCCAAATTGTTTACGGAAGTCTAAAAATACTTTCAGATTAAAATTAAACAACAATATTTATTTCGATGTAAAACTTTTATTTGCAGCAAATGCTAAAATTCACAACAAGAATAGGTATTTTACATGCATTCTATAGTTCTCTTAGAATATTTAATATTAAGTATACGCCCCATAAATTACATTCCAAAACAAGGGCACGAAAAGAAAAACCTAAAAGACAATTAAACTTAAATGCATATTGACTTGACTTTGATTTTTGCATAATTTACGTGATTAAGCTTTACAAAAAAAAAAAAAAAAAAAAAAATCATTAAAAGATAAATAAAAACTCAAGACATGAATTCAAACAGCAAAACTCGTTTGTGACGTCAGCGCTAAGCGGCAAAAAAAAAAAGCTTTGAGCGCGCAACATGCATAAAATTTAACTCAACATTTTATTGGCACTCATTTTAATGCGCTCAATTTCGAGCAACCAAAAAATACTCAAATCAAAAACTTTACGAGTTGCCTTCAATATTTTTTAAATAAATTTTCATTTAACCAAAAAATTTTAGTTTACCTCGTAGCGTCTTCGAAACAACAACGAAAAACGCAGAAAACTAAAAAATAAAAAAAATATATAAAAAAAAAAACTAAAACTTTTATTAAATTGTGAAATAAATAATAAACGGATACGTGAACGTGTGCAATTGTGCAAGAAAAAAATTAAATAAAATTATATAATACGAACTTTTTTAATTAAAAATTAAAAATTAAACAAAAGTGAGTTATAAAAAAAATTTTTATTGTTTTTAAAACCTTTTTTGGTGCTTAATAAACTTATTAAAAATTAAATATATATCAAATTCAAAGAAAATGCACAAAAAAAAAGGAAAAATGAAGACAACTTTTTTTGGAAAAACTTTCGCTTTCACTTTTCTGTGCGCATGCGCGCCACAGTTTTCAATTCAAAAAACAACAAAAACAGCAACAACAACGCCGACGCCATTTAATAAAGTAGTTACATATTTAGTAGCCTAAAGACTCTTTTTTATTATTATTTTCTGGACTTCAAGAGAAATGTGTTTGAGAATTAAAAGCAAGTGAAGAGATTGCATCGTCTCTTTTGTTATACAATTTCTTCAGAAAAAAGAAAAGAAAAAAAATATATAGTTCGTATTTTCTGCTCCATTTAAATTGCAGCCAGACGTAGAAACGTGCAGACAAAGCACTTCCCTTTCGCTTTCTTCATTTTTTTTTTTTTTTGGGTTTTATTTTATTTTTGACACACACTAAAGTGGTCAAGCATGAAATCTTGCTTATTAACAAATCCCCCCACATTTAATAAACAAAAAAAATAAATAAAAAAAAAAATCACGCAACATTTTTTTTTTTTTTTTTATTGTTAAATTATTGGCTTAAGCGCCAGCAGCAGGTGGCAGCGATGGCAGCGTATCTTTAAGTTTAAATCTGTTTCATTTTGATGTAATCGTTTTGTAACAATTTCGTCGGTTTTTGTTGTTTGTTTATTTTTTTATTTTTTTCATTTCGCATAAATTTTGCGTTGTATCTTTTTTTTCTCTCTTTTTTAGTTCCTCCTTATTTTTTTATTTTTATTTTTTTTTTCAATTTGGCGTATGAGTAATATTTTTTCGTTAGTTTTTTGTTTTGGTTTTTGTTTTGCGTGTGTTTTTCATGTGAAAATGCATTTTCAATAATTTGCTTTTTGCTCTTCTTGTATCTTTATTATTCAATTTTTGCTTCATTGTTTATATTAAACAAAAAAATTGTTTATATAAAAATTTAATTAAAATATTTAAAAGAAGTGCAGTGTCCTTGAGGGACGCACAGCGCAATGTCTTAATGTTCTCTTTCTGTAAATCAGTGGTGAGCACGTTCTCAATTTTTATAACACACGTGTCAAAGCTATAGAATTGTATTCTAACCGAATTTCCACCGAATTTCAACCGAATTACAAACAATCGAGATTTAAAGTTTACAGCGAAATCTCTTTGGTCGGTTTTTCGAATTCTCTTTTTCTTTTCGTTTGAATTTTGTTAAACACAACTATAAAACCACGTATTTTAATTTTTTTAACTAATATTAAATTTTTAAACTAATATTAAATCAAAATTCTAGCAAATCTCTTCGAAATAAATTCGTTCCATCCAAGTATACTAGCCATACTAGCCAGGCCATATAATTTAAATGTAGCTCTAAAATTTTCGAATTGTTAAAAGCTAAAAAAAGGTGATTCTATAGTTGGAAGCGATTTGAAAATCGTTATTAAAACAAAATCTCTCAAAGTTATGTAACACTGAGCTTTTTTTTTGAAGATCTACCATTGACAGCAATATCTCTAGAAATATTCCTGACATCTTAATATGTTTTCACCAAATCGCGTTAAGATTTTAATATTCTAAAATTTATAACGCAAAACAAATTTTTTTTTTTTTTGAATCATTAAATAAAAATTTCTTAATTTTCCATGCTATTCAATTAACTATTATTATTAATTTTTTTTTATGTTTTTTTTTTTCGTAAATCTTTTTCTTTGATCATTCCTTGAAATATAATGCTTTGTCATTTTTAAAATCTTTAAGAGGATTTTTATTTGAATGAATGATTTTCTGTTTACGTTTTGTCTGAGAATGTTTAAAATGTAAACAATTTAATCTCTGTTATTGACCCGTCGCATATTACCACAACAATTTCGACAATGTCTTCATTTAAAATTTACTAAAACGCAATTTGAACAACAAAATATTCCATTATTTGTGCAACTCAATAATGTAGTACCTTGACTCTTATTAAATCTATACAATCAATGAAGGAGGTACGTCTTCTTTTTTCTGTTTCTTATTTTAGAAATATTGATATTTTGGTTGGAAATTTGGATACTTAATGGAATATTTCTTATAAAAAACTTTGACTTGAAAAAATATTGAAACAAAAAACGAACAGTTTGAAACTTGAAACTGTGCTACACCGTCAGGAAACTTTTTGACCCTCAAGCTTTCTAATAAATAGAAAAATCAATTTAACCCTACAGATTTAAAAAAAATTCATAGGTTACACAAGTCTTTTATAAATACCTCTCGTTCTACCAGTCCTATTAGTTCGAAGAGCATCTCAAACTAAAGATAATAAATTTGTCTACAAATTTAAAACACTTAACAAAATATTGCATAAGGTAATCAATAAAATTTGTAACAAAATTACTAATTGCAGCAGATGGAAAATACTTTTTTTGTGTTTCTTGTAATGGAGAAGATTTTCTAGACTATAAGTTTCTCTGTAATGCAAAAAAAAAAAAAAAAAGACAGCAAAGAGTATAAACTGATCGAATGAAATAAATTTGTGTTTCTGTCAAAATATACAAGTGCCCACTGTACTCTTGACACGCTAAATGTATTTCATTCAAAATCGTTTCATTCACAAACAACAAAAATTTCGCATACCGCAACGAAATATTTCGCACAAGGCCAAACCTGACCATCCATGTAAGAAATTCATAAAGTACAACGTAGGTGCATAAAAATCCATTAGAACTGTTTTTTCATTAGCAACGAAGCGTAAAATTTACATTATGATTTTTATTACGAATTTTATTAATTACAATTATTACCAAAAAGTATTATTGTGCAATTAAATAATTTTTTTTTTTTGTTTGATTTATCTTTTTGTGTAATTAACTGAAACGATTTTGTAATAATAGCACAACTAACTAACTGATGGATTGATTCATTTATTGATTGATAAATTGATTGAATAAGTTTATACAGCGCCAAATTTAAAAATCCAAAACAGCTAACGAAACAAGGTCTCACTGTACGAGTATTTACACTAAGAAAAGAAAATAAATATGCAAAGCGTGTAAAATGTTGCAACTCAAACCAAAAAAAAAAAAAAAAAAAATGATAACCTAGACGAATCGATGATCATGTTTACAGTTGATATCTCTGCTTCGTCAATATTTACTGCAGCTAACCATAATTACTAGGCCAACGCCAAACGCCAAACAACAAACGAAATTAATAGATAAACTGTCGCCTCCGGGTGCGCCTTCTGAATAGGAAATCATTAGTTTTCGATTTTAAATCTGATGTGTGTGTGTGTTTTTTATGCTAAAAGGTTACGCATTATAAACTCGGCACGCTTTAAAATTAATGAAGAACTGTGGTGACATTAGTGACTATTTACCTTGTACCAGTATCCAAAGTATCTAAAATTATTTATAATTAAAATTTTTTGTTGTTTTCAGTGCTAATGAACTCGCTTTGATGTGCAAAGATTCGGTATTTTGGCTGAAATCTTTAAAATTTTTAACTGACGCACACAATAAGATTGAAAATTTTATTTTTTGTTTATTTTTTAAATTTTTTTAAGTATTTTCGTTTTGTCAATTACCTTTTGGCATACGAAAAAAATATTGTCATGAGGCATAGAACGTGCTTCAATTTATAATGAACTGAATTCTATAAGTACATTTTTTCACACTTAGCCCAAAAAAAAAAAAAATTAAAATTTACTTAAATGGCTACAAATATTGAATACCTTTCACTTGAAATATTAAATTGAGATTTATAAGAAAAGAGCGCAACACAATACTTTTACAGTTATTTTATCAAACATATCTTACTGTATTAAGCATGCATTCGTATCTATTTCAACTTTAAGCATTTCTGTATAAAAAATATTTTCACAAGTTGCACATGTTTTTGAGTATATCTCACGATCTACCGGTCCGATTTCTCCGAATAGCATATCAGTCTAAAGATAATGGAGCGGTCTATAATTTTATTGTTTCATATACTTTTAAATTCGATTAGGTAGTAGAAAAAAAAGCATACAAAATGTGTTGAAAAAAAGAAATTGCATTGATTAAAGTGCACATTTAACACGAAACAAACAAGCTGCTTTTTATGATAATTCCTTGAAAAAAGGCAGAAGTTGTGAATTATTGTCCGTCTGTCCGTTGTCATATTTTCTGATCCTGAATTTATAAGCTTTCCCACAACTTCATCTGCCTGTTACAAACATTTGCACAAACTTAATATACATTTCCACGCTATGTGTATAAAATAAAACGAGGAAAATACTTCCACCTTTTATGATGTTTTTTTTTTTTGTTGTCATTTTTGTTATTATTTGTGATTCCCAAGTTGTTGTTTTGTTTTGGTTGAGTTACCTTTAACTTATTTACGACTTAACTACGTATTTGTATACAGAGTTAAGATTCAGTTAAATATTTCGACTTCTTAACATTATACTTGAGTTTATGTTAATTACAGTTTGTCATTTTTGTTTTGTTTTACTTTATTTTTGTACAATTTTTCCGCATCTTTTTTTTTTTTTTTATAAAACAAAAAAAATATTTACTGCACGTTTGATTTATTTTGTTAGAGAATACTTTTGGCGCTTTTAAGGTTAAATGCGCAGAGAAGGTCTGATTTACGTGATTACTGTAGACGAGAACACCTAATTTATTTAATATGCAAATTAAGTTTTTTAAATGCATTTATTGTTTTATATGACGTACATTTTTTTTATTATGTCAATAAAATTACATTAAAAAAAAAATTATCTATAGAATTTTTTCGTTAAGTCACGTTGTGATTGGTCAATTTTCTTCATTAGTCCTACGAGCTCTTTTTTAAGTTCAGTCATGGTCATTAGTTGCGTATTTTTAAGTGATTATTACATATAAAAGTTTTTAAAGTTTTCTAATTGTTTATATAACAATTTAATGTTTTTTTTTTTATATTTTTTTTTATTAATTACAATTTATTTTTTAATTGTTATTACGTAAAAATATTTCTTAGCGATTTTACTTAAAGCCTTGTCCACATTTTTTATTTTGGAGAAACTTTAAAACGCTTCAACCTTGCTTAAAATTGACTTTTGTTAATTTATTTATTAAAATTTTTTTTTTTGTTTGTTTATTTTTAAACAAATTAGAGAAAGCAGTTTTTTGATTCATGAATCAGTTTAGATTGTTTTTTTGTTAATTCTTAGATTTCTTTTCAGTTTTTAGCAAAGATTGGTCTTGAAGTTTTTAAATTAATTCAAGCAACTTTTGAAAAAAAAATTTATAATGATAAAAATAATTAAAATGTGGGTCATATGTAGAACTTTTTATAAGATTTATTTTATTTGAAAGGTTGAATTTAGAAATTCTCGATTGAATCAGGTTTTTCTCGACACTGCTTTAGCATTTGGGGATGAAAATTTGTCCAAGCAAAGCCGGAATTCTGCAGTAAAAAAAAAAATAGTACCAAAAAAGCTAAAACTTTTTTTGTTCAAAGGAAAGTGTTACAAGTAAATTAATTTGCTAAACACGCTGCTCAACAACTAATCGCAATATGACATCATAATACAATATTTCAAAAATAATAATAATTCACTTGTCTGACGCCGTCTATCACATTCGCTATACGCTATCAATCGGATCGATCGGCGTTTGTTTCCTCAACATTTTTAGTTTGTTTATTTTTCAAATTAACAAAAACAAAAATAAAAATTGCCAATAAGAATTTGAAGAATAAACAAAAGAAGCTGCTGCATTTTGCTGCATTTCACTCAAATTTGATATTGAAATTGAAAATACACTCAAATTATTTGCGCGATCGCGCGCTCTCTCCTTCTCTCTCTTTAAACAAATTTAGGGTTGCTAAATAGTTCTAAGGCAAATTAATAAATTTGCTGAGCTTTTTGAAGAAAGAATTGATTTTATTTATTTATTTTCTTTCGTTCTTTATATCGCTTCTGCTGCAAACTTCCTGTGCTTCGAAAGAAATACTTTTAAACTCACTCAATATTTGCTCGCTCATTTTAAAAAGTATAAGCTTCTCCTTAATAAAGTTAAGCTCAATTGTGAGTGATTTTTAAGCTTAAAACATGTAACTGCTCTTTAAAGCTTTTTTTTTTTCTTTTTCTTAATTCAAACATAATTATTTACTTGGAAGCAAAAAAAATAAAAAAAGCCGTATATTTCTTGTTATTGGCTTTTCTCACCTTTTTTATTGCATTGCGTTGCCGTTTTTACATATACACATTTATTTTATTACATATATACTGACATATCAGTAAGTATGTATATGTGTATATATGTAATTGACTTATTGTGATGTAACAACTGGCTAATTGGATACACGATGTATTGTACATCCGAATTATAATAAAAAAAAAAAAACAGCGAGTATGAAAAAAAAAAGAGAGTGGTCAAAAGAGAAACCAGTAATGTGGTAAAAAAAAAAAATTGGCATATAATCATCCTCATAATCATTTACTTTTTTTCGGTGCTCCCCACGTTACATGTAGGCAAGAAAGAACGCTGCAGTTGAGTATGTTCGACTACGAGATACACTGTAACTATGGCTAAATCGATTAGTCAGGTCGATCGCTTGTTCAGGAATAAATACTAGTAAATGTACTTTATAGAGTCTAAAATATATAACTTTAATGTGTTACAAACTTTTCGACCAACTCCTTATACCCGTTTACACTATAAATATTTAAAAAAATTTAAAAAAAATTTAAAAAAAACCAATTCAATTCAAGCTGACCAAATTGATTCGAACCTTAACTAAACTAAAATGTGTGTGAAGGCCACGAAACTTAAACAAGCCAAGTTAAGTTGCGTAGTTGTTGCTGTTGTTGTTGTTGTTTGGCTTGATGTTGTCCAAAAAAAAAAAAAAAAATGTGGTTTGTTTTTTATTTTTAATGGTTTTCTGCTTTCATTTCAATCGATCAATCAACTGATCGTTCGTTCGATTGTTGTTTTCATATTAAACTGACCAAAAGTAATGCTTTAGGTCAATATTGCGTTTTGCCTTATTTGAACTATTTCTGCTTATTTGGCAGCCACCTTTTTTTTTTTTTTTTTATTTTTTATTTAATTTATACAAAATTTATTTGAATTTAATTTGATGCGCATCATCTGTTTTTTATTTTTTTTATTTTTTATTATTTATTCATTTTATGGTGAAATTTTACATTAATATGCATTATCTGAATGTAAAGCAGAGTATCTTTCTTTTGACCTTGAGGAAGCTAAAACGAATCATTTAGTTTTGTACATAAATTTGCATATGAATGGAGAAAGATGTTTGAGTTTATTGTTTAAAAATTTTGTAGGTTTATCCAAAAAGTACTATAATTGGGTCAAGATCAACAAACCGGTAGGCATAGAGATGAGTTTATATTTAATTTTTTTTTTTTAATTTTATATTTTGGATTTGGGTTTTTTTTTTTTTTGTTGAACGAGCTCAACTTGTAACGGACATGTGTAGCACTTTAAAAAAAAATAGAACAGAAAATATTTGGAACCTAATTTGAAATTTTTTGAGTATTTTCTAAATTATTCAAATAATATTTTCGAAAATATCAAAGTGTTTCTTATCAATAGGATATTCTCTTTTCAATAAGTTTTATAACACTTTATTTAAGTGACATCAAATCTTGATCACTTCAACACTTTAAACCGATTAAAGTTAACCCTGAAACTGATATGAATCTTTTAAATTTGAAGCGCTGTCAATAGATCAAAGAAAACACCCACTTCCAATAGGTGATTGACCAGCGCACCATAACAAGTCTAGGCGTAACAAATTATTTTTTAATATTATTTTTGTACAAAAATTTGCAATTTAAATAACAATTTTTATGTTAAGACAGACACCACTTGCTATACGACTGATGAAGTTCAAGTCTCGTGCAGATCAGATAAATTTGTAGAAGAGCAGTTTGCCTACACATAAATGCAGACAAAGCGTTTATTGTGCTCAAGACAAGTCAATGGCTGCAAATAATTTTCAAAAAAAAAAATGTATTTTATTTACAAAAAAATATCAAAATCGTTTTTTTGAACGACATTCAGATCGAACTTGCGTAACTTGCGCGCTTTCGAGTGTATTGACCAAGGTCAGTTCGAAGTTTTGTGAACGTTGTCTTGTCTTGGCTTGGCTTGGCTTGACTTGTTGCGGGTTAATGGTAATGATTATGTTAACAGCAACGATTAAGTCATTGCCCTCGTAATCTGTGTACCTAAAAAAAGTATTTTAATTGATTTTGTAATTAAATTCCGAAACTGTGTTAAGTAATTAAAATTCTTTTATTTTTTTTTCGTTTTGCAGTGTTGGAAACCGAAGTCTTACAGCAACACAAACTTAATGGACCCGCAACCGATGTCGATTATGATCCATATGTCTGCACACTGAGCGCCGAAATGAAGATTGTGGCCAAGGCTGAGCTGCACGAAGATGAAAATATCCGAAAACAAGCATTGACACAATTTCGTGAATGGATTTCAAAACATCCAAATATAAAAAAATGTCGCACAGATTCGGTATTTCTGTTGCGTTTTCTGCGCACAAAGAAATTCTCCGTATCGGCAGCATGCGAAATGTTGGAACGTTATTTGACAATCAGACATTTATTTCCACAATGGTTCACTAAACTTGATATCGAAGATCCTGCAATTAATGAAATCTTTGAGAATGGTTATCTGGTACCATTGCCAGAACGTGATGAACAAGGACGTCAGGTAATCTTTTCCGTTGCGGGAAAATTTGATCCATACAAATTTACCTCAGTACAAATGGCGCGTGTACATTCGCTGATCTGTGAAGCATTACTGGATGATGAGGACTCACAGGTTGCTGGTTATGTTTATATCAATGATGAAAGTGGCATGAATATGGGCTTTGTTAGTCTTTGGTCGTTAACCGATTTGCGTAGCATTATTAAGTGTATACAGAATTCGACACCAATGCGTCATAAGGAGACACATTTCATAAATATTCCACACTATGCCAATCGCATTATTGAATTGGGTGTTTCCATGCTCAGCGATAAGCTCAAGAAGCGTATTATTGTGAGTAGAGATTTATATTTTTTTTTTATAATTAAAATCCTTTGAAATTAATTTGTTCTATTTTTTTTTTATTTTTTTAGGTGCACAAAAATATTGAAGCACTCAAGACAAAATTCAATCCACGCATTTTACCCAAGGAATACGGTGGCAAGGTGCCTATGGCTGATATGATTAAAGAATTTAAAAAGAAATTATTAGCACGACGCGCTGCCATTTTGGCGCTTGATGATATGCAAATCGAGGTAACAAAGGAGGCTGCCAACTTTGCTGGCAATGATATTGGTGACCTCGATGCTGGCGTTGTCGGTAGTTTCCGAAAGCTTGAAGTGGATTAAATAGTTTGTAAAGTTTTTCTTTTAATTTAGTTTTAAAATTTAATTTAAATGTTGTACTTAAACAAAAAAAAAAAAAACAAAAGAAAATCAAATGGAAAACATGAAAACACTTATTAAATTTAAGTTCAAAATGCACAAATTTAAAAACAAAATCGAATATCGGAACAAATTTGCACCCATCGGTACTAGTAGACATAAGTTCAATTTTGTCTATAAAATATTTTCTCTGTAAATGTTTCTATAATGATTTTTTTGATCATCTATACTAGTTGTATGCTATTTATGTTGTTACTCAAAAACAAAAAAAACACACACAAACAATCCACAAAAAAATATGCAAAAAGTTACATAATAAATGTGTAACATATTCCAGTTTATTTGTTAATTTTATATCATAATTTTGTATAATTTAATATTAAATAATTTTTTGTAAATGTTAAAAATCAAAATCTATTTATCCTTCCACATTAACCTTTTTAATAGCGACACTAGTAATCTCTGCTTCCTTAAGCTCCTCATCGGTGGTATTATTATAGATATGCTTCAAATATATATTAAAATAATCGGTATAATTCATCGGCGTCGATATACGATTTTTACGTACAGGCAGGCGTGGCGATAGCGATAACATGCTTGCCCATTGTCCATCGCAAAGATCATCATAACGTAATAGACCAACTTCATTGCCACCCAGATCACCTGGACCACGACACATTGGCTGTCCGTCCCAGAGTTTAGCAACAAATTCACGTATCCAACGCGCTAGATATAGCGCACGACAATCACAGTGCCAAGGATTTTTATCCAATTTGACTGCAATTAATTTATCGAGTCCACTGAGTGCACCGGTTGGCAAGAATTGTAATTTGTTGGAGTCAATACGTCTATAAAAAAAAATCAAAACTTATTAATTATGAAATTTAAATTTGCAAAAATGTAACACACAATTTCTCCAAATTTTTAAGCGGTGCAAATGCTTGCGCATCAAAAAAATTTTAAAATATTATTATTCAGCATAAGATTGCGTAGATTTGTAAGTCCCTGGAAATCATCCGCTTCCAGTGTTGTTAAATTATTCGAGAATAATGTTAAGCGTGTCAGTGCTGTAACACGCAGAAATAGATTTTTTGGTATTTGCGAGAGTGCATTTTGTCCCAAGAAAAGTTCATTGAGATTCTTTAGTTCGTTAAAAGCATTACCATCGATCTTAAAAAAAAAAAATTTTTTAAAAATAAATATTATAATTCTCAAAAAATATGTTAGTTGCTTACATGTGCAATACGATTCATAGTCAAATCAAGAGTTTTTAGATTTACAAGTTTCGCAAAAATCGTTGCAGATATTGAAGTTATGCGATTATTATGCAAAATTAGACTGCGTAGACTCTTTAAACCAGCAAAGAAATCATCGTCAATATTTGCTAAAAAAAAAAAGTAAAAAAGTGTACTTTATGATTTTGTAGCCCAATATTCTTTTTGTTGAATTTAAAGAAGAAATTAAAGAAACTCTTCCACACAAAATACCACAAAAAGTTTTCCAATACACAAAATCTTAAAAAGTTGGGTTATTCCTCTTAAAGTGGAAATTATTTGATATAATGTATTTTTAGTGGGCTCTGGACAATTTGAGACGAAAGTCAGGATGCGGTAAGATACAATTTTTACGATTATTAATGCAAACTTGCTTACCGATAGCATTCCAGCCAAAATCGAGTACCTTCAATTTATCCAAATAGCGCATACTGCCCGATTTCAGAGAACTAATCTCATTGCGTGACATATCCAATTCCTCGAGTACCAACTGATCGCGCAACAATGCAGGAGGAAAATGTTTTATTTTATTATCGCAAATATTGATCACAGTCAAGCGTTGTGCATGATAAAAAACTGATTCAGGCAGTGACATTAAATCATTTTTACTAAGATCGAGCAAATTTAGATTACGCAATTTCCAGAAGGTGCGTGTATCAATATCCTCGAGTTCGTTGTTTTGTATGCGTCTAAACGTAAAAAAAAGAAAATTACTGAATTGGAGAATTTCGCACAAATGAAAACATACAATTGCACCAGACTATCCAGATCTTGAAATAAATCGAAGGGCAGAAAGTCGAGCATATTATTCGATAAATCCAATTCCTGCAGCAGCGTAAGACCACGAAATGTATCCTTATGTAATGTTGATAGTGAATTGCGCGAAAGATCACTGTGAGAATTTTTTTCCAGAAACATTTTTGTTTTATATTTTTCCAGTAACAAACACAAACTCACATGGAAACCATATTCATGGGTATAACCTGCGTGACCGGCACCGATTTAAGATTCGTATTCCAACAGGTAAAACTTTTTGTATCCGGATTACAACGACACACGCCGGAAGTACAATGATTCCATTGTATTTGACTGCCTGGCGTTAAACGCCATACCGGTTGCTCTACGGAACGTAAACGCGATTCAATTTGGCGTACACGTTTACTTAAATCATATTCCAAATCGAAAGAGTTCAAATGTTCATTTGTATCATGCTTTGCCATTTTGGAGCTGGCAACACCGCCGCCGCCAGTGTTGGATGCAGTTTTATCCGCCGAAATGTTGCCATAGCCATTTGTCGTTCTGATGAGCAGCAGCAGCTGTGAGACAATTTTCAATGATTCACATGCATTTATGGTGCAATTACGCGTATCCGATTCGAGTATGGGCAACAAATAACGTTTACGAAATTCTTCAAGACTTTCACTGCTGATGATGGCACTTTGTGTGCGCGTTAAAGGCAACGCAAGCATCAAAAGGATACAAATAAAAATGTACTGTATATGCGATGACATTTTTCAACGTATTCCGTTTAGAAGTAAAGTGCGCGCCAAAAATTTTTCCCGACTGTTCAGTTGTTCTCAAGTACTCAAGCCTTTTTATAGCGCTACGAATTGCATCCATAATTGCATTTCATCTAATATATTTTTTTTTTTTTTTTTTTTTGTTAAGCTTTGTCAAATTTGCATTGTTTGTGTATTCAAGTAGACAGCAATTAGTTTAAGTAGTTCATAACGCAACAGGAGGGCACCATATGCACCTCAGAGCATGTATTCAAGTACCTACTTTATATATAGTATATATTTCGATCTTTATGTAAATGTCAACGACTCAACAAATGAACGCAAGGAAAGTGCCGCCGCGTCTGGCTGAATGTCATTAACGTTTATTGTGCTCAACAATTGTGGAACGTATCTGTTTAAATTTGTGGATTGCATTCGAGTGACCGACTTTTCTTGAATGAAATGAAAATTGTAACCTTGATGTATGTTTTTGAACTTTTATGTTCAAAGACGTAATCGGAAAAGGGTAACGTTTAAGATGCATGTAAATACGCTTCTGAAATTGTTTATTTATGGTATTTCAGCTTTTTGACTGACCAATTTTTTTAAACTCAACTGTGGGTAAATTTACCGATAACGTTTTAATCGACTTGCCGTTTCCCACAAAATAAATTGTAAATTACCGAAACATAAGTTAATGGTACTATGGTGTGCTTTTATATTCGTCCAACGGAAACACGATAACGCTGATTGGGTAATACTTTGATAAAATTAGGAAACAGCATTATAAATAGTACTTTTTAAATAAATTTTAGTGATAAGTTCATGGCGGTCCAGATTGGTTATTTTATATACATTTTGGGTTGCTGAATCCGAATCGAAATTCAAAAGTTTACGTTTTTAATTAAGAATTTGGACACAATTGGCTAATTTTTTTATTTAAATTTGAGTGTAATGGATTCAAAATTATTTCTTTTTAATTATGGAGCAAAATTTTCCAAAAATGGTGGTCCGGTTAGAATGAAAACGCGAAACAACTTTTAAATTCCGACTTCAATTTCGGATTCTGCAATCAAAAATACATTAGAATCCGCCTGTGTTCATGTAATTTTTTAAGTGGGTGTATACCAGAAAACTCAGTTTTTTGAGGTTAGAAAGAAAAAGCGAACCTACTTTGGAATTCTGACTTCAGATTCGGATTTACTGATCCATTTATATATGAAAAAATCTCTCTGGTTCGCCGCACAAGACATATTTGTTTTGTTGTTTGACTGTGTAATTATTTCTTCATTTCGCGATGCTAAAATATAGCCACAATCAATCGGTTTATCATCGAATCGATAAAATAAAACGATATATAGAAAGTCAAAAAACATTCTTGGAAACTCTTGAAAGGGCATAAGCTATATTTCTTTTATATCGCATCTATTATGTCAGGTAACGTTCATTTAAACGATATTCCACTGTCACATTCCAATTATCTATGTATGCCAATGAATCAACACATCTTATCTTATCAAAAATTATACAAACGCAAATATTAATTCTCTCTTTTCTGTGACTCTTGCACAAAGAATAAAAATGAAAAGTAAATACAAATTAATAAACAAAATTTTGATAACCCAAAAGACGAAGACTCTACGCTGTGTGAGTATATTTATATTTTTTCTCTCTCCCTCACTCTCTCACTGCATATTTTTTTCTTATTGAGTTCTTATTTAACAGAGGCGTCAAGTCAGTTATACTGGCGGCAAGTCGTCGTCGTCGTCATTGTCGTGCGCGAGAGAGAATCCAATTGCAATTTGAAATACCAACAAAAAGAGAAAAAAAAATTATTTATTATATTTATTTATTTTTTTTTTCCTTCTTATTGTACATTTTTTTCCGCCTCATAAGAAAACATTTCTGAGCTTCACGTTTCAGTTGCGCGTCAAATCAGCTGGAGAACGTACGAAACGATCTCGATCTAATAAAACGAGTGCGCCGCAAGTAAACGGTACGACACACACACATAAACACACAAACACA
Organism: Leucophenga varia; assembly: GCA_018903435.1. Taxonomy (NCBI): domain Eukaryota; kingdom Metazoa; phylum Arthropoda; class Insecta; order Diptera; family Drosophilidae; genus Leucophenga; species Leucophenga varia. Next base: position 7,290,145 of record JAEIFJ010003025.1, read on the forward strand.
AGCAAATGGCTGATTAAAGAATAATAAGAAGACGCTCGATCGATCGGCTTATTAAATTGTGAAAACTGTTCAAACTGAGGTGAATTGTAAAAAAATATTAAACAAAAATATACACCAAATAACCACAAAGAACAACAGAATTGTGCAATAAATCTTTAATATATTAAATTACAAAAAGAAAACAGAAAAAATTATCTTGAACTTTATCAGAAATTCTCGCTGATTTTTTAAAAAAAAAAAAAAAATTTATTGCACTTAGTTGTCGCGCCTCAATTGCTTCGTTTAGGGTAACAAATTCCAAAGTTTTCAAAATTAAAAGTTGGAAAAATTTTAATTGCGTTGAACTGCGACCATTTTATTCTAAATGTATGCCTGCCCCCAACTGAAGAATTGATCATTAACTGTAAGCAATATAAAATTTTGAAGATCCTAGAAAATCGTTATTTGATATTGTATGTAGAAGCACGGACAGTACAGTTTACAATACAGTATACAGTTTCCGTTGCCCCCTCATGTCTCATTATTACACAAACGTGTCAAAATTTATATACAATTCACTAATACGAAACTTGTGTTGTGTCTTATCTATGACGACTTAAATGCTGCACTTCGGCTGATTGATTTCTCTCTTTTTTATTTTAGTCTAGAACTAATTTTTTTTTTTTTTTTTCTGTCTTTCCCAAACGCTTCATTCGGCATTCGAAGCGTGTACGTCCGTCCGGTTTAGTCTGTGCTTAGCGAATCGTTCCATCGATCGATCGATCGATGAACCAACTACTACAATGTGCCAGATCTTATTTAAAAGTTTTATAAAGTTTAAAGATTTATAAATTTTTTAAATTAAAATATTCCTGAATAAAAATGTATGGTTAAAATGTGACTTATGTGATCATTTTACTACTTAAAAAATTATTTTCTAAGAAATTCTTTGCTTGAAATTTCTAGAACTTGGTTACTCGACTAGATTTTTGCTTACAAAATGTTTTTTCTGAATTATGCCATTTAATTTCATAAAAATTTACAAGATTTTTTTAAAATCTAAAAAATACTTTTTCGGTATTTTTATAGTAGCCCTTGTAATACATTCAATGATCGTTCGAGTGTAGTATGCGTAGCTTAAGTAATCCCACTTTCAGTCGCTTTATATAGACGCTTAAGAACACAAGTCAATCGATGTTTTTTAATGAAAAAAACGAAAAAATAACACGCTCCATTACAAATCGTTTGTACAATTTACGCTCTCCATTATTGATCAGTCTTGTGAGGCGTAGCAGAAGATATTTCAAATAAGCCAATTCGTTTGCTTTGGTTTGGTTAATTTTTTTTAGTTGTTGTTTTTTGTTGTTTTTGGTGCTTATACAGTTAAGAAATTATGGCAGAGGCACGGCACGGCATGAGTAACGTCCGTCCGTCCGTTCTTCTTTTGTTGCAAATTTATTACTCATCCACATGTTCGGTCTCGTATTCGGTTTTATGTTAATATTTTTGGCGTTAAGTTATTAATGATTCTTGTTTGCGTTCTTGCTTGAATTTGTAGTTTTCTAATAAAAAACAGAAAAAAAAAAAATAAATTGTAAGAATATTGTGATTTTTTAATTAACAGTGAAATGTGCGAATATAAAATAAATTAACAAATATTCTTTTAAAAAGTAAAGTTTAACTAGTTTTTAGGTCGTTGTATTTGGTGAAAAAAATAAAAAATGAAATAAAATAAAATATTACAAAAAGTGATTGATTTTGTTAAAATTTTTGTTAGTAAAATACAAAAATTAATTTAAAAAATGTTTTCCATGTGTAAAGTTTGAATCTATGATTTTTTTCCCATAAAAATTTAATATTGAACTTGGCATTATACCAAAAACTATCTAATTATGTGTCTTCTTAAAAGATAGGAGTCAAAAGTTCAGGGCTTAATTATGAAGTGTTAATGTAGGTAAACATTTTATTGAAAGTTAAAAAAAAAACAAAAAAAGTCTGACATTCAAAAAAATTAACTTTCTAAAAAAAATAATAAAGTTAATATTAATCGAAAATGAGTAAAACTATTAATTATTTTAAAAATAAACAAGGAAAAAACGTGAAAACGAACCTCAAATACCCGCCACATTTGGGTTTAGTTAATTTATGATTATCAGTGGCTTAGGTAAATATTGGAGAAGCGTTACAACAAAAAGTTTAGACACAATAATGGGATCAAATTTTAACCTAAGGACAGAATAATAAATATTTTCTTAAACAAAATTAGAAAATGGGTGGTGAGTTTGTATTGGGACTGTATGTTTATCAATAGTGTGTACATAAATACCCCATTGGGAGTGAATATATTCATAAAATACATTCATAGAAAATGGTCCGAAAATTCGTATCGGGGCCCTAAAGATGTTCGTGGTACCGTAGATGACCTTAAAAGTATTTACCCAATTTGAAGTTAAAAATAGTTCTCTGTGACTGTAAGAGTGAGACGTAAAAAAACTTGCGTTTTGGGTTCAACTGATTCCAAGAAAAATTTTCCTCTTTTTTTGCTGGGCTATAAATCGAAATATAATCTTGAATTTTATTATCTTGACTAAAAACATTGATAAAAATAATGTTTATTTGTAATTTTAATAAAAAAAATGAATTACAAATCGATAAATTAATCCTATCAGTCATTAAAAAGTAATTGAAAGATATAAATTTTAATGTAATTAAGATACTTATTTATTCATTTTCTAAAACGATACAATTTTTTGAAAATAATTTTTATATATACATAATTGAAAGATTTTTGTACGCTAAATGATTCATATAAATTATGTACATAATATAAGCTTTTAAAAAATAAAAATAAAAATGTTCAAATCAAGTGAATCAGTGTCAGTGTGCTGCAATAAAAAAGAATATTGTTGTACATATTAAATTTTAAAAAATTAAAAACCAGTTTTATTCAAAACAACAGTAGGCAAGTAACTCAAGTATAAGTATAAATGTATATTTTATTTTTTTAATTTAAACAATAATTAAAAAATACAATAATAAAAAGAATATCAAGTAAAAACGTTAAAAATTCAACCTACATACTCCGCACAGTGGTTCAGAAGTGCAATTCTGTGTTTTTAAATGTCTACAGGCTGTAATTTTCAACCGATTTTGATTTTTTGGTCTAGAATTAAAGAGCGATAAATTTGCAAGAAACGTAAGGGCGTTTTTAATTTATTTATTGTTTATTTGTTTAAATTTACGTTAAAAAAATTGTTTTGCATTTTTTTTGATTCCATTGCAAAAAAATTGTTTTTCGGCAATTGATTTTGCAATTTCTTTTGAAAATAAATAAAGATATATTGTATTTGTTAACATTATTTGTTTATAACATTTATAAATTTTCTTAACGGACACGTATAAATGTCTTTTTATGAAAAAAAATGTATGGTACAAAAATATCTCATTTAGTACAAATGTTCACTTAGCAAAAAAATCTTTTTAACGAAAATTTAAACAAATAAACAATAAATAAATTAAAAAAACGGCTTCCTTACGTTTCTTGCAAATTTATCGCTCTTTAATTCTAGACCAAAAAATCAAAATCGGTTGAAAATTACAGCCTGTAGACATTTAAAAACACAGAATTGCACTTCTGAACCACTGTGCTCCGTGACAAGTTTTATTCTTTGGCAAAAGTTCGTGCGACGCGGCGCGACACTTACAAGATTCGTTCTTTATTTTATGAGGATTGCAAAAATTGTATAATGAATTTCAGTAAATGAGTTGCTGCTGCTGCTGTCAAACAAAAGAATTAAAATGGAATTAATTATAAATAAATAAAATAGAAGTAGCAGAAGCAGTATCTATGTAGCTGCAACTAACAAAAGTATCTTCAAATGAAGAAACATCTTCAAAGTAGTTACGCGTATTGAAGCCGTGTCGAATTGCGAAACGAATGCTATCAGAATTGAAGCTCAAGGCAAGAGTAACACTTGCAATAAAATTAAAGCTATGAACGGGTTAGAGTTTGATACTCTGCTGTGTTGTTGTTGTTGTTAAGAATCTATGTCTAGCAACAATTGCAGTCATTATCGAATTGCTGGCAAAATAACAACAACAACAACAACCGTACACTACATAAATGAACAACCACAATAAACCAATTATAATTTATTAACAAGAAAAATAGAAAACAGTCGTGTACAATTTTTTTGTTCTGTAAATTTTTTGCTTTTTCTTGTAACTGAGAGTTACGGATATACAGAGCTGCCAACTGAAGTTATTACGTTTTTTTTCAAAGCGGCAATTTCTTAAGATTCATTTTGTCTAAATCTGGTACTTCCTTTTTTTCTAATTTTCTTTTATTGTCAAAATTTTCAAAAAAAAAAAAAATAAATAAAAAAAAAAAAAAAAGAGTAATAATTTGTTTCTTTTGTCAATTAAATTTTTCGTTTTTTTTTTAATATTATTTTCAATTAGGTCGCATATTTAGTATTTAAATCTATTCTTATTGTCAATGATCTTGTTATTGTTGATACTTCTTGCTGCCTTCTTTGCTTTTATTATTGTAAATATATTATTCATTTATTTATTTATTTTTTTTTTGTTGAGTTGTTCGTGTCTTTGTTGCATTTGTTGTCGAGAACTCGATTCAATTAAATTTGTCTGCATTTGCATTTAAGCGTGTTTATTTTTAGATGTCGCTTATTGTTGTGTCTATGAAATATCTTTTCAATTATTGTAAATTTAATTGCAACAACAACAACAATAATACAAATGGAAGCAACAATTGCAACGAGATACAACTACAACAAAAAAGCATAAAGTAATACAGTAATTGAAAATGCATGTTAATGCGTGCGCCAGAATGAGATAGACTGACAGATGAGATAAACTGACGGACAGACTGACTGACAGATGTGTTTGCGCTTTCAATCAAATTGCAGTTTGTCGTGTTAATAAAAATCGGACGAAGAGGTAGCGGCGAAGAGAACGGCGCTGCGTGAGAAACGAAAGAAGTAGCCGAAGATGGTACACAAACAACAGCAACTGTAGTGGTAACAGTAATACAAGGTCTGATTTATTACTTTTTTATTATTTAAGTTAATAATTAATTTTAAATCATTTCCGATGCAATATTTTTTTTTAAGAATGTATATATTGAATGATTTTTAATTTATGAATTTTATATTTTTAATTATGAAACTTATGAAACTTTTGAATCGAACCCTGGAATAAGTGCCAAAAAATGTTTGCGCTTCAATAATTTTCAATTGATTTGCAGCAATTGACGCGAACAGAGCGTATTCGAAAATGCGTGGGAGAGAAAAGACAATTTAAAAATGAGCGTAAGCTTATTTGAGAGCGAAACACAGAGAGATACAAATATTTGTTTAAGCTTAGCAGTTCATATTATAACAAAACAGCTGATCATATTTACCGCACTTGTCTCTCTCTCTCTCTCGTTCGCACTTGTTGCTTAGCCGGTGTTAATTAGGCTAAAAAAGTGTAAATTAGTTGTTATACAAAAATTGTTTTTATTAAAAAAAATACATATATAAAAAAATCATAGCTACGTAAAAAAACCAGAACTCAGAATTTATACTAATGGATGTGACATTGTGCCATATAGATAAATATAAATTTTGCTTATTGTCAAGCGTTGTCTCGGCGTTGCTGCGATCAAGCGCTGCATTGCTTAAGTGCAAAGTATAAGCTTAAATAATAAGAAAATTTTATTTTTTAATTTGCAGTCTGAAATATAGCATCACTCTGTATAATATAAACTGATGTCACGCTGACTGTTTAAAACCGCAAAATAAAACAAAACAAAAAAGTACCACATGCCGGCTATCCCCGAAGCACATAAATCACCAATTGCAGCACAAGTCTTTAATAAAAACAACAGAGAGGGAGAGTGAAGTTTAGTAAGAGCGCAAAATGTCATTCTCAATGCAAAAATTACGCGCACTCTTGCCGGGACAACATGGCGCAGCATCCACATCCTCGAACGCAGCAGCAGCGCAACGTCATTCAGTGGTGTTGGAACCAGAGATTGGTTTTCAAATTACTATAGGTATTATGCGTTATAAAAAAATTATATTTACCAATATTAATTTAAATTCTTTTTCAATTTCCTTAGAAACTGGCAACAACGGCTCAACTCAAGCTGAGAATGGTGAAAAGCTTTTGTCGTACAACGGTGCCGGAGCTAAATGTACATTTGATCGCAGCACGTCATTTACCAACACTGTTTGGCTTTAAGATTGTGCAGGGCTATTTGATAAAGGTGAAAAGCTTATGCTGCGAGCTTTTGCACGTTAATTTAAAAAAAAACAACATTTTTTTTTTATTTTTCGAACAGGTTAAACTTTTTCCCGGCTCAAAGCGTCTCGATAGCAGCATTCAAACAAATTCTTGGCCAAAATTTAATGAAAATTTCAAATTTCCGCTGGCGCCTGATATCAAGTAAGCCGCCAGTCTATAATTTATTTAATGTGCAATTTTTATTTTACAATTTAGACAATTTACAAATATTTAAAAAATTATTTTTTGTTTATAGACCCTCAATGAAGCATGCCATTGCAGCACGTCGCAGCAGCAATCGAAATAGCTCAAATTATTTAACAAGCAGCGAGGCCTTCGAACCGGAGGAGCTATTTGCTGGACAATTTGTGGTATTTACTGTTTATGCGCTGCTCGAATTGCCACCAGCTGTAAGTATTTCTATTTTTTTTTTTTTTCTTTTTTTGTTAAATGGTTGTTCATACTTTTTGTTCGACATTTTTGAGTTTTTGATTGAATTTAATTTAGAGTTTTAATCGCCTAAACAAGACATATCGTTCGCTACGCGATAAAAGCACAAATTTTGTGCAAAAAGTTATTGAAAATTCGACCTCGACTGCGTCTACAACGGCGACGACGACGACGACGACAAATGGTAATCGAGATGATTTAAATGGTGCAAATGGAAAGGGAAATGTTGCTGGCAAATCTAAATCAAAAATAAATCCACGCGATGCAATGCCACCATTGACTATTAGTGAATCGCGTAGAAATATTGGTAAATGACAAACTATTTCATTTATTTATTTTATTTGTTATTTACACTTTTTTTTTTTTGTAATATTTCAAATAGGTTCTGTGACTTGCTATTTGGAACCTAAACTTTTCAAGCGAAACCCACGCAATGGAATCTATACCACCGAAGAGCTCTGGCAGCCAATTAAAGATATAACGACAACTGTGAATAAGGCTCCAATAAATAATAATAATGTAAGTACAGTATTTACAATTTGATACGGTATGTTCGATAACAAAACAATAAGACCGATATACAAAATATTTGGGAGTTTTAACACTCAATTTTTATTAAATTTTCAATTTAAACAAAGTCAGCAAAGATTTTTCAATATTATCTTTAAAAAGTATAGAGTCTTCAAAGTAATGAAACTACAAGTCGCTTCGACTTAAGTCGATACGAGTATTCTCAATTCTTCTCAAATAAAAAAAATAAATACAATTTCGTAAAAATTGTTACGGCCAAAAAAAAACAGTTGTTCCAAAAAATAAAAAGAAAACCAAAAAAAAGTAATAATGTGCATAAAAGCAAAAACGCGACTTTTATTAAGGCAACTTATAAAAGTTGGAGTCAATTTATCGCGTTGCGGCATGTTAAATAAAGATAAGAAACCAATTGGAATGCTCATGGCCGAACTTATTGAACAGAGATTGGAGCAAAGTCAACAGCTAATTGAGGAAATTGCAAGTGAAATGATTATCGAAGATGTGTTCCAATGGAGTTCTTAAACCGTATACAACAATAACAAGTGCAAGCGTTTTACTTCAGAAAAGTTCAATAGGGGCTTTTCGTTTTTATTCCAATGTTGATGAATATGTTTGGCCAAACCATTTTTCACAATTGCGACCGAAAAAGAATGTATTTTCCAAATTTCAAAAAAGAAAAATTCCAAATTTGTTTTGAATGTCAATCAAAGTATTTTTTGTTTTTTTTTTTTGTTGTATTTTTTGTTTGAATACATTTTTAATTTTTTTTTTATGATGATAAAATTTTTTTTTTTTTATGGCAAAAAAATAAAAATTCTTCTACCTAAAATATTATGTATAAGACGTGGTAACCACTCACAGCTATTCTTGGTCCATGTTTTATATTTCCTTAGAGTTTAGGGCTTCTCGTTGAAACTTAAAACATTTCGCGATATGAATTTATACAGTTATGTCCGTCTGTCTGCCTGTTTCTATAGGTTTCATTCTGCCTATATTGAAGATATTAAACTGAAATTTGAAACGTAAGCGTCTTTTGGTCTTATTTAACTTGTGTTTTGAAATCAGTGAACCTTGAATAGTTTTAGGCATAGACACCATAATGTAATCAATGTAAACAATTTTATTTTTCTTTGAAATAGAGTCAGTTTAAATTTAGTTCAGCTTGGTTTAACTACATTTATGCTGACTTATAAACATTTTTTCTCTTGTTTTTGTTTACCACGTCTGACATAATACAAAAACTAAACCAAACTGCCCAAACCAAAATAAAATTAAACAAGTGTATAATTTGTTTATATTTCACATTTAACTAGCGAAAGTAACTTGAAGTTAACAAAGAAAATATTACAATAAAAGAAAAACAATTGCGCAGGCCCAAAGGGCTTACCATGCAAGATTTCATTATTAAAGTTAACAACGCGAATAAAAAATATATAAGCGAAGCACCTGAGGTCACTTTTAAGCGTTTAACTCGTGTTACGCCATATGCAATTGCGATTTGCAATAATATTATTTTATTTTACTTTTTATTATTATTTTTATTATTATTTTGCTTTTTTTTTACAGTTGACAAATGCACCAAAAGGTGTTGTAGAGTTGGCGCTCGAATTGCGAGATCTCAGTGAAAATGTGCAAGTTCCTGTGGCAACAACTCCAACAACAACAACAAATGGCAACGGAACATTCGAAGCAACAGCAACAACAAATAATTCCAACATCAACGGCGCAACAGGTGGAGGAGGTGCAGGTGGTGTTGCAGGTGGAGGAAGTGTTAAATGGCAACGTATGACTTCCGAGGTTAAACGTAAAATGGGCATGAGCAATATCAGCAACAACAACAATAACAATAGTAATCTTGTACTACGCATAACCACTTCACGCATGCGCTGCTCTAATAAAGTCAAAGATGAACTAGAAGCCACCGCTGGTAGCGTTTATGTTAAAACGGCAATTTTTGAACATGGCATTTATATTGATGCCTGGAAATCGAGTAATTTTTATCCTTCGCTCTCTACAAAATGGGATCTTAAGTGAAGGTGTCGCTACGCTGGAGATACCATTGCAAAGTTTAGAGAATTTAGAAAATATACTCATACGCACAACGCTTGCAACAAAATCAAAAATGGGTAAAAAATTAGTGCTGGGTACAGTACTTGTGGGTGTGGCAGCGCCCGTGGGCACTGGAACGGAGCAAATGGAGCAATTGCGTGAAGCAGCATTAAATGAACGCATTGCTATGTGGCATCAGTATACCTGAACAGTTAGTTTTTGTTTTTGTTAAGAATTCTTTTTGTACCAAAATTTATATATTTTTTAAAATGATATCGAAAAGTATTTAAAAGCTTTTTAAGCCGCAATATTAAATTATTAATTAAATTAAAAATAAATAGAAATAAAATTGTTTTATATAATATTTCCAGTAAAAAATGAAATTATTTGTAAAAGACGACCTTCTCTGCCAATTTACCGCGCTGCACAGCTGTCAACATCAACGTTTTTTTTTTTTTTTACTTAATTAGACTTCATTGCATCTGTGCAGCATGTGTCGTCAATATTAAGTTCATCAATATATTTTCTTTGATTTACAAAATCATTTTGCAATAATTAAATACATTCAACATATTTCCTTTCTGTATCTCTGTTTGCGCGCTATGATTAATTTGTGCTCCGAAATTTTGTTTTTTGTTTATTTAAACCGTTTTTTGAATGTGTTTTTTAAACTTCATGATGCGATTTCTATGATATTTTACCAACGACCCAGCTAAATCCCAGAAAAGATGAAAGACAAGCAAATCGATACAAATCACTGTTCGACACATTGAAGAGGTCCAACTTGTTCGTTTTATGGATATTTAGAAGAGTCCCGATTAATGGAACTAGCGGTGAATGATAGTAAGAGGAAATATTGTTGTTTGGTTAGACGATTTCGAGCAATTGATCATCAAATGTGAAGTTATCGAAAGAGATGGAATACGATGGGTCCATAGTTCTATGTATTTGCAGTCACATTACGAAAGACACGAACTAAAGCATTGACCTTGTGGATCCGAAGGATCTTGGGCAAGAATATGTCGAAAGCCATGGGAGATGGAACGATTCTGAGCAGGAATTTGTTTAAATTCTGTATTATCGACTTTTTTTATATTTTTTTATAGTTGTGAAAAGCTACACGAAATTGATATGCATCGAAGTCATCTATTTTTACTCTTTACTCGAGACATTTTTAATTTTTTTTGTACAATAATTTTTTTTTATTAAAAAATATTAAATATTTTACCACTGTACTCGCTCGCATTTGTCATTCGACCGCAACGGAATCGGAAGTTTATGCTCGCTCGTGCCGCAGCATCTTCGCTCGTAATATGTATTTCGTTTGTTTAATTCGTGTTTATATGATACCCTACACATGTGCTTTTTTAGGCATGTGTATAAGCATTGTTAAACAGGTTAATATTTTGAAAAAAAAAATTTATAAAGCTAGAAAATACTAACTAGAAGTGCTTAACTGAGCATTGAAATAATGCCAAATGATCAGCTCATTTGTTGTGAATTTTCTATTGAATATTTTTCCTATTAAAAAATCGAAATATGTAAAACAATTCATTTTCATCAACATAAACAAATATGTAGCACAAATTAAAACTTTCGCAGCGTATTAAAAAGTCGCCTATACGTAAGACTTTATTACTTTTACTTTATTTTTGTTTCGTTTATGTTTCCGTTGCTCAGCCTCATGCGGCATGCACGATCGTTTCGACTCGTTCTCTTCATTCTCGAGCGAAACTTCGTCGCAAATCGGTTGTTGCTGCCGCGAAAATAAACAAAAACTTTTTTTTTCGAAAAATAATTTCAAAAATATTTTCCAAAAAAAAAAAAAAAAGATTTTTCATTTCTAAACCGAACCAAAATAGTTTACCTTAGTCATGTCATGCTGCTTTGACTGATGCTGAGCGCACAGAAATTTTTTGTTAAAAAAATAAAAAAAATAATAAAAAAAATTTGGCAAAAAAATAAAAATACAAAAATTCGTGTGTCAACAAAAATTTTAAATTTAAAAAAATAATAATAAATTTTAAGTGTGAGCTTGCTAATTGAAAAGTGCTTAAAATAATTAACAAGCAAACAAATAAATTGTGGCTGCTAAAAAAAATAAAATTCAAATATAAATTTATATGAAACTAAAATTAATAATTTAAAAAAAAATTATTTATGTTGTAGCAAAATTTTAAATGAAAAATGCATTAAAATAAACTGCAGCGATGTGCTAAAAATACGCAGAGAAAAAAATATAAAAAAAATACGCGATTACATGTTCCATTCATAAACATAAAAAAAAAAAAAAAAAACAAACTGCAACAGCATAAATTGCATCTATAAGATACACAGTAGCATAAAGTATCTTTATCTGTATCTGTCGTGTACTCAATACTGAAGTGGCGAGCGATTTACGTTGCGCATCCGTTAATGCATCAATATTTAAATTATTAAAAGTTTAAAAATACAAAAAAAAAAAAAACAAAATAGAAACGCATTAAATGCATAAAAGTGGGTGAAGCATTTGCTGCCGCCGATTTAAATATTTTTGCAAAGAAAAAAAAAAAAAAAAATAAAAATAAAAAGAAATCAATGAAAATTAAATAAAAATATGCATGTATGTATATGCAAGTTACGTGGGTGTGCATGCAAAGATATTAAACATTAAAGCCGCTTAAAGCGTTTAAATTAAATGCAGATTAAATTTGTATATGGTGACATGTTGCAAGAGAAGCTACCATCGCTGTTGCTGTTGCGTTGCCTCCTTCAGTGACTTATCTCGCGTGCCATTAACAAACGAAACGAATCGACCTGAAATTAAATGAGATGAAATACTATGCACAGCGAAATGCATATTTAATGAATTAATCGACAATCTCTACATATTGAAGTGCTATAAAATAGATAAAAAAAAATATATATATAAGAAAAACAAACTTACTGCAGACAGGTTAATAAATTGATAAAAGGGGATTAACAAACGTTCGGTAAGTTGTTCGATATATTTTTTTTATGTTTTTGAAAATTTTTGTTAATTTCAAAAATAAAATATGACTTTATTGCAGATTAAAATTAGTTTGAAGTTTTGTAACTAATTATAAATAAATTCCAAGAAATTGTCGTTGTTAAAAATATATATAGACAGACTGTCTGTCTGTCTATATATATATTTTTAACACAAACAGACGGACAAACGAAGATTCATTTTTTATATTAAATTTTTTATATTATATTTTTAATATTTAATTTTTTATATTTAATTTTTGATTTTTACATTTTTTAAAAATAAAATTTTTTTTTTATTTTTTTTATTTTATTTTTTAATTTTTATATTTTTGTTTTTATATAATATTTAAACCTTTTTAATATTTATATTTTATTTATATTATATATTATTTTTTAAATATTATTTTTTATATCGTATTTATTATATTTTATTTGCCATATTTTAATTTTATATTTTATTTATATTTTATTTTTATTTTTTAATTTTTATATTTAATTTTTTTACATCTTATTTTTACCATATTATTTTTTTTAATTTATTTGATATTTATTATTATATTATATTTTATTTTTCATATATTTTATTTTTTATATTTTATTATTTTAATATTTTATTTTATTTTTTAACATTTTATTTTTAATTTTTTTTTCATATTTTAATTTGTATATTTTATTTTTTATATTTGTCATTTATATTTGCCAAACAAACAAAGCGAACTCTTGTCATCCCCAACTTAAATAAACAAAATACTAAAGCGCATGCAATAACTTCCGCTCATACTTGTAGATGCAACTCAACTAAGGAAAAAAAGTATCTTATGAATATGTCGCTTAGTTTATCTACTTGTCCGTCTGTCTGTCTGTCTGTTTGTCGCTTAGTTGCATCTGTAAAAAGTCAACTGCCCACAGAGATACAAACGTCAAAAAGAGCAACCCACTCGGAAAATAGATGTTGGGAAAAAAAACAAAAAAAAAAAAAGTCTTAAATAAAAAAAAAAAAAAATCAGCAACAAATCTTGACAGCAACAAGCAACATCAATAAAAATATATTTAACAAAAACAAAAACAAACATCTGAAGCAGCCTTTTATTTATGGTCAAAATCAGTAAATCTGTAATTCGTAGAGAAGGCAAAAAAAGCCCACCTACACAATTATTTTTTTTTTTTTTTTTTTGTTAATTTTTGCGTTGCTCATAAATCGCATGCGATATTTTTTGCACTAGTGCATCATTCAAAAAAAAAAAAAATTGTTTTTTTTCGTCATAGAGGAACGGCAACAACAACAACACTTTATAATATTAGTAGTAGACAACTAACTATCCAATAATAATATCAGCCAAGCCCACACACATTGCGCCGCCAGTCATTTGGAACGCGCAGACAGAGTGGTGTTTTGTGTCCAGTACCGGCGAAGCCTGTTATCATCAGTCGAAACATGTCTGTTAGCCAAAAATGCAACGTTAAACTGAATGAGTCTACCGTAATTTTGACAACGTTAGTCGGTCAGCTACGCTAGTCAACGTTTTTTTTATTGAACTGCCCACAAAGCGTTCGAACAATTTTTGTGAATGATCATTTTACGTTTTCATTCATAAAATATTAAATACGCAGACAAAATGACAGACAGACGGACTGACGGATATACATGTAACATTCACTCAGTTGGTAAGTTTATTCGGTAAGCAGCTGCGAGGTCTGTTTAATAAGAGAGTGCATTAAAACAAAAATAATTAAATAATTAAATAAAAAAGCGATTACCGACATAAAAATCTAAGATTATCAGGTGTGTTCCAAATTTCGAGCACATTTTAAAAGTAAACCGATACCTATGACACTGCGTTTTCAATTACTTGTACACATTTTCGTTTAAATTCCAAGCGTTTTACTATTTTCGAATTTATATTCAAATCGTTTTCATTTAGACTTGAAAACTTTTATCAAACGATTTTTAATTTAAACGTTTTTTTTTTTTGGTTGGAAACGAGAACCACTTTGAATTTCGATTTAGTTTCGAATAGTTTGATCACAAACAAAACACTTGTTCCACCCTCGTTATTTCCGTTTAATAATTCTCCATTTTCACGCTCGCTTTATTTACATTTTCACGCTTTAATAATTGCATTTAATGAAATATTTTTTTCATTTTAATTTCGTTGAATAATCGCGGAACTATCAATTAAAATGTTTGTAACTTTAGTGGCTATTTTTTTTAATTTTTGTATATCTTGTTTAGGTACAAAATATCTTTCGTTTATAATTTATTCTAATTTTTTTTTAATACTCACTCTGCTATTTGTTGTTCGTACTTGATGCACGTAATTATTTTATTTATAAAATAATAAATAATTTTTTTCAATGTTTTGCTCATATCAAGTTCACAAACTCATTGAAATTTTTTTTTTTTCGCAAATTGATAAGTAAAAAAATGCATTTTTATTTCTATGACAGCGACTTATGCTATTAAAAAAAATTATTAACTATTGACATACGTTAAGTATGAGATTTTTATAGTATTTTATAGGGATAATAACTAATATGTTCAAGGTGAAATGTTTCAGATACAAACTGCAAAAATTTGTATCTTTTTTAGCAAATTTTGTAAATAAAATTCTATATTTTTCTTGGAGCATATTTTTTTTTTTGTTATTATTAATTTTGCCTCATCCCTTTCATTTGTTTACATTTTATATAAAATTACACGGAAACTCCCAGCACAAATGTAGCTACCTAAAAATTTCCTATTTATTCATTTCGTTGTAAACCAGATTACAAACAGATTTCGATCATAAACATTTATTTTTTTTTTTCGGTATTTACGCTGAATTTACCAGCGATGCGTTGTGTATCTTTTAGATAGTTTATAACTATAAAACTACGTAATTGTATCTTATACATGCATGAGACTAGGTTGACTTTTAAACTGACAGATGAGCAGACAAATAGATACTTTGTGCCACGTGAAGTGTTGCAGTTAGGGCGTTTAAAAATTACACAGATTTCCGTGTAACTGAAAAGTAGGGAAGTTGTCAAAGAGATTATTTTCAGTTTTCAGCAATAAAATTTATGATTTACTTATCAAGTTAGTTGTTTTTTTTTTTTTTTGTGTTTGCTGCTTAGTAAGTAGTTAAGTGCCAAGGCATTATTAGTCAGGGTCTATAGATAAAATTTGATGTAGGTGGTCATGACGTGATAAACAAGAAAAGAAAAACAAAACAAACCACAGCCAATAAGTAACTATGACGTTGTTACGTTTACGTTTACGTTTATAAAAAAGAAAGGTTTATTGTTTATTTACACAAAAATGCTATAAACAATAAACTTCTGTTTGGTTTATTTTTTATTTCGTTCGTTTTTGTGTATTTTTATTTATTTGTATTTATTTTTTTTTTTTTGTTGTTCTAAATCGTGTAGCGTCCAAAAAGTCTCACAGTGCGTGCGTGCAGCAGCAGCAGCTTGTTTGCCACTTGAAGCTGTACAGACAGCACATTTATGCCGTCAGGTGTCTTATGACTTAATTTGTGGTTGTACAAAAGTATCTTTTATTTTTGTTAAGAATTTTGTTTTTTTTTTTGTTGCTTATAAAAATAAATATTTTGTACTTTAATTAAGTCTTTAAGTTTATGTAGTCTGGGTAGCAATCATAGATATGTTGTACTGCTGTACACGTGACTGATAAGTTCTCTATGCGAAAAGACCTTTGTAATGCTAAATGTATTGTGTGTATTATCAATTAAGCATAGTTCAAGATCAATCAATTTGCTATCATAAATGAAACCAAGTCAAATAAATCAAGCAATTTAATTTGTAACAATCAAAAATATGTTACACAGCCTGTGTCTGTGTGTTTGTTTGATAGATAGATTTTTGATTGAATTACGCGTGAAATGAACTAAATGAATTTTTAAGAAAATATACACTGAGAGATAAAGATAAAGATTAGAATAACGTTAAAAATGTATCTTATAAATGAAAAAAAAAAGAGAAAATGGAAACAGAATCACAGTAACAAACGCCTCGAAAATGTTGAACGTTTATTTAAACTTAGATCAGATATTACCTATGATGCAATTATGAGAAGGTGTAGTATTCCGCTTTGGCAAGCTTTGTTATGTTGCCATACAGATCGCCGAATAGAGATAAACAATGCATTTTAAACACATTTTACAAAACTTTATTTTTATACTAAATAAAACTCAAGAAAATATGTAAGCAAAATAGAAAGAGATAGATGCGGAATCGTAAACCTTTTTATAATTGTATCAAGTGGGATGGTGTTGCAAGTAACCCCCTGACGACTCATGATGGCTAAGTTTCAAATATTATGGCTCCATCGTTTATAGTGCCCGAAGGCAGACAATATGAAATGAGTTAATATAGAACACAGCAAACATTCATTTATACTCACTATGTTTTTTTACTGTGATGTGATAAGAATAATAAAAATGTTCGATTGTTTCAATCTGGAAATTTTTTTTTTTTTTTTTTTTCAAGGATAATATATTTTTTTTTTTTTTTTTTTTTTTTTTAAATTAACTCCGTAACAATGCATCTGCAAATCATTTGCCAACACTTGTACAAAATATATTAGTATTATTGAATTATTGATTTCAATTAGCCTTCAATTCAATAAGCTATTTCTCTCTCCCTCTTTTTTTCTGTCTCTCTCTCTCTCTGCCCTCTCAACGCCAAGTAAACGTCAATGTTTAAATTTAGTTATAAAAAAACAATAAAAAAGATACATATCAAACGCTAAATGAAGTAAGCTGCCAAACTAAACAAACTAAACAAACGTTGACAATTCAATTTTAATAAAGTTTTTTTTTTCTGCTTGATTTTCGATTTACTATGCTGTATAATGCGCCGAATGCATGCAACGTTTGCAATGTCATTAACATAAACACCTGAGTAACACACCTAGCTAAGCTACTGTATCTACAAAATGTCGTACTTAGCTTTTATCCAATATGTAGATACATTTACATACAATTACCTTTAGCTCCAAAGTATACCGAATACATATATGCGCAATGTCAATACTACTTTTCGGTAGTCACGCTTTCGCATTTTGGCTGAAAACGTTTTTCTTTTAAACGAAAAAAAAAAACAACGCCTACATGCATTTGTATCTTTAGATACAACATTTGTTTGTTGGCAAAGGTCATAAGCATTTACACTGAGTGTGTTTGCTAATAAGGCACAAATGATTTGTTTCTTGACAGCAACATTTTTTGTTTGTTTAGATCTATTCAAAAAAAAAAAAAAAAAAAAATACATTTGTAGCTACAAATCCATAAAGAACAAAAAAAAAAAAAAGAAACACAGAGCCAAAGTAAACAAATTAATGTTTCACAAAAGGATTAAGCGTAACAAAGTTATGATACGTACATGCAAAGATATATAAACAAGTTACATTTAAAAAATATAAAAAAAGTATCTAGATACAATTCAATACAAAATTAAATTCAATAATTTTTTTTATGCCATTTTAATATGTTTCAGCTCATTAAAAAACAAACAAAAATTATGATTCATATAAAATCAAAAAATGTATCATTTCGATACCAGCTGTATCTTTTTTTTTATAGTTTGTCTTGCTATGGCGTTATATGAGACGCACTAAATATCAACAGTTCATAAATAAAATTAAATATGTTAATTTTTCAGCAGAAACATTTAAAATTTATGACATTTGATGCCTCTTTTAGTTTTTATATTCATAATTTTCATTTTTTTTTTTTTGTTTTTAATCAGTTTGTCAAAATTTTTCATGCCTTGCCTCATTTTAGGTTGCTCCTCTCATTCATTTGAAACAATTTATTTAGCAAATGATGCACATAAATTTAGCTAAATTATGTTTATGTTTATTGTAAATGTAAATTTTTTTCTATTTTTTATTGTAATTTAATTAAATTAAATCGTAATGTTCAAACACAGGCAAAGGTCATGCATAAATTGAGTACACAAAGTTTTTACAATCGATATTTAACAAGTTCTTGATTAGCTAGATACATCTTCTTGTCAAAAAAAAAAAAAATCGAATATATATTTCCAATTTATGCGTTCATTGGCAAATTAGCTTAAAATCGTTAAATTATTGCTATAGGAAGTTTTTTTTTGTATCTTTTTTTTTTTTTTTTGTATCTTGTCGTAATTTACATATTACAACTTTTATACATTATATCATTTTTTTAAAATTATTATTTTTATTTTTTGGTGTGAACAAGTTTCCAATTTTGAACGTTTTTAATTTGTTTATCATAATAAATCAACACAAAAAATATAACATTTAGTTTTAGCTAAAAAACATTTAAGATTATCGCTGCATTTAGTCATTTATTGTTATACATTGATTATATCTATAGATACTTCATATATCTATAAGATACTTTATATGTCGACTACTTAAATTGCCCATAAACACATAATTTCAAGTTCTCGTTCTGGTTTAGACACTCTACGTATGCACTTGTCGTCGTATTTCTGTTCCGTGTTCTCCTGCCGCTTTAAGTGTTGCGCTTTGTTGAGATACAATTTGCAGCACGTTTGTCAATACAACTTCCAAGTTGTGCAACTGAAAGTAACATATTTGGACATTTCGAGTAATAAACAGTAACATAAAACTAAAATAAATCACAAGTTGAGTGACTACTCTGAAGAAGCCCAAGAAGACAGAGACGACGACAACAACAACAACAATAATAATAATAATGAGGAAGAACGTTTGCAACTGTTTGCAGTTTAAGTGGCATCTTCGTTGTTGTCGTCAACGCATTAAAATATTTTCAGAATTGGATTTAGTTCTTCAATTTACTAAGCTGCTACTTGAAGAAGAAATTTTAAATTTCGGCGAAATGAAGTGAACTGCAGTACAGTTAAGTCGTTGTCATATGCTCTGCCTTTGCTGAACACATCAAGGGTCGAGATGTTGTCGAAGACATGCTTTGTGCGGAAGGACCTTTGATCTCTGCAACAGAATTTAAGCAAAAATGGGACAAAAAGTGGGACAATCAATTAATCGGAACAATTTAAGTTGGACCGATTTTCGATTTAGTTGATTTGGTGAGATGAGGAACGATTTTTTTGTCTTTTCATTTTGAAACTGTAAAATACAATTGCTTAATTAAAAAAAATCGATATGTGTAAAGAATAAATTTAAGTCGATGTTTTCAAATAATCGCACAGCGCTAACTGGGAATAGTAACGTTGTCATCGATATTATCGATATTGATATTATCATTTTTTTGAGATTAAAATAACGAAAGTGTCTTTGTCTAAGATTTAGTGAAAATTTTTAAATTTGAAGCGTGCAGGACTCAAATTTTTAAAAATCTTTTATTACTTTAATGATTTTCAAATTATTTTCAATTAAGCATTGCAGATATATTGTACAATAATTTTAAACTAATTTTATTCCTTTTTAGGCATTGTAGGGCATTCTCAATTTGTATAAACACAATTTCGAACATTAAATTACGCTGTTCGCGGTGCTTATTTTATTCTTTCTTACTTCTTGGCAAACACTTAAAAGACCAAAAACGGCAGACAGCATGTCTTGATGCGTTGCAATTGTTTTCGCAACATTAAATTAACTCAAATTAAGTGTAGGGCGGGCGGCCAAAGCAAAGATACATACGAGTACAAGCTACCGAACTTCTTTCTTTTATTTGTATCTTCTTCAGTGATTGCCATTGCCAAACGCGTTTCGTGTATCTGCTTTTGGACAAGCAAAGCAAACTTAGCCCTTAACTAAAAAAAATAAAGGAAAAATACTAAAATATATATTCAAGAACAATACAATTCTGTTCTGTATTTATGGACATGTTTGTACAATGCCGCGCTGCAGTTACAATGCAATTACGCTTAAGTTATGCTACAGATACATTTTCTTCAATAAAGATACAGATACAAACAAACAACAAAAAATACGCGAATGCTTGAAGCAGCACAAAAACCAATCGCCAAAAAAAAAAGAATTAATAAATTATTTACATTAAGATCTACTTTCGATTTCGTACAAATGTCTGCAGATACATTTTTGTATCTAAATATATTGTACTGCAATAAGAACAATTTATCTTCAAGTTCTTCCATTAAAAATAATTCTTTTCTTTTTTTCTTTTTTGTTCGTCTCATTTTTGTGTAATTACATGATTTTAATTTGTTTTGCTTGTTTTAAGTTACTCACAGATACAAGTTCAATTTGCGCTTTGTAGTTTCGAAAGACCAAAAAAACAAAAAAATTGAAATTCTAAAATATAAATGATAAATTTCATGTGTACATGGTAATGAAATATTTATGCAAAAGATAAAATAAACTAAAAAAAAAAAGAAAAACGAAAGTAAATTTTGAAGAACATCAAAAAACAAAAAGGCCAACCAAAATGAACTTAATTAACGCATTTCAACGCAAAACTCATAATTCAGATACACTTATTTTTTTTTTTTTTTTTTTTTTTTGATTCTTCTAATTGGATTGCTTTCGTCAAAGGGAGAAATTGAGTGTGTCCGTTGGCGTTGATGGTCGTCTATCATGGTGTACTGATTCTGTTCTTTTTCTGATTTGTCTAACTAACGTCTGTGTTTTTTTTTTTGGTTTTTTTTGCAGATACTTTTGTATCTTATGTTATTCTGATTGAACATTTTGCTGAAAGGCGTAAAGTAGCATTTAGTTGTCGAAAAGCGACGCAGCGAAGTGGTTTATTCTTCAAAGAGCGTAGGTGTTTCATTTTTTTGTTTTTATTTTTATTTTAAACTATTGTTTCATTATTTATTTCCGTTGGTTTTTTAACTCAAAGTGATTTATTATTTCTTACAAAATATAATTTAAACACTACACGAAATAAAAATACTTCACTGCACATAAATTATTTTAATTAAAAAAAAAAAAATTTATTTAATTTAATTTCAGCTACTTGGCATGGCACATTCCGTAACGTTTCACATTCAGTTTGAGCTCTTTTAGGCCTAGAAGATTTGTGTAGTCCTGTGCAGACAATATGCAGCTGCGTTACTTATTGGAATTATTCACATTTGTGCAGTGTCTGATGTTGTGTCAGGTGAGTTTTTAATTTTTTTTTTTAAGTTTTGTGTGTGGGTTGAAAATGTATCTTAAAAGCTTAAAAGTTAATATTTATGTTCAAAATTTAAATAAAATAGTTTTGTTTGAAAACTATTCCAAAATTTAAATAAATAAAAAAATAAACAATTTCAATTTTGTCACATTTTTAAAAACAAAACAAAAAAAACAAAAATGTAAATTCTTGCCGAAAATAGTCATTGATCGAGAGACGCACCTCAGCGTCGCATTCTAAGCGCCCCAAAAACAGTTCGATCAATGCCAATGACGACGACTACGACGGCAGTCAATGTACGAAACAATCGAATATTTCAATGTAAATGACAACGTTTTAGTTGCAATTATTTCCGCATGATTTCATGAGAATTTCTGTCAGTTTTATTGTTTGCTTTAATTTTTTTTTTTTTTTTTTTTTTTTTTTTTGATTCCAAATGTGTTAGTTCGCATTTTAGTTAAAAGTTCTACAATTTAATTAAAGATAAAAGATCAACGGAAACACGAGTTTAATGACAATTGTTGACTACAAATACAAAAAAATAATAATATCTAAAAAATAAAACAAAAAAATGTTAACATTTTTAATTGAATTGTTTAAAATGTGTTAACATAGAAAAAATAACAATTTTGGAGCGGACCTTTCATGAGATCATTTAAATATATGGTATATATATATATATGATTTCATATGCTTTTGGCTGAAGCTAGTTATTTATTTTAAAATAAATTTATCAAATAATTGGTTCAATTTTTTATTATAATAAAAAATAGTGAATCAATTTTAAAATTATTAGTATATCGAAAGTATATTGAAGATATCGAAGACTTCATTGAGTATAAATATTTTTGATCAGCTCGTTAACGATCGATTAATCGTTTTTGTCTGTCTGTCTGTTTTAAAGATCGAAAATAAAGCTTTTTTTTTGTAGTAATTTTATTCCATATTTTTACCAAAGTCCTTTTCAAGCCCTGTACCCGATTAGTAAAAGTCCATATTAAGTCCATGGAAATATGAGAAACAGAAACAAGAAGTCATGACTGACTTTGATCCTCCAAAGCTGAGTTGATCTATCTGTATCGATATGTTTATCCGACTATTCATCTGTCAGTCCGTCTGTTTGCTTGGCTGTCTGAAGCTAATTATCTCGGAGACTATAATAAATAGACCAATAAAACTGGAAATAAAATTCTCCTTACTTCGCAAATATCTCACATCAAACTATTTTTTAAACTCTTTTTAAAAAAAAGGCTCCGAACAAAACCAAACCCAAAATTGTTAAGTTTTTTGTAAGAAACTCAATCAAAGACAAAAATTATTTACGTATATAAAATAACTGAATCAGTCAAATACATATTTCCAACAATTTCCTAAAATACAAATCCGCGCGAGGTTAATGCCTGCTGCTATGTATTAAAATTTTTAAAATCCCATGAAATCTCAGTCTCTGATTTTGTCAAAAATGTTGTTGCTGTCATTTCTTGTCATTTGTTTGGTTGTATTTAGAAAGATATTTATAAACATATTGTTAACATATGTTTTATGCTCCATTTTGACAGTAAAATGTCAAAATTTATTTTATAGAAAATCTTTATGACACGCGACCGCGACACTTGTCACAAAATCATCAAAAAAAAAAAAAAATTATCATAGACGAAACATAATAAATATATTCACTTAAGAACATTAAAATTCTAAATACAAATGAGCGCCGCTAAATATGTATACAGAAGAAGAAGAAGAAGGAGTTCTACTTAGGTACATGAGTATCTAAAAATGAACTTATATGGATTTCTATTTTTTGCTTAATTTGTGCAATTATTTGTGATCGTCGATGCGGTGCGATGCAGTATATTCCAGCGTAGTCTGTTCCGGCACCGGATTGCTTTCGAACGCATTTATGCAACAAAGCAATAAAAATGTCTGCATGTCCGTCTGTCCGTTTGTTGATTTGAGGTAGACAAGAAGATGAACTAAGGATTTATTGTTTGCTACTAAATGTATAACAAACAACAACAAAAAGAGATGACTGACTGACTGCCAAAAAAGGCAAAGCAAAGCAAAAAAAGAATAAAAATCGATTGTCTCAAAAATGTATCTTTATATATGTACTCTATATGTATCTGTATATTTGTTTATTTGAAAACATCACAGCTTTAGTTAGTTTTTATCGAAAACTCTTTTCTCATATTTTTATTTTTTTCCATTTTGCTGTTTGCAAAAATATACAAATTGAATGCAGCTGCGGCACATATTGCATCTAAATGTATGAACTTCATTTAGAACTAAAATGCAAAGCGGAATCGTTTTATACAAAAAAAAAAAAAAACAAAAAAAAAAAAAACTGAACTTTAGTTGCGAAATGATCAACACAGGCAGGCGTTTCAAATTAATGCCACATTAAGTCAACGAAACACAAACACCATAAAGTTGGGGTGTTCATATATGTACTATATATATGCAGAACGATATATATATAAAATAATACCTATGTATTCACATAAATATTGCAGTTAAGTTTTCTTGATAGATAAATACACTTCACTCACTAAACGAAAGATCCCTAAACAAAATTTAAGAACAAAACATGGCAACACTGAGCTGTTCCAGAGTAAGCATTATTTTTTAAACAAAAGCCGAATGATACATCACTACTTAGTCAACCAGAATGGCCACATATATGGATGGCAAGCTTGGTCCGAAAGTTTCATAAATATAAACGGATAAATCCCAGCCTAAGACCAAACAACTATCAGATCTCATAGAAGCGTGTTTATTTAAGCAGCCAACTTTTGAGTAAGAAAAGGGTTTATCTCGAAAATTTTAAGATATACAGCCTTGCTTCCGAAATCACATAATTTTGTGATTTGCGATTTGAGTAATTAATTAAATTTATCGGTCTGAACAACTCGCCTGACAAAATTTTGCCACTATTATTCATTTGACGTTTAAAACTCATAATTTCATAAGCATAATTTATTGTTAGTCGTTTAGAAATGAGGTTACTCACGTAGTACCTTTCTGGACACAACGCACTGTAAACAAAATGAGTCTATATTCTGAGACAAGTTTAGACTCTGCTTGGAAGCTTATGAAACCAGTTTAAATATCTTATGTGAATGCTCAAGCTTGACCAAAATTAGATACATATATTTTGATTACTGTCTGAACAAATCGAACATTTCTCGATTGGGGACACTCTCAATCGTTAAAATTTTGCGATTTACTTTTAAAACCGTAAATCATAAAATATTTCCGATTTCATTTCATATTTCCGAATTTACTAAATCGTTAATCGCAAAATATCTCAATTTCGGTGATGGAGCATGGCTGATAGCATCGATATTTAGAAGAAGTTTGGAAAAGTTTCCCAAGTATAGAATAAAAATTACATTAAGAAAGGCTCTAAATAAAAATCATTAATATTATTTTTGATTTTAAGAAAATCACTTTTTCATTCATGCAACGAACAGCAGCAGCAACTGCATCACGCGTTGCATTGCATTTGAATGCATTTAAGATGCGTCCGCCACAGATATTTTTAGCTGTTGCGGTTGTCGCGTGTTCGAAGTGACTTCAAATTCAATATTATTACATTTTTGTTGTTGGCGGTGTTAAGATTTGTTTTTTGCTGCTCTTTTTTTCGTTGTTGTTGGTGTTTTCATCTCTGTGCATTGACACTTGAACCTCAAAGCGACAAAGATGTTGTTGTTGTCGTCGCAGTTGTAGTTGTCGTAGTTGTTGTTGTTGTTGTATGTAGTTTTCTATTCACAGTTTTGGATTTAATTTTTTTTTTTTCTACATTGGTTTGTGGTGATTTATAGGCTCAATGATAATGTCACATCATACACACGACAAAAAAAAAAAAAAAAACGAAAAGAGTAAAGATTTAACGCCTCGCAGCATCTTACAGCAAGCAAGCTTGGCATCTCATATTCCCGGCGATACATACTCATATTGCATAGCAAACGAAACGATTTACTTCTTTTGTTGTTTTGGTTTCGTTTTCTATTGACAGTTTTACGTTGAGTTGAAAACCTACATTTTATTTATTCTTCGTGTGGCGCTTGAAACTGAAGCTTCGAAAGATACATTTCTAAAGGTTGTACATAATGAAAGGCGTCATCACAACTCAAGCGAACGTGACTCATAAATCTCACGAATCCAAATGGTGTACAATACAAAATGCTATTCTTTTGTTTTTTTTCTTTTTTTTCTTTTGTTATATGCAATGGAACATTTGTATAATATTTCTTATTTCTCTCCAGCCGAGTCATGTGCAAGTAGCGAAACAACACATCCGCACGGAAATAAGGAGTGCCCTAGGTCAACATCATCATCAGCAACATCATCACTATAACAATCGACACCACCATTTACGCGAAGCTGGCTCACACTATCATAATGGACAGCGAGTGCAACGTTTGTATCATCCGAATAAACGCTGGAGTGGGCGACAGCACCAGCACCTCAGACGGCGCAGCACTTTAGCGGTTGGAGTAAATGGTCACCCTGTGAATGGCGCGATGAACATTGCGTGAAACGTAGAGAACGTTTCTGTCGCTGGAAACGGAAATGTGGACACACTAAACATGTTGAAGAGCGCAAGTGTTGGAGGTAAGTGATCCGATTAAGATGAGGTGTGCGTTTATATTTTTCAGTCTGTCTGTCTTGTCTGTCTGTCCGATAGATCACTCAATTGTAACTAAATAATTTTTTTTTTTTCATTTCATTTCCGCACAGTTGTCATACAGCAGACAGTAGTAGACACTCTTTTACGCCACATGCTGTCTTGAACAACAACAACAACAACAGCAGCAGAGCAGCAATAGCAACACTTCACCGGCAATCATCATAAATGCTGCAGCAGCTGCCTCAAGTGGCGCGTTACAGCCAACGCCAACAATTGTAGCAACAGCAGCACCGCCTTTCTGGCAACCAGCAACAGAAGAACATCAAGTGCTGCCGCCGAAGTATTTTAAACCAATCAGAACAACTCAGTCACCAAGTGAAATAGTGCAGCAGCCACATACACCCGAATCAATGGAATCAGATGAATTGCCATCCGATTTTTATGTGCTCAAATCGCAACGCAAAATCAAAAGACAACGCAAGTTGCCAGTAGTGCAACGAGTCAAAGATGATATTTACATAGAACATGATGATGATGATGATTTTAATGATGATTATGAAGATTATGTGGATTATGATTCAACTGAATTTATAACGCAGCATAAAAATTTACGCAATCGAAAGAATCCTCACAGAAATCGTGGTAGACAACAGCGTACGCAAGTTGCATCAAAAGAATTTAGCTGCTTCCCTTGAGGAGAGCGCTGACATTGAAGGAAATATCTTTCAATATGAAGATTTTGATTTTGAACCGGAAGCCAGCAGTAGTAGTGATTCATTGGAACAAAATGATTATACCGATGACATCAGAAATGGAAGCAGCAATTGGCAAACGCTTGCAAAGGAACGCGCAACACCAGATGCGCTTATACCGCGTCATAGACGCATCTATTCCAAGTGGAGTCGTTGGACTAAGTGCTCGCCCAAGTGTACAACGCGACGTTACAAGTAAGTGTACCAAGTATCTTATAATTTTAGCAATGTACAAAAATGTATTAGATCTGAAAAGGAATCGATGTTTGCGATATTTTTAGACGGGAGCATCGATATCTTCGATTGAAGAAAAAAAAAAAAACATCGATATTATCGATAGTAGCAAACATGAATAATATCGTTAGTGCCAACGATTGGTTTGCCCAGCTCTATTGCATTGTAGTTACCTGTCCATAAGTATGCTCCAAACACCTTACCATTTACAATTTTTTTATTTATTGGTGGTAAGCAATCGATGCGAATTGATGGTAGCAAAAAGCATCGATAGTAGCAAAAAAAATATATCAATATCGATACTATCGATAGTGCAATCGATTGTTTTCCAGCTCTACTGTTTACCGTTATGAACACCTATTTTAAAATCCGTTACAATGTTTGAAGGAAATTGTCAGACAAAAAATGTTTCTTGCATAGTCAAGCGAGACTACGAACAGATGGAAAGCTTGACTAAAACTCTTCTTTAATTTTCTTGCCTTTATACTAAGCAACAAAAAATCTCCTCTTTATAGAAAATGTCGCATACGTGAACAATGTGGACGCGAAGTGCTACGTGAGATTGCCTATTGTTATACGGAAGGTTCATTCTGTCAGCAATGGTTACAGGCACAATTGCAAAAGACACCCGCCTATGAATTGCGTCCAGCGACAGCAAAGCGACGCATGTTCGATGAAACGGCAGCTATATCGAATAATGCCATTGTCAGTGATTATATTATGAATAGCAAAGGTTATCGTGGACCGGAATATACGCCGCTAAAGCTTAAATGTGGCATTGCACCGATACGCAGCAATAAACGTAATATGTACAACATGCTTAAGATCATAGGCGGCAAGGCAGCACGCAAAGGTGAATGGCCATGGCAGGTGGCCATATTCAATCGATTTAAGGTAAGCGGCTAGTGTAACTTTCAATTTACTTTATGGTATACGAATCACTTTCAGGAAGCATTCTGCGGTGGCACTTTAATTGCAGCCGAATGGGTCTTAACTGCAGCACATTGTGTACGAAAAGTCTTGTACGTGCGCATTGGCGAACATAATCTGGATTATGAAGATGGCACTGAGCTACAGTTGCGCGTCTTGAAGAGTTATAAGCATCCAAATTTCGACAAGAAAACGGTGGACAGTGATGTGGCACTTTTGCGGTTTGTATAGTTTTGCTTTTTCCTTTTAGTATAAAAATTATACAATTTTTTTTTTAAATATTTTAAAGATTACCTAAACCGGTGAATACAACCACTTGGATTGGTTTCTCCTGTCTGCCACGTCCTTATCAGCCATTACCCAAGAATATGGATTGCACTGTCATTGGCTGGGGTAAACGTCGTAATCGTGATGTGGCCGGCACCAGCGTATTACATCAGGCTGAGGTGCCCATTATACCAATGGATAATTGTCGTTCCGTTTATCAGGATTATACAATAACAAAGAATATGTTCTGCGCTGGACATAAACGTGGACGCATCGATACCTGTGCCGGTGATTCGGGTGGTCCATTGCTCTGTCGTGATACGACAAAACCAAATCATCCCTGGACTATATTCGGTATAACATCTTTCGGTGATGGCTGCGCGAAGCGTAATAAATTTGGCATCTATGCAAAGGTGCCCAATTATGTGGACTGGGTGTGGTCTGTTATCAATTGTAATGGAAATTGTAAACTACATCAGCGTAGCTTTGGCAACGAGCAATAATTGTCGGTACATGGTACGTACATGAGTTATTGCGTTGAGATTTCACATTGCGATATTTTTTGATTTAAGTTGGAAGTAGAGAACAGCTACCAAGTGCCGTAGCCGCTGCTGCCACCCGTGTGATTTATCGTGCATTGTAATCGTTTGATAAATGATATTTGCGCTTGAGTTTTGTGTGTTTTATTTTTCGTTTGTTTTTTTTTTTTTTTTTTTGTTTGGCCCAATTGGCAGCTGCTCCTCCGGCCTTATTGGCAGCACAGCCCAGCCTTGTATCGTTCGCATAGCAGCGGCCGCAGACTATGCCTCGATTCGATCGTTCCACATTGATATATCACTGCGTCTATGCAATTTGCTTATAAATATTTCACTCGTAGCTCGATTCGTCTTTTAGTTTTATTGTATTTATTATTCAATAATTGATTTATCTTTAGCTAAGATTAGTTATAAATGACTACTCTAGTGGTAAGCACGCAGCATGTTGCTTGAGCTCTGAAACTTTGCAGCAGATTTAGTCAGTGAGAAAAATTGTAATATTTTAGTTATTTTTAATTAATTCCTTTTACATTTGTATTTAGTCTAATATAAACAAATAATTAAATAAATAAATCAATAATTGTTTGCTGAAGAGGCTGTGAAACACTTCGAATGCGTTTCTTATGTGTATCTAATTTAATTTTAATTTTTCAATAATAACTAAAACGAAAATTGTTAAAACAAGAAAAAATAATAACATTAAAAATATTTAAGTTTAATTAAGAAAATTGATTCAAGTTTTTTGTAAATAAAATTATATATATTCTATTGCCCTGAGTTTAAATATTATATGGTAAACTGAAGAAGAAACGCTTAGTCTTCGGTGGAATGCAAACTAGGAGACAGCAGCGGAGATAAAATTACGCCATAATGTAATAGTTGTGGCCGTTGTATTAAACAAATGCTGGAAGGCCCAGCGAATTCGGCTCTGCTGAGGCAAGAAGTTGTGGCTCTTTATTGTCAAACAAGCACATCAAAAATGTTTGCAAGCATGTTTGATGTCAAACAAGCATATCAAACATGCTTGCAAGCATGTTTTATATCAAGCATGCTGCTATTCAAGCAAGTTTGATGTCAAACAAACACATCAAACATGTTTGCAAGCATGTTTGACATCAAACATATTTGCAAGCATGTTTAATATCAAACATGTTTGGAAGCATGTTTGATGTGCTTGTTTGTCAAAATAAGTGACAAACATACTTGCAAGCAAGCATGTTTCACGTCAAACATGTTGCTATGTGCTCCAAAATAATTTTAAAACATGCTTGCAAGCATGTTTGATGTCAAACAAGTACATCAGACATGTTTGCAGACATGTTTAATATCAAACATGCTGCTATGCGCACCAAATAAGTGTCAAACATGCTTGCAAGCATGTTTGATGTCATGTTGCTATGCGCACCCTAATAAGTTTGATATCAAGCGTGCTTTATTCTATTAAGATAAAATTTGTTTCCAATTTTATTAGAATTTATGCTTGTACATAAAATGCGTTAGAAACACAAAAGGATTAAATTTATTCATTTAAATGAATAATGTATATATTAAATACGCTACAAACGAATTTCTGTTCGATAATCATTTAAATGAATAAATAAAAAAGCCTTTTGTATTCATTAATTCAGTACAATAAATTATTCAAAGCGCATGCAAAGACTTGTCCAGCTTTAGCTCTCGTCGCTCTCGTTCTCTCAAGCGGTTGTTCTGTAAATTGTTTAATTTTATATTCGCAATTGACAACTTTCGCTGCAGAACTTTGTCCTCCTTCATCAACTGTTGCAACTCCATTTTGAGTCCCATATATTCCGCAATTGATGGTGCCGTATATCTTGACATATGTTCCTCAGCACGTTTCAGTTCATTGCTATCGAATTCAATGTCCAATGCTAATTGTTTTATTTCTTTGTCCAATCTTTCAATATTTCGCACATTTAGGTCAAATTTTTTACTCAGTTTTTTCTGTTCAATTTCGAGTGATCTATAATGTTTCAGTAGTTTTGATAATTGCCGTGTTGCAATTGCCGCTGAAGCCTTTAGGTTAAATTTCTGCTTGTGTTGTTCTTCGTTACTTTGATGGAGATTCGCCAGGCGTATATGCAATTGTAGAAAATCCACTGGCCTTATAGTGGTCGACATGAATCCCTTGGTACTCATATCGTGTCGCAAATCTGTACATTGCGCGCGTACAGCGCTCACATTTATGCGAACCGTATCGATGAATACGTCGGTGCGTTTTACCCAAGATTTGAAGTATGTACGCCATTTGTTGAAGACCTGCGAAGTAAGTGCTTTCTCCAGAAAGTATTCATCGGATTTATCGTTTAAAAATTGTAATTTAAAATTGTTAGCAAGTTCCATTGATTCCTTCTGATGCAAACGCAATTCATCGGTGGTGGCGCGAATTCTTTTTAGTTTCGGTTCAACTGCAAATTTAGATTTTATATTGTACCAAATAAAACTCTATTCGAACAGTGAATTTTACTTACAACTCTGATGCATTTCATCCATGTGTTTGCCTATTTCCATTATTTCATGTTGCACCATTTCCATTCTGGCGGCTAAATTAAGTTTTATTTCACCGAATTTCTTTTGATCCAATCGATGTGACGATGACGAAATAGACATTTTAGAAGACCTAAAACTCATGCGATTTACGCTAAAAACCGTTGAACCTTGTCCCAGACGATTCATGATTGTAGTCGTCGAATGTCTTCGCTTTATGCCAATCAAACGTTTAGGATCTTTCTTTTCAAGAAATCCATGTAGCATATGATCTTCGATTTTTAATAATGCTAAATCTTCCTGTACATTTTCAATAATTTTAATTAAATCGAGATTAGTTAAAGTATGAAGAAATTCTTCACGTTGTTTTACATCGCATTCGAGAAAAGTTTCCATATTAAAATTATGCGGTTGTATAGTGCTGATGTCCTGTTTGAAACTAATTGAATACAAATCTGTGCTTACATACGAAGTTGAATCGGCTTTAAAGAATGAGCGATAAGAATAAGCGTTGCTCGCATTATCATCCATATTTGTAGCGTCGTTTTTATTGTATTCGCTAATTCGCTTAAAGCAGAAGATGAAGTTCATAAAAATATTGATGAAATTATAGTCAAGATCTTGGTTAAAAACACTTACACAGTTTCGTTTTATTCTTGAAGTTGCTGCAGCTTTAATACTTTGCAAAATTAAAATGAAATATTTGCAAAATTTGTTTGTTTTTTTCTTTTGGTTTTTTTATATTTTTTATTATTTTTTTTTTTATTTTTTTTTTTTTTTTTATATTAATATTTTTTCATATTTTTTTTCCTATTTTTATGTTTTTTTTTTTTTTAAGAGAAATATACAACACAAACTGTTTTGAAGTTTGTGCATAAATTGAAACTGTTTTAAAAACATACTCGATGATATTAAAATTGATTTAATTTTTTAAATCATATATTTTTTTAATAAATCAATTTACAGTGCCGGCGTAAATATTGGTTAGAAAAATTATTTCAGCGTTTATTATAAATAAAGGCAAATCTCTACCAAAAAAATATTTCATTCAGGTCTTTTATCATACAAAAGTTTTATTTATCTAGTGCAGCTGCTTCTACCCATATTTATATGCAGTATGCTCGACATAAATCATATTTCCATTTTCACTATTTTATGCATTTCACGTTTAAGTCATTTTCAAGATCATTAAATCTTAAAATTATGCTGCTTGGCTACAGCAAAAACAATATCATGGGGGAGTATAAGTTAAAATTAGCACAACAGCGCTGTGTGTGACTCTATGAAACACCTGACAGAAGCAACAGAAACAGATTAATTCACTGCGGTGAGCAAAGGTTAAAAAAATGAAGTGAGGAGCAGTCGCTATTAATAAACATAAATCTTAAAGTGTATTTTTCTTTTCTTTTTGTTTCTATTTTAACACTAATTAAAACAAATCATTTCAATATTTCAACGACAAACTAAATTTGTGTATATTTTATTTATATAACTAGTTTGATTACAAAAATAAACTTGACAATGGAAACGAAAACAAAAATCTCATAATGGAATTGTGATCTAGTTTTGTGTTAGAATTCTTTTTATATACCATTTTTCCATTAGATTTTATACTATTTATTTATTTAGTTAATAATTTACTGATCACACTACTACTTAGATTAGTATACGCACATACAGTAAAAAAAACGTAGAAAAAGTCGTTGATTTTTTTTGTTGCTTTTTTTGAATATACAAAAAAAAAAAAAAAATGTTAACAAAATAGGTTTACCTTTTTTTAAGCGAAATTTGCGCTTTTGCATATTGCACCGAAAATAAGTTGTCTGCTGGCTTGATTGCACGCTAAACTAGCCAAGCGCATAGTGTAGCCCAACAGATATGAACAGCACAAGCAATGCAACTAATATGCCCAGCATATACATTGTTCGCGATAGTTCACGTTTTGGCATTGTACTATGCAAAGTACTATCCACTTCCGTTGACGAGCTATTATTTGAAAAACTATCATCCGGTAAACCTTCAGCATCCAAACATATCGACTCTGCATCGATATCGACATCGAGTATTTGTTTTGCTTGTGCAACGGCAACAGTTGGTGCCTCACCGCGGAAAATATATTCGGAAAATTGTAAATTCGTATTCGTATTACCTTCCTCTGTGGGCAGACCAAAGTAAACACGTCGTGGTGGTTCACTAATATAAAGCGCTTCATTTGAAACATGTGGATCTGTTAGACCATCACAGTAAACTTGAATGCGTGTTAACAATGAACGTAGTACATCATCACGTAGAAAACGCTTGACATCACCCAAAGTATTACGTGGATTACAATAGACGCGTGATGTAATAACGCCAGCCATACGTAGAGTACCACCAAATTCACGTACTTTAATCTCAGCGTTCTTACTTAGTTGGCACTTGACAGGTAGCAAAATTGAGGCCTTAAATACGCTATCATTCGTTTGACTTTCTTTTTTCTTCTTTACATACGTTTGGAGCAGCATCATGTCATCAACGGATTCATTTAATATAAACACCTCACTTGCTTCGATGCTATTTCTTGTTGATTTTACAATATTGTGAAACTGTTGTTCGATGTTAATGCGACGGCTCGTTTCAAAAATGGGAAATATATCATCCAATTCATAATTGCATTCAAATGTAATCCATTCGAACGGTTTTTCCACATAGCGACAGTCCATGGGTGAAAATGTGCCACCGCTGTAAAATTGAGAAATTTATAATAAGTGGAAAATATTTAAATACATTTTTTTCTAGAGCTAAGGATTAAAGAATAAAAATTACAACAAAATAAAATTATGCCATGGCTTTATGAATAAAAATCGAAAAAAAAATATGATTTTTTTTTTTTTTTATAAAAATCGGGATTTGTACGCATTCAAGTATTTTAAATTAAGAAGAAAATAACTTAATTTATTTAAATTAAATATAAAATAACAGAAAATTTGAAGTACTTTGACTAACATTCAGTTTAAAGTATAATTTTTGACTTATTTACCATAAAATGCATTTGATTTTCGCCGTGAAATATGTTTTTTTGCATTGTCTGTATAGGGGGGCGGGGCGATTGTTTTTGTTAGGGGAAATTGAAGAATACAAAGAAAAATATTTGACAATATTTTAGAATGTTGCTGTCAACATTGAATAAAAGTGCCTTCTTCAGCACTAATAAAAATGAGTTTAGTACATACAAAAAGACAACCTAAACCATTTATAGCAAAACGATTTCTTTCTTTATATTTATAATTAGTTAATTGTTTGATTACTCACTTGCTGTAGGTGTAGCTCTTACAAAGTGTTTGCTTATTACTAGTTGTATAGGCCAAGAAAATATAGTCAGTCTGTGCAATATCTGTGGTTGAGGCGCCAAATGCATTTTCGCTTTTAACAAGTATACTGAAATTGATATTTACAATAAATAAATTTTCAAAAATAATTTTGTAAATTTTAAAAGTTACTCACTCATAGACATCTGCAAAGATTTTTTTGGCATTCTTGAATTCATCAGCATTTTCATTAACCACCTCCGGACGTACTGAGCATATAAAAAAGACCTGAAAATAATAAAGACGATTATGTAAAAGAACACAAATTGATTGCTTCAGTGCATGTTGGAGTAATTGGAATGTTCATGTTTTCCAAAATCTGCAGATTGTAAATACGTTTCGAATCTTTCCCGCAGTGATTATCATTAAAGACTGGATTAACAACAGTTTGAGCTTCCAGAATCCGTGCGACTGAAGCGCAATTAGCCACAATCTTTTAACTTATTCAGCTGAATAATCATCGCCAAAGATTATCAATATTAGTAGTAAAGTAAGTTAAATATTGCCATCTTCACAGCTTCATAATTTAATGGGGACAATGTGACACTTCCCAAGAAAACTTACCCAATACATCAAAGGAGCCCGGACACATTTTGCTAGCGGATAACCATTGCGAAGCCAGCGCTTGTGGATTAACATCATCACAGGTTAACACAACATCTGTCAGGTCCTCTAAATCGCCATCCTCCTCATTGTTACGCGCCAGATGTACAACAATGAATTTGTCCGGTTCAGCTTGCTTCAAATATGTTAAATGAAATATGATATAGAACGTACATAACATATAATTAGTGTAATTAGAACTTACATGTCCAATAATGATGCCAAATGCAAATTTGTGTTCTTGTGCGCATTTCTGCAGGTAACTCTCATCATTTTTGCTTAATAGTACTGTGCGCATTTTGGGCAGCAGCGTTTTTTTTTCTGTTTGATTGTTTACCAAATATAACGTTGAACTTTAACAATTTTTGCATACACACAACGCTTCTGTGCGACGTAAGGTATTTAGTATATAAATAATTTTTTGTTGACGTTAGATTTTTTTCCTTTTTGTGTATGATTCTGCTCCAGCTGCTGGAATGTTGTTTACGTGTGACTTGATAGTCTCTCTCACTTGCACCATAATGGACAATTAATGCCTGTACAGTTTGTAATATATGGCAGCGCTGCATGGCCACACATACCATACTTAACAGAGCCACTACCCTGTGCTCAAACATGGCGAGCCCTGTTCTTTAACGAATTTTTTTTAAATTGTAGTTAGATACAAGATGGAATGGTAAAAACGGAAGTAATGGATTAAAATGTAAGCCATTTCTAATTTTGCAAATAAGAATTTGTTTGAATTGCTAGGACAGAAATGGAGTTAAAAAATGCAATTTAAAAATTATATTAAAAAAATAAAATGCAGCGAAAATCTTTTCAATTTAAATATTCATTGAGTAATTTGTCTAAAATGCTTAAATCAGTCTTATCCCATTATTAACCCCGAATACATAATGTAATTGAACCATGAATTTTTCATTGTTGTAGTTTTTTATTTTTATTTTTTTGCTGCTAAATTCGTGAATTTTATGACACGATTTCGTAGATATTACTCAGCTACTTTGAAAACTTACACCATGAAGGCCAATTGCTTGCTCGAAAACAATTGCCAATCCATTAAAAAAAAAAAAAAAAAAGATTAAAATTTTGTTTTCCAAGCGGAACTACAAAAAGAAGCTCAAGAATATAAGTTTGTATTTAATAAGGAAGTATTTAGCGCACCATAATCCTTTTGTGCCATTAAATTACGCAAGAAATATGTTAGAAAAAAAAAAAAATAAAAATAGTACAAAAATATGAGGCGATAAAAAACAGGTTAACACTTGAAAAAAATAAAATAAATAAAAGCAAACATTAAAAAAATTAAATTAAATAAATATGAACATAAGAGAAGCTCAAACACGCAATTAGTTATAAAAAAAAAAAAAACTAAATTTGTATTTAGAGACTTTAAAAAATCAGCTGCAATTAAGCGAAATATGGCCAAAATAAATAAAAAAAAAAAATTATAAATAATAATAACAAGTCAAGTGGAATGGGAAGTAAATAGTACCGGAAACTTTGGCTGTTTCTTGAGAGACTATAAAAAAAATATATAGAAAAAATCTAAAATGCAATTGCGTTTATTTTTTCGAAATGAAGAACTTAATTAGTGCGCTTATTGAAGTAAATTTATGCTTAAATGCTCCATTAAGTATTTCAAACGATTTTTTTTTTTGCATAAAATTAAATAATTTATTAAACGCCCCCGCATGCGCTTGACTATCTTTTTATGTAGGTACTCCATTTATTGTCGTCACTGTTTGATTGATGTCATTGTATTTTTTTGTGGCGCTTTTTGACGCTTTTTTTTTTGCTGATTTTTTGGTTTAACAATTTAAGCGGAATTTGATTTTTTGTATCTTAAAAAAATTCAATAGGGGACAAATTTGCTATTTTTTTTTTTTTGGTGTTTGTAATTACGTCAATTGCGCTCAAGTTAAATATTTTTAATGAAGGTCAGTTTTGTTTTTCATTTTATATTTATTTTTTTTTTCTATTTGACTATTTAACGCTTTGGTTAATTTATTTTACATTTTATCTGTGCAAATCAATGAACTGTATGTGTGCTTCTGTATTAGAAACCGTGAATAAAATTATTAAAGAGCAAAAATTATAAAATTAAACGCTTTAAAATACTGCTAAATCAGTGATGGGCACTTATATTAGTGCGAATTGTGCTTGTATGTGTAGCAATACAAAAAAAAGGAGAAATCATATCTTAAGTTAACTTCACAGCCGGTAGAATTCTGAAGCTTAGACACGCGTGGTATGAAATTTGTAAAGTGTCTAACACTGATTTAAAAAATTTAAGTTATAATAACGAAGTAATTAAGAAGAATATTCTGGAAATCGAAATTCCAATATCGGAAAACTTCCGAAATCAGAAAAAAACATGCCCAGGGGAACCCACGGGATTCCCGTTCATCTCTAATTCAGGAATCGAAATTGTTTTGGACGAAGAGTAGGAAACTTTTTATTCTAAGAGATATTGACTTCCCAAATTGCTCTCGTATGTAGTAAGAGTTTCCTACAGGTACATCGATCATCCTCCTCATCCTGAAAAGACCTTAAATTTCAATTAAAAAAAAAATAAAATTTTATTTACAAAAAAAAAAAAAAAAAATATAAAACAAGAAAAGAATTTGTGCTGTACTTGAACTCATTAAAATGTTTCTGTAAATATTCAGTTTAAACTTTAGAGTTCAAATTAGATTTTGTTTTCAAAAATATCTCAAATATTTGCCACAGATTTTTTTTTTTTTTTTTTTAAATAATTTTTACGGCATAAATCTTATTCTGGAGCGTGTACACAAATATTCATTTCAAGTTCAACATACGCCATGCCTGTGCACCCAAAATAATAAAAAAAAATTAGTTCTCAAGCTTAATTTAATTATTATTTTATAAGATTTTTATCATGGTTAAAACTGTTGCCGCGTAAATAATTCATATGCACTGCACAGGGCACTTTTAATGCGTTCAGCGTTATGATTTAAGCTTACAGCTAAGAGTTTTTTTTTGTTTTTGTTGTTTTTTCAAGCCAAACCAATTCGTTAGCAACACAGTTGCTGCACTCGTTTGACCCTCAGCAAAAATCAAATTGTTTTTATTATTTTTAGCTTTCAAGTAGATTAATACATCATTTTTACAAAATTTTTGTTTTCGGTTTTAAATATGTGGTTTTGACTTTTGAGGGTGTTCGCCGCTTGCTTTCAGAAATTATTATTATTATTTTTTTTTTTATTTTTTGCTACTTTTAGTCTAGTACAAAACTTGTTAACAACTTTAGACTTTGCCTATAAAAAGCCATTGTCTGCGTGTTTTGGCGCTGTGAAATCTTCTAGGCAACATTTATACTTTTTCGAAGGTTACAAATTACAACAACAACCAAAAAAAACTTATTAACTAATTCTCTTGAAATTTGTTTGAAGTCTTCTAATAAGCGCGGAGATTGTAATTGAGTTCATTATCATAATTGACCCATTGACCAATATTTCTCTTTTTCATTCTCTACTTATGAACAAAGGTCTTAATGGGCTCTCTAAATTATTTGGAGCGTTCATGTTTTTTTTTTTTTTTTTAAAGAATTGAACTGAAAACCGTTGCTAATGTACTTGGCTGAAGCATGAAGGTCAGAATTAAGTTAATGCTATGCCTTCTGACCAACGACGACGTTGAAGCGTTTCGATAACCTTTATGTGAATCTCTGCAATGTTAATTAAATTACAATTAAAATATGCTAAATGATATTGTACTTTTAAATTAAATGAAAAAAAAAAAAAGACAAGTAAAATCGGTACTGCACAATGTACACAGATGTATCTAATAAATAAGAACTGAATATCACACAAAACCATGCATATAAAGTATTGAAATCAACCAAAAAAAAAACCTAGGCAAAGCAAAGCGCAACGGTTTCGTGCATGCAATCATGCGCAATTGCAATTAAGCAATAAAAATATAATTAATATAATTAAATGCATAATTAGCGTGTGACGTGCTGCTGCTTAGGTTTTTTTTGTTTTGTTTTGGTTTTCTTCGAAGATTTCCCATTTGGAATTTTAAACTTGACCCAACTGAATGAAGCGAAAATTTTTTTATTTAATTTAATTTTTTTTTTTGTTCATGTAAACAGTGTCTTATAATTTTCTTATGCGACGAATTATGAATCAAATAGTGGCATAAAGGCAAAATATGCATTTACAAAGTTAAAACTTGGTTCATTTGATTACAATTGGTTACAGGGTACCTAGCAGTACTACAGACCGTACTATGACAAGTAATAAGCTGAAGAAGGCATGATATACCCCATAAAGTGTATATATAGTCTCGATTAGCATTAAAAGCCTCATCAAAACTTTCGATTTGAAAAGTAAATCGCAAATTTTTTTCGATTGCGAGTACAAGAGCATGGCTGATAATCATATTTTTGCCAAAAGACGAAAGTTACTTTTTGAATCAATTAGTATGCAGTAGGGCTTTATATCATCATCTTGCCCAGCTAAGAGTACAATTAATAACATCAAATTAGTCTCCATTTGAAGAAACTATTTATAAAAATGTGATTTTGAAATAAGAAAGATTAATTAATGAATATTCTTAAAAAAAAAAAAAAATAAACAAAACCAAAAAGTCATTAGTAATTATTATTTTTTGTACTATAAATGCTATTTAAGAACAGCTTAGCTAATTTACAATATTTTTTATATTTTTAGTTTAATTTTAGTTCTGAATAATTTCGATATTATTGCTATTTTTAGATACTTTTAAATTTATTAATAATTTATTTTTAAATGCTATTATATGTATTTATGTGTAGTGTATAAAATAATTGAGTAGCAGCATGTCTGTAGAAACTATACAGCAAATGCATATTTTAAATGTAATTTAGTTTTGTAATATGCCAAAAACAATTTATTTCATTCTATAATATTACGCATACGCACTGTGTGCGACATCATTTGGTATGAAGATGCTACTTGAATGCTGACTAATTATTATGTTAATTCTTATTAAATTAATAAATTAACAACTCCTTTTACTTTAGTAGTAAATAATAATATTCTTATTATTATTTCAAATAATGCGGAACTCTAAAAATGCTTATAAGGCATTTCAATAACTTTCACAAATCGATGACTAAATAAATATTGAATTTGTGTAAATATTTATTTAGATAATTACAGCTTACTTGCTCTGAAGTACAATGTAGATTCTACAACAACAACAACAAAAAAGAGCTTCTCAGCTTATGATATCATATTAATGACCAGAATGATCATTTAAAAATATTAAAAAAAAAAAAAAAATAATTTCAATTAAGATTAATTCCTGTTCGGCGAGTGCCAAAAAGCCGAAATCAAATCGAGTACAAAAATCATTAATCAATGCTACCAGCAGCCCCAGCGGTTATATATTTTTTCTTCATTGAGGCGAGATAAACGTTTGTCAAAAAAAAAAAAAACAGGCAGCTACGCAAAAAAAAAAAAAAAAACTAACAAAAATATTCTAAATTTTAATTAATTATTAAATCTTTTCGAAAAAATTTTTATTAGCAAATAAAGCCAAAGTAATAAAAAATAAAAACAAAAAACAAGTATTCTAATGAGAAACGTTTGACTGATAGGGCTTCCCCGAAACTAAAAAACTTGACGTTTCTTATAGAAAAATATTTGAAATGAAACTTGTTACGATTTTAAAAAATAAATACTACAAAAAAAAAAAAAAACTGACAGTCACACAGCAGGGCAGCATTTTAATGCGGCGTACAAATTAGTTTTAATATTTCGCAAC
Organism: Leucophenga varia; assembly: GCA_018903435.1. Taxonomy (NCBI): domain Eukaryota; kingdom Metazoa; phylum Arthropoda; class Insecta; order Diptera; family Drosophilidae; genus Leucophenga; species Leucophenga varia. Next base: position 7,331,089 of record JAEIFJ010003025.1, read on the forward strand.
AAAACAAAAAAATAGATGAAACAAAAGAAGAAAAAAAACAAAATAAATGATGGGTTTGACCCGGAAGTGTGTCTTATGTGTTGAGTGATGATAACTTTTAGAGAAGCGCAAATTCCACAGCTGTAGCTTCTTGCCGCAGACGAAATCGGTACCAGTTAAAAAGAAGAACGTCAAATGTAGACGACTATGAGATACACTTATTTAATTGGAATATTAGAACCTTGAAGAGGGCGTGGCAATGAAAACATGTTCAAGAAACTTTTGGTGGAATTGGAAAAATACCAAAAGTTTAAATACGGAAAGCTTGAGTTTCTAGTTGCTAGCAGCAAGCTTTGAATTCTATGCTATGTCTGATCTTCAGGCTGATTGGCAGTTGCGTATTAAAGATTTGGTGCTATATTAAAGAAATAAAAATATTTAATGTTTTAAAATCTCAAGATCTGCTAGATGACGTCTTTTAAAGCTGCAATAATAGAAAAAAATATGTATCTAAACAATTCAGAATGATGCGACGAAATAGCTGTTGCCACAGAATAGATTCTATTCTATTCTTTTTTTCTTGCTTCATTAGGAATCTTATCGGTTAACTTTATTATTATTATTTTTTTTTATTGTTATACGCATTCAGCTCAAAGTGCGCCAAGTCGTTTAGTCGTTTAGAACACAATGGTTTGGTTTGTGTTGTTAACTTGTTGTTTTTTTTTTTTTTTTTTGTCTAAAATATGTCATTAAATTTCATTACAAAGTAATTTTCTTAATGTAGTTTATAGACGTAACAGATTTATTATTTCAACAATTATCAGGCACACTTCCGCACTTTGTGAGATACAAGAGCGAGTCAAGCATTTTTTTGCTGCTTCATTAAAATATTTATTATTATTTTAAATATGAATTTTGATTTATTTTTAAATTAATTAAATGCTGGTTGTTCGATGTACATATTTAAGCGTCTGCACAGCATGATATGCTTTGATAATCATGTTGTATTAGCGCGCGCGAACATAAAGTATCTTTTTATCTATGAAGCATGTCAACAATGCAGCACATCTCATTTATTTGATGGATTTATAGCGATTTATTAAACATAATTATTATTATTTATTATTATTATTTTGGCACAATTCTTGCGTCAAATGCGAACTTTGCAGATATTTTTGTAAATTCCAGACTTCACATCAGGTTGTGATTAGTCATCGTGCTGAGCGATCAGTCAGCCGTCAGTCGTTCATTGTTATATTTAGAAGCGAGAATGTTTGAGCATTTTTGTTTGTTTTTCAGCACTTTAAATTAATATTGGGAAAATACAAAAATATTATTGTAAGCGGATTTTGATTTAGTGCATTTTAAAAGTTATTAGGTAATTTGCCGGATTATGGAATTTTGTGTTTATTAATGACATAAATATTTCTAAAAAAAAAAAAAAAAAAAAAAAAAAACGTAAACATAAACATTTGAATTGGTTTCTTAACAAGTTTTATGCTTTCACTTTGTAATGTGAACATTTGTTTTTTGAGCTTTTAGCATATTATTAGGCATTTTTTTTAATATTTTTATAATTATTTATTTCGGGTTTTACCTGAATTTTAGGTCATTTTATTGAATTTAATTTCTAAGTTTCTGTTAAGAGCCTGAGAAAGAATATACGGCGGCATTAGTCTTTGGAGAGTCATTCCGGATATAAAATAATCGTTTAATTAATTTTGTCGTTTTGGTTTTTCTGAAGTTATAAAAAATAAATATCCCATGTAAAATACAAGTATCCACTTCGGAAAAATTTTTAAGGGCAAGGATTTGAGCTGAAGGACTGGAAACTCGGTGCACATGTCAAGTAGGAGAAAAAAAAGTATGATCCTTTGAATAGATGTGAGAAGGGTGTGGCCCCATTTAAGCATTACCCCAAATCTTTGTATTGGGGCATATATCTACATATATGAAGTGGTATGATTCTCTGGAAAAGTGTGCCTTGGCTACGAACAAGAATTAAAAAATTATTCGAAGTGAATGATTTAGATGGCTCAACTACAATCTATAAGCTTATAAAGTTTTTTTCCTGGCAGTTTATGTAGCTTTTTTTTTTTTGCTTTCATCATTTAACTTTAATTTATGACTTTTATATCAACTCAAATTTATTGTACAATAATAATACATATGACTTTTTTTATTATTAATTTTTTTTTTTTACTTTACTTATTCATTTAATCAATTTATTTAAAATTGATTTTAATTTTAAATAAATTGATTTATATGGTAAATGAATGAGTAAGTATAAAAAAAAATTTATATAAATTTATACCATAAAAATAATCAAGTTTCTAAGCAAAACAAATATAAAAAATTACTAAAAAATATCGGTCACCTTGTAGTCATATACATAATTAGTATTAGGTACTTGTATATAGATCTATGCTGTACGAAGCTACTAACTTATCATAACTCACACACCCGCACTTTAAAATAACAATTCTCCATGCTCAATGCTCATTTACCTCAAAAAGTCACATAAACAATTTTAGATACATTCTACGTAGTCGAATAGCGTATAGCTTAAGCATGTCTTTGAATTTCTAATGAGTTTTAAAAACCTTCATTTGTTTAATTTAGAATAGACTTGACAACTTGTTGTGTTGTGTTGTGTGTCGCTTCCAATTTGTTAATTTGTATATTAACGCAATTACATACTTGTAGATACAACAACTAAAAGATAATGACAAACACAATTACCTACATTCTGTTCTTCAGTCTCAAATAAAGTCTTTAAAAATGCTAAAACATGCATTCGATACAATGTTTTTTTTTTTTTTTATGGTTCAATGTCGTGTAAATTTGTATATTAAGGAAGCCTTTTTGTCCCTGGCATGCGCAAGTGATTCCATGTTATATCATTAACACTTTAAATATTTGTCATCATTTTTGTAGTTTGAAATTCTTAAACGTTTACGCATTTTATTGTTTTTTTTTTTTTTTGTTCAGTTTAAATTTGCGGTTTAATGTGATTAAACGTTTAAACTTCTTAACTGAAAATTCAGTAGCGAACGGTAGCATGAAATGATTTCGCATAAATTTTTAATTAATTATAATTCAAGTGTATCTACATAAATATTTTAGTTTTAGCTGGTTTTATTTAAGTTCTCATAGCTTGAAGCTGTTTAAAACAGCAAACGAATCATTAAATTATAATTTATTTCGATTTTAATGTGGTTTTACTATTTTTTTTTTTTTTTTTCGTCATAATTTTTTTAATATTTCTATTTTTTATTTTTTTTTCGTTGAGAATATTTTATGCCTCAACAGGCACGTAGTCTAGTTTACATAATACAATGCATACTATCAAGAATACTATGAAGTCATTTTAAAATAGTCGCTGACAATATTGCATTTTGACAGCTCGTTAAATAAATTAAAAGTTCTGTTGTGATGCAAACATTTAAATTTTTTTTTTTTATTATGTATAATATAAAAATTTTTTTTAAGTGAATTATTTTTGTTATTAAATGGACAATGTATAAAGAAAAGAATTGTTTAATATGCAAAGTTCAAAGCTTTAAAGTGCAACTAAAGCATTTTAAATTAATTGTCTCATAAGACACATACATATGTATAGTATGAATCTTATTCCGTTCAGTCGCTCTAATAAATCTATTCAAGTACTTTGGATTTAATGCTCTCATCTTACGAATGTTCTGGAAGATCTGGTCCTCCCAATGCAGCGGTGGAAATTTTCGCTGACTCTCCGTTTCGCACTCGTAAACTGCATTCGCCGTTACGTTCTGCCTGAATACAAGGCAGTTGAAAAGCAGTGCAGTCGTTTTTATTGACAAGCAGTGCAGACGTTTTTATTTATGGTAAATCAAAAGACTTAAGAAACAAACTTGTTAATATTATTTACAAAAAATTTAAGAAGTGTAGCATGACAGTTATACGTTATCACTTTAATAAAGAGGTAAGCTACATAAAAATGCATTTTAGATTAGGTTGTTCGCCTTTCTATCCATCTGCATATTGGGTCTAGTCCTTGAAATTTTTCTAAGTTAACTGAGCGTTCATATGCTGAAAAACTAACAGATAGGCATGGCTATAATTTCGACTAGCATTTCTGTGCGAATAAGGATTTGTTATACTTTTTTGGAGTCAACTAAACCTTTTAAAAACAAAAAATAAACTCTAAAGTATCCTTTTACCTTACAGTAGCAGCGTATAAAAGTTATAATGCAAATTTTATCATTTAAAATTTTATTTTATTTTTTAAAATGATTTAATATTATTTATTATGAGAGTGCCATGGCCATGCAACTCTCAAAAGCACTTGTTACAAAATACAATAAATATTTTATTAAGTAGAAAAAAAATAAATTTAAAAAAAAAATAATTTAAAGAGTAACATTTCAGAATTACGTGTCGAAGAATGACTGAGAATCGATTTTTTTTTTTTTTTTGGGCAGTACGTGATGTTCAACTTTTAGTACTAAAAAAACATTCACACTTGTTCATTCATTAAGTATTTGTATTGCTTTTTGTTTTTTTTTTTTTTTAGGTTTTAACTTTAAGCTTTTAAATATGCTCTCGCATACAAATGCAATCCGAGGATATTGAAAAGAATTCGTTATACTTAAAAATCAAAAAGTCAAAAAAAAAAATCTTGAAAAAAATGTGAACGTCTAGACGCCCACCAACTTATAAATATGTACACAAAAGAGGAAAATGAGAGAATTATTTTTATTGAAGGTTGCAACGAAATATTTATGCACTTCAAATGCGCTTCTGAAGATCGTTTGAAGTTTTCGTTTGAATAATAAAAAAAGTCATTCGCTTGAGTACCCAATGCCTTTTTAATTTTTTGTTGATCAATGAAAAAGCATTCACAGCTTCATACATATACCAACTCCATAAACGTTTTTGTGTAGTGCATAAAGTTTTCGTTATTGTACATACCAAAGTAACTGAATTTCAGTACACGAAGTGCGTACATTATTATTTGTTTTTTTTTTTTTTTTTTTTTGGTATGCGATCGTGCAACTAAATTTAAATTAAATGAAAAATTGATGAGTCGACTGCGATAAAGACGCCGACTGAGCAACGTTGACTGCATTCATATAGCCAACAGCGGTGACCGAGGGCGACAAAAGTATCGAACATTTTGTTTATTTGAACATTTAACGTGTCGAGTGTCACTTCAATTCGACGTCTTAAACTATATTTTTAGTCGTTTTATTATCTTACAAAAATAAAAAATAAAATAAAATAAATAAAAAAATCGAAAAGGAATATTTTAAAAATATTTTTAAAAATATTTTCTTATATGAGCCTTGTATAAAAATTTGCATTTAGGAAAAGAATTTAAATACTAAGACAAGATTTTTAAGTGCTTTCAGTGATTTATTTTTAATTTCAAAATTTAGTGATCACATAAAATAGATAAAACAAAAGTGTGTCTCAAGTGTAATCTTCAAAAAACGGAATAAAACCAACATCAAGTTCATCAAAATTTTGAAACCAAAAAATAAAAAAAAAATTAAAAATCATCAAAAGTGAGTAATACACAAAATACTTTTATAATATTATATAACTTTAAGAATTTAGAATATGGTTTTTATATCTTTTGCTGCTTAAGAAAATACGCAAGAGATGAGTCAGTTTAGGTGTAAATGATAACACAACAGCTGAGTTCTGTGTATCCGTTTGTGATTCACAATAAAAAAAATATCGAAAATTATACGGAACTAATTTCATCGCAACAATTAACTTAAGCGAATTCGCTTAGTTAAAGTTTCAAATAAAATGATTTATGAATGTTTCTAAATTCTATAAAAAATAAATATTTCACAATCGAAAAGGCACAGGAGTCCAACTGATATATCGTATAAACATATATATTTTGGATATTAAACTGAAAGTCGGAACTTAAGTTTTTCTCAGCCCTAAAGTTGAGGTTGCTTGAGGTGTTACCACTTTACCATGCAGCCTCCATACAAATCTTTCTCCAATTTCCTCCTCCATCCTGTAATAAAACAACCACAAACTATCCATGACAGTGTTGATCGGTTTCAAATGGGAATCTTGCTCTTTCTTACTATATTTAATAATCGATATCTAAATCGAAGCAAGTAAATTAAAAATCAATTAAAATATTTTAAAAAAATCCATCAAATTTTATAATAAATGAAATGTATCTATGTATTGTATATGTATCTCATTTACACATACAACATTTATGTATATCGAAACTTCTACTACAACTCAAGGTCGCATATTTTTGCACACGGTAACAAGCTCAACTTAAAAAAAAAACAATAACAAAGCCGAAAAAATTGTTTAAAAAAATTAAAGTGCGTTCATTGACCATATTTCGTCATATTTGTGGTGTGAATTTTATTTTATTTTTATTTTTTTTTTGTTAATTTAATTTATTTTATTCGACATTTTTTCAATAATGCGTTAAAATTTTAATATTTCGCATGAAAATCAAATTGAATGAATAAATAAATTCAAATAAAAGACGGCGCCAGCTGCTGTCATGAATCGATGAAGACAATTAATTAAATTCTAAAGAATTTTAACATTTTTCAAAATAAAACTCTTAAAAAACACTTTTTTTTTTTTTCGTTGTTTTAAATTTTTGTTTTCTGAGTCAGCATACGTCACAGCACAGCAGATGCAATCAATTAAACAATCTCACACTTTGCATTATTATTTAAATTATAAAAACAAAATATATAAATATTTATATAATTTTTTTTAAATGCAACACGAAAAATAGCAAAAGAAGCAACTTTTAAATTTAGTTTCAAGGTTAAATGCATTAGAAATCTGGTGAAAATGTGGCACGTGTAATTGTTTTTTTTTTTTGGAATCTATTAAGTATCTTCTAGCTTAAAAAGTATCTATAAGATACAAAAGTTGTCATTAAACATGATTGATATGCAATTTACACAACAAGTGCCACTGCAGCACAGTCATCAAGTACTTAATTGGTAACTAGCCTGGCAACTATCACCCTAACAACTACATATTTTATAAGCCAAACTATGTATTATTATTTAGTTCGCTTGACCACCTGTTCACCGGTTCACCTAATAGCCTAAACGCCCTGACTGCGAGGCCCTTTTCGTACGCCCACTTCAATTGAATAGGTTTGTGCAGCTGTTCCGTTTCGTATGTTCTCATTGCTTGAATTTTATATTGAATGCCCGGCATTAGCAAACAAAAATGGAATGTCTGCTATAAAAAAAAAACGACCTATACAAATTTTTTTTTCTCTCTTTGTTATGCAGCAAACTATTTAATTATTGTCAAGAAATGTTTAATTAATGCTTTGAAAAAAAAAAACAACAAACAATTTTTGCAAAATCATCGTATAAAATAAAGAGCGTAATAAAAATTATCAAAAGTTGTTCTGAAACACGAATTGATTTGTTGCATATTTTATTCATTTAAAGTATTTATTTTTGTATCGATTACACAGATACTATACATCTGTGTTGTCTATATAAATTCTATTCTATTCAAATCGTGTGTATTGCACTAGTTTAATAGCTGTAGAGATGCCTCTATAAATAAAATATAATAAATAAAAATATTGTAAATTTATTTGAAAATAAAAATGCAATTGACACAATTTTCTTTGTCAGCTGTAAAATTACGCTTTCCCCTGGCATCGTACGTTTTGAGAATGTCATTGATCTATCCTAAGCAAGCCACGGTTTATCGGTTTATTCTGAACTTTTGATTACATGACAACTTTTCTGATACTTTTTTATTTTTTTTATAGCAATAATAATGGTGTACGTGATTTGTTAGTTTCCTCGAAACAGTTGCAGTAACATCTGACTTATGATTTACATAAGCCAAATTATAATGTTTTAAGTGGGCAGTTATAAGAGTTTTTTTTTTTATTTATATGAAAAACAATTCATCGAAAGCTCTTCAGTAGTAAAATCTGTACCTCATGGCAACGATGAAAAGTTAAATTGGATTTTTATCCTTGCTGTTTACATCGTTCTTCCGTTTTATGTTTTTGCCTATGGCTGCAATGTGGTTGTTGTTAATTTTTTTTTTTACAGTTACTCTTTTGCATCGAAACTTAAGCAATATGTTTGACTTTGATATGCTTTGGATCAGTGCAAGCGGGAGTAACATGTGATGTTGTAGAGCTAAAAAATATATTCTGAAACACATGAAATAAGAACGAAGAACTGAAGTCTCAACAGAAAATGCTCCTCGTTAAGATCTTCTAAATTAAGACAAGATTTCTCTAAATTTTATAAAGCTGGCGGCGTATACTATGGAATAAATCTTCGTCCAACCGCTTACAAAATTGTGACCCATAAAAAAAAAAAATAGAAAAAGTTCTTCAAAATTAGCTGACAGCTTAGAATATTGGTCTAATCCAGACATGGCCAAAAATAAAAACAATTATATTACATTTATGATTTAAAATAATTAATCAAAAAACAAACTATATGTAGTATATTAATAGAGGTTGTAAGCTCGGGACCCACCGAATCCACGAAATCAACAGGATCCACAGAACCCAGCGGGACTGGGACAAACTAAAGAAGTCTTGCGCTCATCTCTAATCGAAATTCTATGATCCAATCCGATCTAGAGGCTTTGTGAAAATTACTCTCTTGAAATTTAATAAAACACCCCTCTCCAGCACACACTCTAATTACTCAAATCAAAAGCATTTATTTTATTTTTTATTACTTTGATATTTACATATTTACTTAACTAGCAACAAGCAAAAGCAACAAAAGCAAGAAACATCTGCGAAATGCCGTCGATTGCACATCTGTTATACAAATCAAACATAAAAGCAATAAATTTTTATATAGATACAAAATATATGCGATATATAGGCAGACAGACGGACAGTCAGACAGACAGACAGACGGACAGACAGACATATTTAACAATTAATAAACTTGAACTTGTCTATTGGCAAACGGTGACAGAACAAAAAAAAAAATGTTGCTATTTATTTGCATTTAAACTGTTTGCATTTATATTTTACGAATAGTTTAAACAACTTTTAAAACATAAAAACGTTTTGTAGCGAAAATTATTAAAAAGAAAAAAAAATTGTTAATAATTGCAAAAATTATAAATTATAAAAAATATGAAAGATTTTTAAGTGCATTTAGTGTGGTGCAAAATGCTTGAAAAATAAAAATTCGAAATGGCGTGGGAAATGCAACGCAGTTGGTCATTATACGAGAGCAGATTTCTTCATAATTGTAAAAAAAAAATAAAATATCGATGTGTGTCACAGAAATCGATTTCACTCTAAGCTATTTTTGTAAAATTTTGAGCAGAAGTTTTCAATATTTATTTATAGTTTTCACTTTTCATGCGGCCCTCGCAATAAAACATTAACTATGATATCATGCCTTATACAAGATCTATAACGAAAATACTAGTTTATGCATTAGCAGCGCTGCGACCATAGATGAAGATGTGCTGTAATTCAATTTAATTGATTTATTTTCAAAACACACATTTTTTATGCACAATTAGATTTAATTGAAACAAGGAAGTGACTAACTAAATTGTTTAAACGATTTGCTTTGCTTTGGCATAAAAATAGAACATTACATTAATTGCAATTAAGAAGCTTCACTTCGCTTCGCTTGTAATAAATCACAACCGAAGAAGAAGCAGAAGCAGAAGCAAAGTAATTTTGCAAGACCAAAGACATTTTAAACGGAAAAGAAAAAAGAGTACTTCCGTCTTTTTGTTTTTGTTGCGTATAGACAGCCGGATTAGCTGTCTGTAAGAACGCGTTACGAAGGTCAGTGCCATGTTTTGATTAAAATGTTATAAAAAAATAAAAGAAATAATAAATATATTAATAACAAAATGCCATTAAGTAAACCAAAAAAAAAAATGTTTCTTGACGCAAATTGCGCACTTAAAACACAAACGGACAGACGGACAATAAGTGTCGTTAATGAATCACTTCTAAAACGGGAGAAGGAGACTATTCGATTCAATACAATTCGAAATGTTGCCGGAAAAGCCGCGAAGAATTTTTAATTAATTTAATACAAAAAGAAATAAATTTAAAATGCAATAAATGCGCAGCGATTAAGTCAATTTAATTTTTGATTGTTAAAATAAAAAAAAAATAAAAAATTAATAAAAGATAAAATAGAAATAAACAATTTTTTTATTTCATCAAAAAATTTTTTTTTTCATCAATGTCAGCTTAGCTATCGGTCGTTGACCATTTTTTTTTTCAAAGCGTAAATTAATAATAAAAAAAAAAAAAACCAAAATAGTTTGGTTTATCTTCGGCACAAAGTCAAATATCAAAAATTATTAATAAAAAAAAAAAAAAACAATTTAAGCGTAATAATTACTGGTAGCGAATTCTTAGCAAATTGGCATAAATAATTTAAAAAACTGTCAAAATGTTTTAAATATTTATAATTAATTGCAATTATAACAAAAGTATCGCAATCAGACAAATTGATTGAAGCAAGTATAAAATAAAGTGTTTATTTTTTATTTTTACCTTGATTTTAAAATTAAATTGTAAGCCCCCTTGGACCCTCTTGCCTATGCTGTTATATGAATTATTAGTCAGACAGGATAAAAAACCTTCAGCATAATTTGTTTATATCGAATTATGCTTTTAAGTTTTTTTTTTTTTAATTGAATTAGGCAAGCATTAAGATACAAGACAGACCATATAAACACATTCTTGCTCATTATCGGCAAGCATTAAGCTGATCGTTGATTCAGTTTGGCCTTCGTACATCTGAGAATCATTTTCTCTACGACTATCGATTTTGTTCCACCTCTAGTTTAGAATGGCCATGTTCAAAAAAAAAAAAAAAATAATGTTCAAGCAACAACAATTTACGATTTGGTTAGACCGATAACCTTTAAATTTGTAATCGATAGCAGTTTTTGTCATTCACAGTGCAAAGAAACATTTTGGAAATGAAACATAACTGTTGCAATTGTCGGAACACGAATGTAATTGAATCGTAAATCACAAATTTTTTCGATTACGGGATTACAAGGTGGATAAAAAACCATAAGCAGTGTTGTGTATCGAAATATAACAATGTGCTATCGCATCGCTTATCGCGTAGCACATCGCCCAGCACATCGCTTTTAGCTTCTAATCTGAATTTAGCCTTTATAAAAGATCTAGTAAATTATATAAAAAAAAGTATGTAATATAAATTGTATACACATTTCTGTACGTAAATAAAATTCATTGAAAAATGTTTTCATTCACAAAAAAATAAAACAAAATAAAATATAAAAAAAAAAAACTTTAAAATAAAAAAATTTACAATGAATTGTGAAATTCAGGTTTTCCCCTTGTTTGACTATAAACGACCTTGACACATTTCTTTTCTTTAAGTTTTTTTTTTTATATCTTTTGTTTCTTTATTTTATTATTTCATTATTTCTCACTCGTCACTTGTGATGATGAATGAAGCTGAAGCTGATGCTGGCCTGGCCTGGCAACGTCAAACGACAAAATCAGCTGTCGGCATAGTGACCAGCAGCACGTAAAATGCATAGAAAAATATTACCGAAAGTAGGCGTGGCAGCAACGATTGCAGTAAAACATAATTATACACTCTTTGATAAACGAAATTACTTAAAGGCACAACGAACTTGCATGTTCAAAACATTTGTTCAGAGCTGCATTTTCATTATATTTTCTTGTTGTTGCTTTTTTTTTGTTTCCTATTGCCAAATGTCAGCAAACGTCAAACGGAATTTAGAATAACTGTAATTTAAACCAATTTGAAGGTTGCCAAAAGAAACAAAAAAATCACGCTGCTGGGTGCTGACATTTATCAAAGCGTTTTGAAGTGATTTTTCTGACATTAATGCGAGGCGTCGCCGTTGCCACTTTTAGTCAATTTGAGTCATGCCACACCAATTGGCCAAGAAAACAAAAATACCAATTTTCGAAAATGAAAATACATATATTTTTTTTTTTTTTTTTGCTGTATTTTTCTTTGTACTTATTTTGCATAAATCAAGGTTTTTAGAATTAAAATCAGAAGCGATGTATGAGAATTGTGAAATTACAAAAAAAAAATATTTGATATGAATTCAAATGCTTTGAAAATAAACAGAATATCAATCAAAACAAAGAGGGTCTGACATTGACAATCGATTGACCATCAAAATTTCGCCGTTTGTAAATTTATTTTCGTTTGGTTTTTTGCTCTACTTTAAAGTGTAAATATTATTAAATAATTTTTTTATTTTTACTTTTTTTTTTGTTGCTTTTAGTGTTTGTTGTTTTTTGTAATTAGCAATAATTTACAGTGAGTTGTTAACTAAATAGTTTAAATATGTTCAAATGTAATTTGAGTGTGTTTCAAATAAATAAATAACTATTTGTTTTGTATTATTATTCTTTTGATGTAAGCAAAAGTGTGCCTCTTGTTTAGTTTAAATGCAGCTTTTAGCAGTAATTAAACAAATTTTCATAAACAGCTGATTTACAAAATATTTGATTTGAACAGCTGATATATCAAAAAGGATTGCCAGCCATATAAAAACAATGTGGTTACAAAAACAAGAAATGAGTAACTCCAAAGCTTTATGAGGCCTTAAAGCATATCAGTCTCTAGACTACAGGCTGAACCACTTAGTCCAAACAGTTTGACAGCCCTAATACCCTGATCTTAAATAGTCACTTTTTAATTTTTGGCACCCTAATTTATCTAAAATAATTATATTTTCAGCCACCTAAAAACTTTTAGCTAAGACATTTTTTTTAATAAAAAAGTCTATAAAAATGTCTTCTAAAATAGCTGTACTTTTTTTTTTTTTAAATGCATAAGCTAATGCATCCTAACATTCTAATATTGTTTTTAAAAATTTCAGTGATCTATTTTCGTATTAGCCCATTAAATTTTATAATTGCATAAATCTTTCTAGAATATTCAATGGTTTAGGGAATTCCAAGGTCATTTTGAAAAACTAATACTTTGATTGCTCTTTCGCCTACTGAGAACATTACAAATTTTTATTTCTTTTAGGCAGATCCTCTTATAGCAGATTTTTTCCTGAGAAATCTCGAAATTTTCCTGAATGGTTCAAACTATTTTTGTTTTTCGTACATACATATTTTCTACTGGAAAGTGTTTTGTGGGTATAATGTAATCTATTCTCGACTTTTATTGCTACATACTAATGTAATCTGTCTACAAAAACTTTTATAAGAAGGTTTTATTAATTATAAACAAATTTAGTCATCAATAATCGACAACCGACAACATCGAATGTTTAGCTACGATTCTGATAATGCAGCCACCACCGCACAATTCAAGACAAAATCAACTAAAAGTGTCAAATGTAAATTATTTTAAAACTTAGGAACTAAAAAAAACAACAACAACAAAATATTGCAAAAAAAATACAACAAGCAAAAACTTAATAAGCCACTTGATGCTGCTGATTTTTAAATAATGAAACTTGGTTTGAATATATTTTTTTGCATTGCTCTGCCAACACAAAGTTCAAAAACGAACAGCATAAGAGCGAGTAAGATAGATGCATAAATGAAATGGAAAAAATAAAAAATATCAAGTAAACTATAAGTATAGGTACAAATAGAGGCAACCACCATGTACAATATACGATAATTTTTTAATACTTGAGCCGACTTGTGAACGCTGTCGAAGTTAGTCTCAGCACAGCCGCAACGGAGTGTGCACGCGCAATCGCAACAGCCAAAGCCAAAGCCAGCAGCAGCAGCAGCACCAGTTAAAGCCATTTTAAAGCGACAATTAAAAAAAAAAACAAAAAATATAGCCGCTACGCACAAAAAGCGCAGCTGAGTGTTGGCAATAACAAAAAAAAGGAAAAAAATCAAAGAGCAAAAAAAGTTGCAATGCAAAGTTGGTCCAAAGCCAAAGTTTGATGCTGAGTTCAAAATAAACAAAAAAAGAAAAAAAAATTAACGCGAAAATTCACAAGAAAAAACCGCACATTGCAAAATTGAAAATTTAACGAAAAAAAAAAAAAAAACACAAATTATTAAAGTTGCAAAATTTAAAATAAAGAAAAAAAATTATTCAAAAAAAAAAGTTGTCCCACGCCTAAAAAACAAAAAACAAACGCAAACGAAAAACTTTCGAAAATTTTTGAAAATTGTGCAAAGTGTAAAAAAATAAATTTCAAAATTGCATTTAAACAAACGACAATTATCGATAAAAATAAAATATAAACTTCAACAATAGAAATAAAACGAAATAATTTATTTAAAATTAAATTTTTGTATTTTGTAATAATTTTTTTTTTTTTATTTGAAAAAAAAAAAAAAAATAGTGCAAAAATAAAATAAATAAATAACGCATTTGCCCTTGAAAATGTAAAGCAAAATATAAAAAAATAAATAAACCTAAATTAAATTAAACTATAAAAATAAAACACAAAACGCATTAAAAGCAAAAAAAAGACAGCAAACTGTAAATTGACACCATTTATTTTTGTTCATTTTTGTTAAAAAAAAAAAAAGAAAAACCTAAAAATAAAAAAATAAAAAACTAAAAAGGCATTCAGAAAAAAAAAGTAAATTTTTACCAGACAACAAACAGACAAATAAAAAAAAAAAAAAATTGACAACGATGGAGTCTCCAAAGCAGGTAACTGAAATGTTTAGTTTATAAGCAAAACCAAAAAAAAAAAAAAAAAAAAATTGCAGACGTAAAAAATTTCAGATACATTTTTTTTTTTTTTGACAAGGTTTAATGTTGACAACAACATCCAAAAACATACATTACAACAACAACAAACATTGTAAATATAAATAAATTTGGGCAACAAGTTGTCAGTTTTAAAAATTAACGTTAAATATGATATTTTTTTTTCTATATTTTTTTTTGCTTATTTATTTATCTATTAAAAAAAAAAAAGAAGATAAATTAAAGATAAAAATGATGCGACAAAAAATTATAAACTGAATGGCACACATTACACGACAGTTTGGCATAAACATATGAATATGAACCTGCACTTTTATTTATTTATTTATTTTTTTTTATTAAGCTCATTGAATACCCTTCACGTATCAAAAAAAAAAAAAAAAACAAATTTATATAAATAAATAAAAAAAAAATAAGCTAATTAAAAATTATTTTTTTATTATAACGGCTCAAAATCATAAAAAATTTGAATAAAATAAAATAAAATAATCAATTTGGCTTTCGATGCTGATCAATAAATTATTCTTAAATTCTAATAATAAAAAATCTTATTGAAAAATTCTATTTATCAAATAATGCAGACATTTTACTATTTAATGGCGTAAATGGTTTCAATTTATCAAACAAGAGAAAAAAAAACATTAAATTGCAAATTATTTGACAGCATAAACGATTACTTTAAATCTTTTGTATAACTATTTTTTCACCTTTGCCACAATGAAGCATTTTGCCTTTGATTTTTCTAAATTGCATTCTATAAAAAAAAAACATTAAAGAAAAAAAAGTTTGATTGATTTGCGCAAATTACTTAAAATGGGGTGGGTGCCGAAACTTAATTTAGAATTTTTATAGTAAAAAAAAAAACCTAAGACTTTTAAAGTTTTTTTTTAACAAAAAGTTTATTGTTGCAAAAATGAGTTCTGATAAAACGTTTAAATATAAAAATTAAGTACTTCAAACCAAAGCTTAAATACGCTACACAAAACCACGTATAACAAGTGACAGAAAAGGCTGGACTGATAGCGCTACTTCCTTTTAAGCGTTACA
Organism: Leucophenga varia; assembly: GCA_018903435.1. Taxonomy (NCBI): domain Eukaryota; kingdom Metazoa; phylum Arthropoda; class Insecta; order Diptera; family Drosophilidae; genus Leucophenga; species Leucophenga varia. The sequence goes on from JAEIFJ010003025.1 coordinate 7,346,826, forward strand.
AACTCACTGAAAAATACTAGACACACAATATATAAAATGTTTTTTAAAAAAAAACCGTTTTAGTTGTTTTTTGTGCTAAAAAATAATTAACTTTAATTTTGTGCAACCTTGTATTCAATTCTTAAAATCGATTTATAAAAAAAAAAAAAATAAAAAAATAATAATAACACAGAAACACTTAAAAATCTTTATTGGTTTTGTCTATAATCAAAGCCAGCAACTTAAAGCATTAAATGACGCGGAGGTGTATTAGTTCTGAATTTAATTAAATCACTACAAGAGTTAAAGACCTCGAAAGGGCGCTGCTAAAGGTGGTAACTAATTATATAATAAACTCTTAAAAAAAAACATCTTCCGAACATACAATTATCTAAAGTCAATGGCACATTTTAAGAATTGATGACTCTTTAGTTTCGGACACGCTTGGATACAATTTTTTTATTTTTTATATTTTGTTTTAAATTATTTAGAAAAAAATACATATTCTTATTAGTAAACAATTTGATTTAAATAAATATTTATTTTATAACTCTAACGCAATTAAGCGACACACGTGTTGCTGTCGATCTTTTTTCCTTCTTATAATTCTCTACGCCTAAAACCATTTCCAAGAGCAGTAAAACCACTTTAAGCTAAAAAATATGTATTTCAACGCCTACTTTATTAAATGTCAGCAGCAGCAGCACAGAAGCCTTAATCAAGACGACAAAACCATTGTCAGTTCAAGCGGCGCATATTTTTTTTTTTGATATAATTAAAGTATTTATGTATTTATTTATACTTTAGGAAGCTGCCTCAAAAGAAATAATAATTTTAGACTTAAATTTTTAATACGATTTTCACTTTCGAAATTAACGCCAACGCAATGCCAACTATTCAACTTTGTATCTTGTAGATACACATATAACATTTAATATGTAAACCACTTCAGACACGCGCTCTTGCACTTCTAGAACTTTATATTATTTTATTTTTTTTATTTTTGATAATATTAAGCCAAAGTTGTTTTATTAAAACAAAGACAGCTCATTTGTAAATATAAAAATTTGCATAATTATTTAACTTTCGATAAATTTTTTTTTATTTACTCCCGCAAAATGAATATATTAAGCCGGCTTAAAAAAAAAAAAATTGATAAAATGAATTCTTAATTAATTTTATCACACTTATTGCTATTAATTGGCAACAGGAATTAATACATTCAAATGTATACGAATAGACGTAAAATTAAAATATTATATAAAGTGCGGGGGTCACCAATATAATTTCGGTTAAGACTTGCCTTTGTAAATGATTCTCAATTTATAATCGTTTAATCGAAATTAATGTTTTCACTTTAATTACACGTGACAGCGTTAAACCAAAGCTAATACGCAATTTTTGTTTAATTTTTCATTAAGTTTTTGACAAACCAACAATTAATCGATTTTTGCAGCAATTGTATTGTGAGTGAGTTATTTAAATTTAAAAATTCTATTTGGTAGCAAGTTTTTTACTTAAGTCTTTCGTTTTAATTATTTTTTTTTTTTAACTAACAAGAAAATTATTAAATCACGCCCACCAAAATTAGCAGCATTTGATTGCGTCGCTTTGCATTTTTGATACAAAATAAATTCATAGCGTTTCGATGAGAAGTTTTAAAGCGTCAAATTCTCATGATTAGAATTTCTGAAACGATTTGCGAGTCAACTTTATGCATATATATAGTAGATATGAATGTGTACAATATTTTTTTATTTATTATGTTTTTTTTTTTTTTTGTGAATATGCTGAGAATTAGCACAGAATGGAACATTAAAAAAAAACAGAGCCACCCAAAAAAAAAAAAAAAAATATTTAGTGAAGCGAGACAAAGACGTTTCCGGAAAGGGGTTTAATCGAGCGACGCAACCATATTATTAAATATTTTTTAATAACTGCAAAAAAATAAAATTATTATTCCTTTTAAAGCCGAATTAAATAAATTTTCACAGCCCAAAGCGCGTTAAAATTTGTAATAAAGCCATTATTTGTAAAGGACCACAGCTGTGACGGCTTCTAAATTTCAAATATAGAAGCTTTTTATCTCATAGTTTCCGAGATAATCGATTTAACACGGCGAAAAAAAAGATGAAAATAGCTAGTTCGACTCCCCTATCAATACTGATCAAGAATATATATACACTTTATAGGGTCTACCTAACCGCATTCAGTCTTTCTGTGCTGACGCGTTTCTATACCGATGGAAGGGGTCCATTAAGAAGCGGCTTTCAGTTGCTCACTGAGCAAAACATTTGTTGCTGAAATAGTGAAGAGGACACGAAAAAGGATATTAAATTCTGGCTTTTATGTTGCAAGTTCCTTGAAAACCAACTTGGAGATGCTAAATTGGTGAATCAATTCGGTAACGAGCGGAAAAAAGTATTACATATCTACAAATGTAAAATAAAAAGGAGATCCTCTAGAACATTTATTTCAAATACGCCCATGAAGTAACGCCATATAGAAAAAATTAACACACACACAAAAGGTGGCAAGCTAAGTTTTCATGAAGCAACAACGTCGACAATTCTGCGAGAATCGTGTCGCCTTCACTGTCGACAGCTAAAAAACAGCATCGAATCGAGTCGTATAGCGTTTGCCATTGTCATGTGCATTGTCTTGCATATACGATATTCTTTTTTTTTTACCGGCTTTATTGGCGCGTGACGCCACCACTAAACTAAAGCCGCCGCCGCCGACGCCGTCGTTGGAGACGTTCAACTGAAACGCAAAGTTTTACTTAAATACTCGTAATTTTTTTTTCTATTTGTAGATACATTTTTTTTGTGTGTTTGTTTCGCTCACTGTATACTGTAATGTGTACTCGTATCTAGATACATAGATGTCTCTGCGTTTGTCCGTCTGTCTGTCTGTCTACATACGTGTTTACGTGTATATTTATTTAGCTTTTTTTTCGCTCTCTGTTATGAAACGAAATTGTGTCAAGGTCGTATTTGCATGAACACGCTAAGCACATTCAGACTAATAGACAGACGGACAGTCAGTATGTTAGGCAGCCAGCCAGATAGATAGACAGATACAAAATGTATCTCTAGCCGGCTTTGTGGCTAACGTCTTTGAGCGTTATTGCACGTTTTGCGCATGCGCAGTTTTGCTCAGCTGTTTAACACTGTTTTGCAAACAGTTTCGCATTACAATTGACAAATACATACGTATAAAAAACAAGGTTTGATTGAAAAGTTTTTATGAACTTTTTATATATATTTTAAGTATAAGTAAAATCTTTTTAAAGCAAACGTCGCATATAAAAAAAAATATATTGAATATTGACTGATTGGCTGTCAGTGTAACTGACAGTTCGACAAACTGAATAAGTAGTGCGCAAATAATAATGACACAGACGACAAAATAATAGCGCAAAATGTAAATAGACATTTTTCGTATTGAATTCAATTACAATATTCGATCGATCGATCGATCGGTCAGTCGCTCAACGAACATCAAAATGCACTCATCACCCTTTGTCTGTCTGTTCGTTCGTCAGTTGTTCGTTGTCTATCAATGAATCTGTGTATTTTTTTTTTTAAGGAAAATTTGAGCGGCATGTGAATCTTTGATTTATTTTTAGCGTTTACATGAGTAGAAAGTTGCTTTTTTTTTGTATTAAATTATTTATTTTACTGTCGACAGTCTACAGTTTATTGACTTTGCACACATTTATTATCGATATTTCCCATAAAGTTTATGTAAATTATTTAATTTTGCATTTACTTAGTTAATGAGCTGTGTTGATTATTTGCTGATTACATAATACAATATTAAGGAAAAAAAGTGAAAAACGCTTTGCTGTTTAGGTCAAATGTCTAAGAATGTTTGCAGGAATGCTAAATATGCTGTTTATATAGATTTAAGAAATACTTTACAATATTAAAAAAATATTTTAACAAATAAGTTCAACAATATTTATATATTTTGTTATGATCCCTAATGCATCCCTATGTATGCATATTTGCTTAGTTGCATCGAGGGTTAGTTACATATATGTATGCTGTAAACTTCCTCATTGAAAATGTGTGCATAAATTCGTTGTTGTTTCGTTCTTCAGAAGTTTCATGGCAAAAAGATGTTTATGCCAAAATGAACTTTTTTTTAGAGAAGACACTAATATTATAATTTTCTGGGAACAGTTTTTTTAGAGCCAAATAGCGTATTTATAGCTTTTCTGCAACAAAAATAAATAATAAATTTTATTAAAACCATCGATTAAGATCGATACTTAAGTCAACAGATGAGTCTTAGCAATAATTTCCGCATAAATACAAACACAACAACATTTTAAATCGCAATGCTATTAGCAAGAGTCATTTGCTTACACATGCTATCCCTCTCGCTCCTTTATGTTGTTGTGTAAATATTTGATTGCCTAAAATACTTAAATAAATTTAAAGAAAAATCTCGATAAACCAAATAATTTCTTAAGCTCCAATTTGCATGCATGTATTACATTTATTGTTGTTTCTCATTTAAATATCTTCAATCTGCAGCAAATTAAATTTAAAAGTTGCATACATTTTTCTTTCTAATAAAAATCATTAATCTTGCCAAATAAATGTAAACAATAGCAAAATAAAGAATATCAATGCAAACAATCTGAAACCAACAACAACAGCCACTGCAGCAGCAGCAGCAACAAATCTCAAAAACACTCTAAATTCCACAAAATTAGTCATAATTCAGCGTGCAAGCTAAATCCGAACCAATCCAGTCCAGGCAGCTAAATCTGCGATTGCTGCTTTTGCTGTTGACAGCGCAAGCAACAAAAGCCAATTGACCAAAAAAAAAAAAAAAAAAAAAAAAAAAGTCGAAACCATTAATAGACAACAAAATCTAGATTGCTACACTTTAAATAAGGCTGTGTGACTACCAGAAAAACAAAAAAAAAAAAAAAAAAAACAAACAAACCAAACCATTGGAGAACCACACTAAAAACGCCAAAAACCTAAAATCTTGCTGCTGAAAAATAAAAGTTTCGAAAGGCGTCGCCCACCCGCGTGCGTCACTGGAATAAAAAATAACAAAAACAAATAAAATTTAAACGCGCGTTTAAAGCCTTTTACAGAAATTCCTTTTACTGCTGCAAAGCAAAAAACAAAAAAAAGGAATAAATGAAAAAATAAATGTCGCTTTGGATAGATCCGGGAATAGTTGATTCTTGACTATATTCTAAAGTCGGCATTTTTGCATTTATTGAGGTGTGAGCCGGATATATTGACATGTAAATCAAGCCCTCTCGCTCTTCCTCTCTCTCTCGCTCTCTCTAGTTGACAGTTAGAATACTAGATTGGCAGCGTGACACATTTTTATTGCTGACGAAATACAAAGCGCATAGCAAACAGCTGGCTTGCCTCAATAGCAATTGACTTTCTGAAGTCAACGAAAAAAAAAAAAAAATAGACTTGCTGTTGTCTGCACTTTTAATGTCAAATCTGAAGAAGTAGACTTTTTTTTTTGGAGGAAGAATTGAACATTTTACAATTTTAACGCCTTTTGTCGCTCACATTGGTGTCTTCAATTCGTTCTGCTTCTTCTGTCTACGATTGTCTTCATTTACGTTGACAAGCCCACCACCAGTCGTCGAACCGCTGCAGCCACTCCTTCAATACTATTAACCGTTGACTTCTCATTCTCGCCACAAGCTGTGTCTTCTTTGGCCTGTGCCTTTTGAAGTGATTTACTGCGCTTCAAAATGATTCAGACAGACATTTGCCGCTTTTGCTGACAACATTTTTCTTCTTTTTTTTAAACTTTTTTCTTCTTGTAATGAAATAGTTAATTGTTATGCTTCAACGTCAACTTTGTCTTCTTTTTTTGGCTTTTGGTGTCTGCTCGATCGCTTGACCTTCGCTGGCGTTTTTAATTGCACTTTATGCTTCTGTAACTTTGTAAAATGCAGCCACTAAAGTTTATTGTAAAAGAGCGTGTTAAGTTATAAAAAAAAGATTTTCAAATTAGATAAAATATATCTCAAAAGCGATATGCCTTGCGGATTTATTTTTTATGTCTTGAGATGTAGTACATAAAAAATTGATATTACAAACGATTGTTATCGGCTGACGTTAAGGGAAGAAAATTTTTATTTCGAAACTGACTTGCGAATGTTAATTTAATTGCTATACGAAGTAAAATAAAAAATTTAAAATCATAAAAAATAATAATAATAAAAAAATACGTCAAAAAGTTTGTTGCTTGAGTCTTTTGTTTTTGATGTAAAAATTATGTGTCCTCTTCGAAATTACTGTAATATTAAGTTGATATTGGCAAATACTTTCAATCTATCTTCAACAGCACACAAAAATCAAGGCAAAATGTTAGTAAAACCAAAGTTTTGATACCCAACACGCCAAATTTTCCAAATAGCCTAAATAACGCCGATTTACTTGGGCAAATTAAAATTCTAACTAGCTTTTTTTTGCCCCTTTATGGAAAGATGCGTCAAATCGATGTCCGTCTGTCCTTCTAACTGTTGTCGTTTTTTAAACCTCAGAAGCATTATTATTTTTTTAATTATGAAATAATTTTTGGCCGACAAACCGAAAAAATAAACATGTATAAATAATTCTGTTAATTTACATTAACAACATTCAGCATGTTGGCATGACATTGAGAATATGCTTTCGATTTTGCTGAAAAGTCTTCAGTTTAACACTTCAGTTAAAAGCATATATTACACTGTCTGTCTGCTACGTCATGGATACAAAAAAAAAATTTAATGATGTTCAAATAAATATAATTCAATTTAAAAATAATAATAAGCTACTTGTAGAACGTATTCCGTACTATGTTGTACCATCGTCAATAACTACTTCTACTTGTTTTGATTATACTATACTACGCAGCTTAATCTATAACAACAATGAGAACCATTTTTTTTTTTTTTGCAAAGTCATCAATGAAACGCCCGAAAAAATAAATTTATTTAAAAAAAAATTCAAGGCGTGCATCCAACTGTTACAAAATGCTACACTTAATGGGCTTTACGCTTAAAAATAACATAAATATGCTTTAATTATAGCCTAAAAGCAATCATAGCGTCTGCTAAAAGAACCCACGCAGCGTCACGATGTTCCCAAAAAATAATTAAAAAAAAAAAAAGACTCGCACGACCACAAAATTTATTAATATAAAAAAAAACAAGTCTATAAAAAATTAAGGAATATTTTGCACCCGGATTTGCTACAATTTGTTTAATAAAATATATATAATTATTTTTTTATTTTTTTATTATTTTATTTTTTTTTTGAACGGCATAAAGTCATTCAATCACGTGAATGGTATTGCAAAACAAATTATCACGCTTCAATTTATGCCGATTTGTTTCTAATTAAAAAGAACACAAACTCAGCTGACCAAAACTGCTAAACAGCTGACAATTTCTGGAGCAAGTAATTAATGATTGACTTGGGTTTGTCCCATAAAATGTACGGGCATATTGAGCAACAGATCCGTTTAAGTGTTTAACAAAAATAAGACAAAAAAATTAATAAATAAAATTGCTAACGGCAAAAACTTGTTTCATAAAACTGAAAGACGTCAACATGGTTCAAGTTCTTAAGTTTGCTATAAATTCATTAACATTTTTGTTATAATTTCTAATATAAAAAAAAAAAATGCCATTTCTAAAAGCGCTAAACAATTTTAAGTTTTTTTATACGAAAATATAATAGATTTATTTGACATTATTTTTATTTATTATATGTTTTATATTTATTTTATATTATTATTTTTTTTTTTTTTGTAAGTTTTATTTTTTATTTATTTAACATTACTTTCCAATTTTTTTATGCATAATATATGATCCGGTTGATTTTTTTTTTTTTTTTTTGTAAATAATTGATTTTTATGCAATTTTTATTTTTGTCATTTGCAATAATTTAAAATTTTTTTTTTTTTTTTAATAGCACCCACATTTAGCAACTCAAATTTTTAAATAATTAATATTATCTAATAAGCAATTAATTATTTAATTAAAACAAACACTTTCAAAATTAGTTGTTAAATTGTTATTTTAAAGCTTAAAGATTTTTATTTTTTTAAAACTATTTTAGTGCGGCGCGTGTAAAACATCAAGTTTGTTGCTTAAGTCTTTTGTTTTGAAGTAATTAATTTTAGTTCATTTTAACAATTAACTTTAATTTTAAGTTTTAAAAAATAATATTTTATATTAGCTATGCTTCTCTATTATTAACAAAATTAAAAAAAAAATATTGAAAATTATGTTGTTGTTGTTGTTGGTGATAAATTTGCGCAGCACGTGTGACAAGAACGCTTGAACCATGCGAATGTGCGAAAAATCACGCTTTGAAATATTTTATTTTTCAATAAATTATCAATAAAAACAAGTTTAAATTGCATTGAGTAATTTTTCGAGACGTAATATGCAGTTAATAAATTAAAAATTATTAATTTAACTGATGCGAAAATATGTGGGCGTGTTTTTTAAGTTATACAATCATTAATTCTTGAATTTTTCGATTCGATAAAAAAAACAACACATTTTTTGAATAAAAAATTAATAATAAAATTTATAATTAAATTAATATTTTTAGCACAGCGGTTTGATATATAATTTATGAACGTTTACCTCGGCATCGACATCTTTTAAAAATCGATTTTCACGCATGAATTTTGTTTTAGTTATGAGAACAGCCATAAATCAGCGGCTAAAGCGTCACTAGAGCTTTTTAAAACACAAAACTTTTTAAAAAAAAATATTAATTGAAACTGCATTAAGGGATGCCCATGGCCTCTACTAAATATCTCTTAGAAGTTTTCATCTAACATTATATTATTTGAAATACGTTTTCTAAATCGGTACAAAAATGTTGCGTTATGCTTTAAGATTTTGGAATACAAATTCAATACTTTAAATCTCACATAAATTAACTTATTTAACAAAAGGATTTAAATTTCATTATGCTTATTTTTATGACAAATTTGTTGTTCAATTTTATTAATTTTCTCGTTTTAAAGAATCATAAACTAACAGCTACGCTAAAAGATAAAACTTTAAAGGCGGCAAACATAAAATGAAACACTTTCAACGAAATCAAAAAAAAAAAAAAAAAAAAAAATTAAATCAAGAATAAATTTCATTTTAAGTTGTTGGGCCAATGACCCAAAGAACTAGTAAGCTTGTAGTAAGAAAACATCTTTCAAGAATTTCTAGCAACACAATCGACTATTGATTAATTTTGCTATTGATATCTTTAAATCACACAACTTGATTGGTTTTTTTTTTACAAGAGTTTCTCAAATAACAACAGAAAACGATATACAACGATGATAAAACGCAAATTGTCAAATTAACTCAAAAACAAAATTATTTAATGTCATTCGCATTGTGTCGCGAGCAAGCGAGCGTGCGAGCGTACAGTAGATCAAGCAGCACAAAGCGCCTCTACAACAACGAATTAGCACAAAATTAATTGTATCTTAAACAAACACAATAAAAATATAATAAATTGCTTATATCGCCAGTGAATTTGTTTTTTTTTATTATTTTTTTTTTTTTTTAGGCGAGAGTAGTTTAAAAAGTTAAAAGCTGAAAATAATTTGTTTTTTTGGAATTTTCTCAAATCGACAACATTTTTGACTTCTCCAAACAACACATTTATTTAAATACTTACCAAGTCTACCTCGTAGCCAGCTGTCTTAGCGTATTAAATTTCAATTTGTTGCTTTTCTTCTGAACTGCTGTCTGCTAACCACTTAAAACTTGCGCTTCAACTTTTAAAAAACATTTTTATTTGATTTATTTTCGTTAAAAATTTTGATACGTTTCACGCTTAAATATCAAATTGATTGCCAGCTGACAACTATTTATAACGCTTTTAATTAATTTATGCGCTGTGAAAATTTTGATTTACTTTCACCAAAACATAAATCTTTGAATAATTTTGTTAAAATATTTATTTAAAATAAAAAGAATGTTAGCACGCCAAAGTTTTACAATAAGTAAAAAATTAATGGAATTATAAGAAATTCGTTTAAATTCAACAGTTTCTATAAACGATTTTAATTATTGTTAGTGATAAGCTTGTTTGTTTTTTTTTTTATTAATTTTTAATTTTTTTTATGGATTTTAAAGTACTCAAAATTAACACCTGAGTAGGCAGTTTTTGCTATTTTTTTTTTTATTAAATTAAACTGAACTGAACTGCTCTTATGTTGTGGCATGTGCTCTTAACTATTCTAAAAGTATCAAACGTTTTTAAGAATTAATCTATTTAAAAAATAATCAAAATATGCCACACTAATCTCGACAACAGTTTCAGTTTAATTAAATTTACATTTAGAGAAATCCAATTCAGGATGTTGTTGCTTGAATCTGTAAAAAAAAAATACAAATAAATAAATTTAAAAATATTATAAAATAAATTTAATACGCACTTCTCCAAAATATCCTGTTTTTTGCGATCTTCGCTTGTTGGTAAACCCAGTTCCTTTTGTTTCTGATCAAACATCATTTTTTCAACCATGCTGCGTGTTTCACCATCCAAATCGGATAATTTTGATGGTTCTGGATTAATTTTACGTGTCGAAATTACAGGATCTGTAGTAACCAATTGATTCCACCAGTTCATTTTGTTGATCTATAAAAAATATTTTAAAAAAAAAAAAAATTACAAAACTTTATTTTGAAAATTTATTTCGATAAAACAAACCTTTTCCAGCGTTATGCAAACAGTTTTACTATCCTGTAGCACCCAAACAGATTCCTCTTGTTTTACCTCACCGCACAATTCGCCATCTATGATGAGCTCTTGACCTTTAAGTCCAACTTTAAGCGTTTTCTTGCCAATATTGACAACAACATCGCGCGAACGTAAAGCAAATGAAACATTGAATGGAATTTTTAGCTGCAAAACAAATTATTTTTTTTTTCTAGTTAAAAATAGCAACAGGAACAACTTAAAATAAAAATAAACACACACAATCATCAAGTGCCTTTAAAACACACATCAAAATTTCATCATTAAGCAGCCACCGCACCACTTCATAATAATTTGTGTGATTGAATACAACAAATGAATATAGTAATACGATATTAATGACTTTAGAAGAAAAAAAAAAAAAAAAGGTTACGCCTCATCTTTGTGGCTATTTTTATAATAAACAAAAAAAATAAAAAAAGAGCCGACACAACTATTTTTAGTAATTCTCATGCAAAAAGTATTATTTTTGAATTGAATTCGGCCGAAAAAAAAAAAAAAAATTTGTTTGGCATTAATGACGTTTTGCGTACATCTGCGCATAGCCTTGAGGCTTTCTTATTGTATGCAGCAATAAAAAAAAAAAAAAATTCTAAAATATAAAAATAGTACAGCGTGAAATCTTGATTAGCACCCAGGTGGCTGCTTGTCTGACATTCAACAAAACCACAAAGGTTCTACATATCTTTAATTCGTGCATCATATCTACACCTGCATCTTTGATATAAATACAACAACAACAACAACATTCAACGTAAACGTAAACAACGCCGCCCTTCACTCAATGCTGCTGCTAAATATCCAATTTTATATTCTTTGTCGTCGTTGTTCTTGTGCTGCCAGGCTAAGCTAACAATCTGCCTGACCAATCTTATCTTCGTTCTTTCATTTTTTCGTTTCACTACTGACTTCCTTGTTCAAGGATTTTTAAAGCCAACGGGAATTAAGTTTAATTGGTCTGTAACACTGTCAATAATAACCATAACCGCAACGGTTCAAGGACGCATAGCGTTTAAGAGTATAAAAACAATGTCTTATATAAAAAATAAAATAAAATCGAAACCAGCTCAAAATATAAAAAACAGAAATCCGGTTCAATCACCGTTCAGTGTGCACTCAGTCAGTCAGTCACTCAGTTAACAAACCAGCAGCCAATTAATAGCTTTGCATCGTTTTATAGGATAATGCAGGAATGCAGCAGCACAGGTTTTTTTTCAGTTGCACTTTTGTTGTTGTTTACGTACTCAAACTACCGAATTGAATATATAAAACTTGCATGCAATATAAGTTGAAAGGATATATCGATTACAAAGTATATTTTATATCCTTTTTGGTACTATCAATAGTCTTCGAAAGAACTTTGCACATGTTCACTGAGGAAACGATTATGAACAGGTTCACTGTTCGCGTGAGTGATATCAAAATCGCTGTAACGAACTTTGTACACAAAACAAACCGATTGTTTTTTTAAATCACTGCTGACGAATCAAATCACTGGCAAAAGTATTTTAAAAAAAGATTTCGTAATAAACAGTTTCACTGTTTACGAAGAGCGATCCACTAATTGGCGGTAACAGAACTGAGAAACAAGAATGTCGCAATTTACTTCTTTCACTAATTCGTTTTACATCACTCAGAAAAAATCACCGAAACCGATTTTGGTTTACTATGGGATAGTTTGCGAAAGTCTTGAGATCCTGCAATAAAATTTGAGCTGTGGGAAACCCTAATTGACAATCAAAGAGAAAATAACTTTCCAACTCCTACATTTTTAAAAAAATTCCTTTTTTGGTTATTTTTTTTAAAAAAAGGTTTAAGGTGCTATACTTGGTAATTGGCTTAAAGGAATGGTTTCAATTAATGCTTCTAGTACAAACAAATTTCATAAAAGATCGACTAATTGGCAAAAAGCAGAAAAATTACTTTTATCAGAAGCAGATTGTCTAGATAAATTGAAGCTGCAGTAATCTTCTTGTTTTTTTTTTTTTTTTTGTTCATTAAAAAAAAAAAAAAACAAAGCGGATGTCAAATTGGAATGCAGATTTATGAAGCTTTAGACAGCTCTAGTTGGTTTAAGCCAAAATAAAAATAATAATAATAATTCTAGTTGAAGGCAACTCTCATTTACAGAGACGTGACGGCTTGTGCCGTCACAAAATTCCATGGTAAAAAAAAAAAAAATAATTGGCTTAAGTTAAGCCGAAGTAGCAGCTGTAAAGCAAAAAAGATGCTGCTGCTTATTAAAACAAAAAAAAAAAACAGCATTGTTGCTAATTATGTTTATATTGCTGTCTACTTACAAACAAATATAATTTTTTTCTATATAAAATATAATAATAATATAAAATTCTTTTGAAAGTATTTAAATGTTAATGTTTGCAGCATTCAAGTTCAAAATCATTACACAAGAAAAAACAAAAGAGAAAACATAAACCATGGCAGCAAAAATGAAACTATTAAAATCTACGGACGAACAGACGGATGGACATAGTAAACTTATATAAAGACTTACGCCATGCCAAAAAAAGAACATAAATCACAGAAAATGTATAAACTTGAAGCATACAAAATATCTGTGACGTTACTGTAAAGCACAGTAGCTGCTGAAAAAAAAAACGAAAAATCAAACAGTTAGCAGCATGACTTCAGCTTTAAAAACACAAAACAAAGCAAAATATAATATATTAACACCTTCTTATTAACTTCACTAATGAAAATTAATAATTATATGCATTTGATTTGATGTTGTGCGAAAAATTGCAGCTTAATTATTATTTGCTGGCAACGAAAAAACAAAAAAAATTTATATAAATTAGCAAATGATGAGAACGTTTTTTCATTCAACTCGCATACATTTTTTTTTTTTATGCGACTACATATGCAATTAATTAAATAAAAACTTTGCAGCAGCTTCTAAAGTTATTAAAGTTAAAAGCCAGCCAAGTAGCTAGCTGTATGCAATTCATTATAATGCCACTCGCGCTACACTGCGGCACGACAAACTTGCCACCAACACCAACACCAAACGTCAACCAAATAAAATCAACATCTTCACCATGAAAAAAAAAAAACACTTGCCACTTTAGTTGCTGCTGCATAAATTTCAAGTCAAGGACTTGCGCAGCGAACAAAGGAATTTGAGTTTGCAACTAAATAAAAACAAAAAAAAAAAATAAAGATATTTATTAAAAATTATTTCAATATTTCGCTTTGAAATTTATTCAGTGCAAATCTTCCTACAGACACAACATCCAAATTAAATTATTTAAATTTCCGCAATTGAACGCAAAATAAGTTTGGAAAAGTTTGTGGGCGCAAAACGTGGCATGATTTTATAGTTAGGGTTTTGCTTTATAATAATTTATCGACAACTGCCTGTCAAAATTTTCGAACATCAGCGACGACATCTCCAACAACTTCAATGCGGATGTCATCATTAATGTATGTCGAGACTTATAAGCAAAAAAAAAAAAAGAACGGATGCTGAAATTTTGCATAGAATCGCATGAGTCTGTGTGGGATGCCTTGGAAGTATAGCAATATAACAAAATAAATATGTACAAGATATATTTTTTTTTAATTAATTAAAGAATTTGTAGCTTTAATAAAAAACTGGGTTGAATTTCGACGGAAAATAAATTAAAGTTGTTTAAGGTAAACTAGTTTGGAACAGTTTAATCATTTGAAACATATCGAAAAGAAAGTTCTTAACTTAAATCAAAGACAAAAGGACAAAGACAAAGCAGTGTTGGACCAAAAGCATAGTACTGAATTATTATTATATCGATTGTACCTAATAATGGTAAGGAACTTCTGATCTCAGCAGATCAGTGACGCCGCCAATATAAATTCACAAATATAATATAATAAAGCAGAATTGTTTACAGATGTCTAAGCAATCTGACGATTTAAGGACGCCATCTATTGGTAAAAACTAATGCATATTCCCAATATAATTTTATTATATCAATCTTCCATTCTAATCCGTTTATTTTTCTCAAGCGAAAAATAATTAATTAAAATTAGTTGATTTAAGACTGTTTCATTATTTTTTTTAAACACTTTAAACAAAAGGATTAGATTCAATGAAACTATTAACTCAAAGCCTTATAACTAGTTATTACCCTCTACTATTTAACTAATTATGTAACCAAACTAAAAAGTAATTTAAATTTCATATAACAACTACAAAAGTAAACCAGAAAAGCTTTAATTAATTTGACATATGTCGTCTTTAACAGCTGCGACAACTTGTCATACATGGTCCATTCTTAGCTACGATTTCTTAGAGAGGCAATTAAAGGCTTAACAGAAACACAAGTTTACTCGTTTCTTAAAAAGAAAATAAAAGAAACCACAAACGTAAAGCAGATTATATTTTATTAGCTGTTTTAATCAAGACAGAAAAGCACAAATAAAAATGAATATTTAAATAAATAAAAAGAGACTTAAGAATACTTCTTTTTTTTTTATATAGGAACTATCGATACCTACGACAAGAAAAATTGCAAGTAACATGTTAACTAAAGGCAGCACACACGAAATAAAAAAAGAAGAAAAATAACAAGCATTATGCGAAAAAATTCCATTTTTATTTTATTTATATCGTTAGATAATATTAATATAAAATATATACCATATTATAGTAAACGAACTTGTTCTAATAAGAAGGCTTAACGCAACAGAACAAGCTATTATCATCAAGTGGCAAAACAACTTTTGGTTTTAGTTTCAATTTTAAGTTGAAATGTTGGAATTTTTGTTAGTTTTTTTTCATAAGTGGACAGCAGCCGGCATTTAAGTATTGCTATCAGTTTAAAGATCTTAAAGAATGTTAAGTTGATTTGATATTTTGATATGTATTAAAAGAGAGAGAGAGATAGATACTGTATCTCATTTGACATAAAGTACTTAGATATATGATGAGATTTTAATGCAGCAGCAGAGTTTGAAGATGAACGCTTTTGTTTAGGCATTTTAGACACTTCAAACAAAAAAAAAAAAAGTGTTTTAAGTATTTACAATTTAAATAGTAAATAAAGTAAAATAGTATCGATTTAGTCAGTGATAACGATACTGACAATTGCTTGAATATCGATACCGCGTAAAAGTGTTGAGAGACATCGATGTCGTTTATTTTTAATTGAGCTCTTATAACGCAGAGACTAAAATAAGAATGAGACGTGAAATGCTTAAATTTAATAGGCTCTTATGATATTTTAATGGTAAATATATGTAATTCTGTATGCAAATTCACCTCATACGTGTATATATTTGTGTATGCAAATACACCACCTACTGAATATGGTGAATAAGAAATTCATCACCTACTGAATATTGTGAATAAGAAATTCATCACCTAATGAAGATGGTGAGTAAGAAATTCACCACATACTGAGTATGGTGAATAAGAAATTCACCACCTATTGAATAAATGTTTTTACGTAGCGTTTAATAACTTCGATTTTAACTGAATTTAAATTTTTTTTTCTATTTTTAAATTTTTTTGTTTTCATTTCTAGCATAAATTTTTGCTTTACGTTGATAACATTATCGTTGTTGTCTTTATGTCTTTGATGACGCTGCTTATTGTCTTATTCGACGCTATTTTGGTTTCGGTACCAGTCACCAAAATCTTTTTGTATATATTAAATATTTAAATTTAAAAAATCAGTAGAATTAATCAATATGTTTTTTTTTTCGCTTTAAAAAGAAGCAATACAAAACAAAAACAAACAAGACTAGTTATAGTTTCTTTTTTTTTTTTTTTTTTTTTGTTAGTTTTGTTTGTATAATCGTCAATAATAAATATTTTGATAAACATTTTAAATGTTAATGACTTTTAAAACTGTATTTGACGTTTGACTTGACCTAAGCTGAACAAAGTCGAAACCATTATCCTCATTTAGAATAGAAGTAAGATTTTTTTTTTTTGATGAACTTGAGCGCATTAGTTGAAAAAGATCTTGAAATTTTTTAATGGTGATTTTTTTTTAATGCTTCGTCTAAGTGTAATGTCCGTCTGTCTGTAAAATAGATTGTTACTTCCTTTTAGCTTAGCATGCTATCTCGTTTTTTTTTTGAATTAACATTAATTTGCATATTTTTTATATTTCCATAAATTATGTTTATAGCACAACAAATTCATTTTATTTATGCTGAATTATACAGTAAACTTTTATTTTGATTTGAAAAGTTAAAATTCATAGTTTTCCGTTATTAGAAAAAAGTATGCAAAGTCATCTTTAGAATAGACTCTAACAGGTAAAATTTTGTACTATGTTTCTCTTTAGTTTTTTCGTATAGCCAATGTCGTTTGTCAACATCGCGCCGCAAGACATATAAGTGTGCCAAGTCGTGGCCTGGCACACTCGCTACTCTATGCATTATACTACTTTGCTCATTTCATGGTTTCGATCTATTCTGCTTGTTTGCATGGTCGTTTCGTTTCGATTCATCAATCGATCGATCGATCGAACTATTATTCGCACATTTCAAAGTCATCATTCTACTCTTTGTGTATGTATCTAAATAAAATATTACTATCAAGTCAGTCAGTCATTCACTTTACTATTCATTAATTCAGTTTTATATGCTTATTTTGTGTTTTGTTTTTTTTTTTTTGGTCTTAATACTTTTAGTTTATTTAATATTTTTTTAGCAATATCATCTTATGTATGTATTCTTCTTTATTGTTGCTGTTGCTAGTAATGTTGCTGCTACCTCTTGTCTATATCTAATGATGTGCATTTAATGATCTTTTTGTATGTTTTGCCTATATAATTTGATTCTTTCATTTTGATTCTCATTTAATTTATGATTTCCTTGTATGATTTTTTTTTTTTCATCTTTTATTTGTTATAATGTAAATTAAACGTACAATTTCTTTGTTATTAATTTAATTTTTTTGTAAATCATATTGTTTTTTTTTTTTTTTTTTTTGTAAATAACCTTCAGATTTTTTATTTTCTTTTAAAGAATTAATCAACCTAATATTGCTTAGTAATGTTATGAAAGTAGTTTGGTATGTGTATAAATAGTAATTGTGGCCTTAAGCTGTAGTAAGAGACGATTGTGGCTATATTGACTTGGAGGCTAATCAAAATATGGATCTTATATCTGTGGCATATACAATTGTCCAAAATTAATTAAAACAATAATAAAGTACTTCAAATACAAACAAAAAATGGCGGGCTCTTCATTTAGTGATTCGGATCAAGTGTTCACAATGCCTTTGTACCGCTAGTTCGGTTCACGAACTGTCAAACGGCGAATCGTTTCAGTTGAATCGGTTTCTATGTCCGTTATGGACGTTGAGACCATCAAACCGATGAGTCCCACAACGTTTTTATTTGAGAGGCAACAATGCAAGTTTAAATTCTAGACCACTAAACCAATGCATTAGGCACATTTGGTTCTATCATAAAGTTGACTTTCTTATTTTCCCATAAAAATAATGTTTTGCATTAAAAAAAAATGGTATTTTTTGGTATGTTTTCATACTAGCCCCAAAATGCCGAAAAAAGCCGAAATGCTGAGAACGTATTAGCACACGCCGGAGTATACGCTAGTAAGCTAATAAAATGTTTGCCTATCTGATATGGGATCTTATTTTACTAAACAATGGTCTCTTATTTTTTTTTTTTTTTTTTATCTTAATTGAGTATTTATAGTGCCATTCTTAGTCTAAGATTTTGACAATGTAGCCTAGAAAAACACTACATTAAATATTTCAAAATTAAATTCAATAAACGAAAAATATTTGTAGCTATTAATTAGCTTAGTAACAGAATAGAATCAATATTGATTTTGTATATTGTATTTTATTAGTCATACTAGGTTCTATAGTAAAATGATTTTAATTTAAAACACATTTACATTTTTCTGAAATACCACGAAATAAAAAAAAAAATCAATATAAAATCATAGTTTGACGTCACAAAGAACTTGAAAGAGTTTACTATAATATTTTAAAATAAAATTTTGTACAAGCCAATACAAGGCACTAAACAAACATAAGATGAGATGAGATGAGTCAAACAAACAACCACAACAACAGAAGCCACATAGAAATTCCCCCTACACAAGTTTATTAAACTATTTAAAAAAGATACAAAAAAAAAAACAAAAAGAAATCAACAAACAGATTTAGCAGTTAACAGCGGTAAGCGTTGTCATGACACATAATTAAAAAAAAAAAAAAAAAGTAATAATAATAAAATTTAAAAACTATAAATGAAAAATTAGTAAAGCTTTTGATGCGATAAGAAATTAAACGATTAAATTAGCGAAAGAAAATAAAAAAATTAAATTTATGCATACATTTTTTTTCTTTTTGTAACGTGACACACATCACACTTGCCTTTCGGCTAAAACGTTCGACGTGTGGCATGTGTCGTATGCAAAAGGGTCAAAGCAGAGCCATGAAGTCTGGCATGTACCAATGAAATTTATACATTTACGGTGTGCAGCGTCGTTAGGGGGAAATACATAGCTACAACTTTGCATATAAATAAAAGACTAACATAAAAAAAAAATATTATTTTTAAAATTCAATAAGCCGCATTGTAGCTTATTCAAGCAAATCGTATGCTTTCATCTTGTGTCAACGCAGATTTCGAAGAACTCAAACTGTTTTGCATTTTTAATTATTCAAAAACAAAAAAAAAAAAAAATCTAACCAAAAGCGTTTTATTTATTTTTTTAACTAAGCAACAAAAATATTGATTTTCTTTTTATTCTAAAATTGAAGCTGTCTTCTATTCCATTTATTCTATTTATTTTATTTATATCTCACAAAAACATTTTGCTCTAGAGCAAGTGGCATTGTTAAACACTTATTTGAGTATCTAGCGAAAAAAAAGAAATAAATAAAAATAATAAAAAAAAAAAAAGAACTTGAATTAATTCATATTTATTTTCGTATCTGGCTGTGTCAGGTAAACATTTTCAAACGTAACATATCGAGAACTCAGCTGATTCGTCTTTTTCTTTCAATCCACTTCAAATTAAACGTCAAACAAAACATTCGACACATGTAAATCTTTTTTTGTTGTACAAAAATAAAATAAACAAAAAAACAAAAACTAAAAATAAAAATAATTGTGCGCGTCGTTCATCACTTAAAAGGTGAGAACAACTTGCTTGACAGACATTTAATAAAAAAAAAAAAAAAAAAAAAAAACTATTCAGATATATCTATACTCTGAGGCTCAGAGTTTATCAAGTGTCCACTGGTAGCATTTATATTGGTAAAGGCTATGCAAACATAGCATTAAAGACACATTTTGTTTACATATCGTGTCTTGTTTGATATTGAAATTTTTAACGTGTTTGTAAATACTTCTAATGTCATTTTAGTTAGAGAACATTTAAAATATTATTTAACTTAACAAATGCGGCATGTATTAATTGGTCAGTGACCTGATTTTATTTTTTAGATGACAAGCATTGTTTTATGCTTACAATATTTGAAGAAATCGTTCATTTATTAGAAATATATTAGAATTTTGTGTTTTTTTTTTTTAAAGATTTATTTAAATAATAAAAATAAATCAGCTGTTTATAAATATAAATGCAGCTTTTAAACTGCTTATCAGCTGTTTAAGTAGTTATCAGCTGTTTAGAAATATAAAATCAGCTGTTTAGGCGCTTATCAGCTGTTAATCAAAAATAAAAAACAGCTGTTAAAATGCTGTTAAACAGCTGTTTACAAATATTAGCTATATAACCGTAAATCAGCTGCTAATTAAAAAGCTGCTAATTAAAACAGCCTTTGCAAGACAGTTATGCATAAGCTTTAGAGAGCTATAAATGTACATGTATGTAGGTACGTTTTGTGGCACACCACTCCGCTGCTAACGTTCAGAGTTATTACACAAGGCCCCAACCATTAAATTATCATATTTTTTTTTTTTTAGTTACTCTTCATCATGGTTTTAGCAGACGTTTTGCTAGACAAAAGACATCTATCAAATATATCAATGACTAACATTTAACAAATATGAACTACGTTTACCTTTTCACCTCATACATATTCAAACAATTTTTTTGTAGCGTGAAAGTCCAATGAGTTTAACAAATTATCTAAAAAACCAACATTTACTTAGCAACAAACAAATAAATAAAATTTGTAACTTAATTTTGTTTGAGTTGCAAATTTATATGCCCAAAGGCAATTGGCGGTGTTTACAAAAAGAGTTAAACCGATGCGAATAAAATGAAGCACTTCAGAAAGTTTTTAATTGCTGAAATCAATTGATTAATTCAATAATTAGAACGACCTTAAAAAAAAAAAGAAAGGTCAAAATTTGTTAAAAATAACTTTGTAAAATTTTTAATTTCACAGTAATTGAACAACATAGAATAACGTACAAAAATATCTTATAAATTCACAAAAGCGCGGGAGGTAAAGAGCATAAATATAAAAGTTTAAAATTAAAAAAAAAAAAATAAAACAAAAGCAAAAGCAAAAGCAAAAACAAAAACAATACAAATGCAAATCTAAAATCCGGCAAGAAAGTCTCAAAACATGTAGGAACAAGCTGTGATGTGTTTTTTTTTTTTTTTTCTTTATTATTATTTTTAACGGTAGAGGTAAGCGGCAGCGTAGCAACATGACGTCGAGAGCATCAGCAACAGCAAAAAGACCAGCTCCGGCAGCACTGACGCCAAACGCCGAACAGCAAGTTAAGCGCTTAAATTCAAGCGATATAAAATTCAGTTTGATTCTTGATGTTGGATAGATCGGTTCTGGCGCGCGCATAAAGCTTAATAAAAGCATGAAACGATAATTCTTAGTGTCTTCGATTTTTTTTTTATTTTGTTTTGAAAAATTGCCAATATTGGAGAATTTTTCGCAATAAATTCTAAAAATAAACACAAAAAAAAAAAATAACGTCGACGTCGCCGCCACTTATTGAATTTGATTTTTCGCAAACATCATTAAGAAACAAATAAATACAAATAAAAATAAAAATAATAAGAGGAAGCCAGAGACTGATTGAAAACAAAAGAATTTTAAATAAAATACACAAATTATATTAAAAAAAAAAAATACACAAACAAAAGCAAAAAATATTTGTGATACTAATTAGTAAAATTAAAAAAAAAAAAAACAAAAACAAAGACTTTTTGAAAGAAAATTTCAATAAAAACAATTAATTAAAAAAAAAATCCACAAAAAAAGTGACAAAAATACATTTTGTGTAAAATTAGCTAAAATAAATTTTAATTTAATTAAAAATGTAAGTAAAAATAACAAGAATTATATAAAAGCCAATTTTATGCGAATATTTTCTTTAAAATTTAATAAAACCGAAAAAAATTATGCGCTATATAAAACGCAAGGCAAATTTGTTATAGTTAAAAATAGTAATAAGAATGTTTAAAAGTGATATTACCATTAAAATATATTTGTCAATGCGAATGTAATAGCTTTTGCGAATGCGAATGTTTGTCGTTTAAGAATTTTCAGAATAAAATAAATTTAGACATATTAAAAAAATTCTAAAAAAAAGCATTGCATTTTAAATAAAGGAAATAGTAATAGATTCGCACACTTTTTTTTTGCGAACGTAAAAAAAATCATTGTTTAAAAATGCGAATGTAGCTCAATGCGAAATAATTATTTATTTTAAAATTTAATAAATAAATAAATCTTTTGTACACAAGCAGTACGTAAATGCGAACATATAAGTTTAATGCGAATGCAAATTCAATTTTTTATATATAAAAAGTCAGTTGAAAACGAAAAAAAAATGTATTCTATGAAAAATTTAAAAGAAAACCCAGAGCCGCAATTATAATGCAAATGTAAAAAGAGTATTGAAATATGTATGAAATGTGCGAATGCGAAACGTTATGCGAGTAATTTATGCAAATTATTTGTTTTTGCGAGTGCGAATTTATGTTTTCTTGTTAGTTACTATTTTTACATTAAAACATTAAGAGAATAAAATTATTAAGAGAATACATTTTATTAAAACTAAACAAATTATAAAGCAATTTTTTATATATTTTTATTATTCAGAAGTAGAATGAGCGACGGACAGACGATCATAAGATATACTGATTGTTTAAACATTTTAAAAATGTTAACAAAAACAGCGTTGAACCATTTTTTTTTCTGAATCAGATATAAACAACAATTACAAAATGTAAACAAAAATTTTACAAAACGTTAATAAACAAAAAAAAAACAAAAACCTGTACGAAACCACTTATCAAACGCTTAAGCAAAAAAAAAAAAAAATTAAAATAAATAAAGAACTTCCGCATATTAAATAAAATTTTACAAAAATCAAATACAACAAATTTAAATTGTGTAAGCTTTAAAAATAAAAATATATAAAAAAAAATTTTTTTTTTTTTTTCAAAAATACTTGAAAACTCACTGCACAAAAACAAAAGACTTAAGCAACAAACGCGCAACGAGTATTGAGCACTTTAAACAATCTTTAAAAGCGTGCTAAGCTAAATTAACGCAAAATATATTTTTATTTGACGCATTTTTTCGTTTATTAATTGAATTAATTAAACAAAAAAAATAAATAGAAACAAAATTTAAATTAAATAAAATAAAATTTATAAATTAATGCAATAAATTGCTAAAACGGAAAAAAACCAAAAAAAAAAAAAAAGTAAAAAAGAGAAAGGTGTGCGCAGACAATTTGAAATATAAAACAAATAAAATCAAAACAAAAAACTTTATATAAAATTAAACATTTTTAGAAACTTTTAAAACGAATTGATTGCCTTTTGCTTTTATATTTATTTTATTTCGCTCCTTTACATTTTTATTTATTTTATTTTTTTTTTTTGCTAAAATGGTTATAAATTTTAAAACGAGTTGCCTAACTGCTTAAATATGCAAAACAAAAGCAAAAAAAAAAAAAAGTGTAGCTTGAAAAAAAATTATTTTTGTATTGTTTTTTTTTTATAGATTTATAGACTTTAAAATTTATGTTTATTCTAGAACAAAAACTAAACCTTTCTTTTTTTTTTTGAACTTCCATTTTTCAGATGAATGATCAACATTGGCATATACCGCGTGCATCGCTAGCATCGAATTCATCGGCTGCCTCATCTGCTGCATCATCAGCAGCATCGGCAACTTATACAAATAAATCCCGTCTACAACAACAACAACAACAATTGCAACAACAACAACAAAATCGAGCACAACGCACAGAAACTAGCGCAGCAGCAACAGCAGCCGCTGCCGCAGCAGTTTTAGTTGCTGCCGGTAAACGTGGCTCACGTTCATCGCAAGGTTCAAGTGATAGCAATAATAGCACAAGAGTAAGTTGCATAATATTTAAAAATTTAATTTTCTAATAAATTATTAAATATTTTATTATTTTTCTTTTATTATAGAGCGCTGCTTCCGGTTCACTGCTATTGACGGCAGCAAATTTGGAACGTTTCGCTGAGATACACAAGAAACAAGAGCGTCAAAATAAATTACCCGGCGTACATGGACAGATATCAACAACAAATTATAGCACAAATCTAGTGCATGCCTTGGCGCCTTGCTATACTAATTCAAATGGCAATGAGAACAACAACAACACCAACAACAACTTAAAGGATACAATCATACCGATTGATCCAAATTTAGAATATATTAAAACCAAAGATCTTGATACCGTTTCCATAGCCAGCTCAATGCATTTTACTATGGTTAATGGCGAAACGGGTGCAGCGAAGAAACAGAAACGTGGTCTCTGCGATCGTGGACGTCAGGTTACGGTGCTCATTGTTGTCATGAGTACCATATTTATGTTACTCATTATGGGCATGGTTTATGCATTAGAAAGTAAGTATATATTTTATTAAATTTAAACTTTTACAAATTTTACTTATTATGTTCTCTTTTTTTTATTTTAGTGCGCGCACGCGTTATGCCTAAAAGCTAACATTCAAAAAACAAACATCCTGAAAGTGCAAAAACAAAAAAAAACAAAAAAAAACCTTCGTAGTTATGCATTGTTTTAGTTTTTAAATTTATTTATTATTATTTTCCCACAAATTCACACACACACACACGCATAATTTCTTTTTACAAATCAAAAATTGTTAAAAACTTTTTATAGGCATGCAACTAATTTATTTATTTTTTCACGCTGAGTCATTCAATTCAAAACAAAAACAAAATATTTAAACCATTTTAAAAAAAGATTTTTCTCGTAATTTCTATTATACATACATAATTGTCGTTTGTCTATATGCATAATTTAATTAATTAATTATTTAGCAAGTATTTAATTACTAAAATTTAAAAAAACAAAAATGAAGAACAGAGATGTTAAAGAAGAAATCAAGACGCAAGAGTCATACGCACAATTTTCAAAAGAATAAGCAAAAATTCTAAGTTTTAAAAAAGAATCGAGCGTATTTCTAGTTCACACAAAGCAAATTATAATAATTATAATGATGATAATGATGTTGTTATGATGTTAATGATGTAGTTAGCAAATGTATATATGTAAATTTAATTACACGTTTTAATTTTGTTTGCATAATTGTATTCCATTACAAAAAAAAAAAAAACTTTAAGTTATTTAGCCCTGTGATATGTTTAATAAAGAATTTAATAATTGATTTAAATGTTTTAAAATGTTTTCTTTATTTTATTATTATTTTGCATGTTCACATGAATTGATTGTAAGTATTTTTATTCGATTTGTACTGAAAAGACTTTTTAGACTGATAAGACAACAGGCCGAATCTAAGCTCAGCACCTATACTTGCCAAATAAAACGACAATATCATGGATGGCATACACAGCCCTCTCTAAAAATGATACATAAAAAACGATTCGAGTAAGTCAAGTCAATTGCTTACTAAATGATTGACTCGTTTAGCTTCGGTTCGAATCGACTTCATTTAGAATCGATTCAGATACACGGACAATTTGATCGGATGATTGATTGCGTCAATCTTGTACAATTTTTGCCATGGAAATTGTAGCCAACCGATCATTTTCGAGGTATTTAATATGCTAAAAATCGAACCAAAATTTTTGGCAAAATTTAACCCATTCATGGCTAAATGAAGCTCATTTCCAATTATGCGCCGCCTCACTTTTACCTGGGAGATTATTGAAGGGAAAAGTTTATACCTATAAACCACAGCCCCTGGACTAGCTGAAAGCCAACATACGCTGAGAAATTGCCCGTATTCCCAGAAATATGCTTCAAAAAGTGATGGGAAAAAAAGAACGAAGAAAGAGCAAATCTTAGCCCGGCAACACATGGCAAAAATTTGACCGATATCATATTTTGGAAATGATTAAACAAGTTGTACCTATCCAAACAAACTGCAGAATAAATACGTAACAAGATTTTTTCAGTGAAGCTCAAGTGAAGCACTGTAAACCTAAGGGATCTCAGAACGGAGCAATCAGAGAGCAACAAAATAAAAAAGAATCAAACAAAACTATGGATCAATGATTCATGCGTATATTCGAGTAAATATATGAACTAAATCGAAGTGCCCGGCTAGCCAATTCGGATAGAGTTTATGGATATAACCGATGTAGAATTCTAATACATTCATATGTATATGCTTAAATTTTTTAGTACCCCAAAAATAACACAACCCTTATAAACCATGCTTTACTAACAGCATGGTTTAACAACTTTTTCTAAGTAACTATAGCAACCAGCGTCATATGCCAACAAAACTTCTTAACAAGAGCAGGTGTAACATTAGGTAAAAAGAAAAAACAATGCCACTCACCTCCACCTCCTGCAGTGTTTGTGTCCAGCTGTATTTATCTAATGTACAACCATTGCCAGCGTTCGGCTTTAATTTTCCAACTTCATCTTTTTCCGTTTCATCATCAACACTTTCGATGGGTTTTGAAACATCCTCATTCTGAGCAGTAACATGTGCACCATCGCCGGCAGCAGTACCATCTAGCAGTTTTTGACGTTTTCTATGAAAAAAGGCAGTACAAAAAGCAATAAATTAACAAAAAAATTAAATGCGTGCAAATGAATTTTTTATACTTCTGTTCCTCCTCTTTAATAATGGCCACAGCTTCTTCATCGGTTATATCGCAGATCTTGCTGTCGTCAATTTCTTTCTGGCGCGCCAAACGTTCAGCACGTTCCTTTTCCTCTTTGACGCGCTGTGTTGCCTCACGTTGTTTCAGTTTCTCGTTGTGCTCCTTCATCGCAATCTCCGACTGTTTGCGAAATACATCAAGTAATAATTTTTCCCATTCTGCTTGTTTGGCGCCGGTATAAAAATCAGTTTTACGACGTAAAAAACTGGCCAAGGTTTGCAGAAACTACAAAGAGAAACGCAATTAATTTAAAAAACAAAGAATTTGCAAAGAAAGAAAATTTCACTTACATGCGGCACACCGCCGCTGTGCTTTCGGCTAGCGCAAGCAATATATGATCGAATTGTGTTTCCTCCGCGGACATTTTAACGTTTAGTTAAGCTACACAAAAAGCACGTTCTATTCGACGTTATTTAAATTATATTTAAGTTATAAATAAATCTAGAAACTTCGATGACAATTTGACAACTTCTACTACAACTTTACTTTGTCTGCCTTTAGTATCGCCTACTTTGTCTATTGTCGGTCCGTGCGGTTGTGCATTTTCTTCTTCTTCTTTACAATTTGGTGCGATAGTGTTATCGACTACACAGCAAAGTTGTTATCGGTTTGTTTACTATAATCGTTGGCAGTCGGTTTGCGATCGAGCAATCGGTTAGTTATCGGTCTAATGTGCCAATTTATTATCCATCTTTAGTGTAATCCGTTAATAAATGCTGCCAAATTACAAAACTATTAATTGAAATTTACGAGGAATGCTCCAATAGTATTCGATCTTCATAAGAAATGAACTGCTGCTCAGATAGGCCATGAAGCACCGCCCGCAACAATAGTGGTACGATATATTCCATTTAACGGTTTCGCGGCACGTTTTCAATTTGGATTCGCGACGTGCGGACAAGTATTATCGTGTTGAAAAATCACTCTTTCGTATCGCTCAGCATAAAAACCCATCCAATTCATGAAATATTTATGAAACCCAGCTTCTGCTCTTTATTTAGGAGAGTTCGATATATCACACCACGCTGATTCCACTAAACGTAGAGCAGAAGCTTGGATTCAAAAGTACTTCATGAATTCGCCTAGTTTAATGTACGCTTTCAAAAAACCCTATCATTTCTGTGGATCAAGCACTGATGAAAAATCACCTCTCGGCACCAAAACGCCTGGCTTTTAAATAATTTTCAGCCTTTCAAATCTCTGGAAATGATTGCTTGGTTAACTCCCATTGAATCTGCAAGGTCTTGTTGCGTTTGACATGGTTTTTCGTCGAGTAATTCCTCCAAACTTTTTCGGCTGATCTGTCTCCTATGTTTTTTCAACCTATTTACGTAAAAACTTACACTTAAAGGATAAAGGGGTACACAACGTTTGTACAAAAGTTTGAATATGAAAAAAAAAAAAAACAGGAAATCCTTCATAAGTGAATATATATTTTTGATCAGCATCGAAAGTAGAGTTAAAAGACGATGTTCATCTGTCTGTCTTCCATATAAAATCGAATACATTGATTTTTAAAAAACCCTTACTAACTTCAAACATTTATTCCATTGCAAATTTAATGGTTAGTACCCATAAAATCTACATAAAATGTCCAAATATTCAAAATTCCTTATTATGTATTCCTTACATATTTGTATTCCTTACATATTTTTTTATTATTCTTTAATATATCACATAAATACGAAATACATTGTATAAGAATCTATAAATATAAACACAGAAATAGCTTCATAATATGTAATATTTACTCCACATGCAGAATGCCGGCATAATAAAAATATCTTATTGCCGCATGCAGCGCAAAAACAAAAACAAAAAACAGAAAGAAAAAAACAAAAAATTCTTGAACAACTAC
Organism: Leucophenga varia; assembly: GCA_018903435.1. NCBI lineage: Eukaryota > Metazoa > Arthropoda > Insecta > Diptera > Drosophilidae > Leucophenga > Leucophenga varia. The sequence goes on from JAEIFJ010003025.1 coordinate 7,375,513, forward strand.
AGATACAATTTTTATCTCATGGATGCACGTGCGAGAGCGTCACAGTCACAAAGAGCAGAGCGTTACTTTGTGCAAAGCTCTCATTAGCATCTCAGCGCATACTCACATAAACAGCGACTACAACAATTCGAAATATATTTTTATACTCGAATCAGTTTCGTTCGGTCTTCTGAAGGAATCAGACATAAAATCTGAAAATAATTCAAAGTGAACTTTAATAAAAAAAAAAGTTTCTGTTAAAAAAAGTGCTCTAAGCAAAAAAAAAAATATCTGAAGGAAAAAAATTTTTCTATATGTAAAGAAGCAAGAAAAAGTTTTCATCAAAGTTTTGCAGTGTTAATTTTTCAAGTTGAAAACAGTTAAAACTGTGAAAATTGACAATTGTGTAAAAATTTTCACGAAGAAGAAAAAAAACTAAAAGATAAAAAAGTATGCAACTCTTTTTTTTTTATTACAAAAAAATTTTTTTGCAAAGTGTTAAACTGAAAAGTTTTTTTTTTTTATTATTTTAAATGTGTTAAAAAAATATTTGCAAATTTATTTTCAAGTTTAATTGTTTAAAAAAAAAATCATAGTAATATTAGCAACTCCTGCGAAGCAAAAGTTTTGTGCGTGAGTGGAAAAAATCAATAAATTTTACATAGCAGAACACAGATACATATAAACACAGATACAGATACATAGATACAAAAATAAAGTACGCAGTTATTTCTGTACATATCAGCTTGTTATGTGTGTGTGTATTTGTGTGTGGATATAGCAAAGTAGAAGTCGTAGTAGAGGAAGTACCGAAACGTGTAAGCCTGCCCTGCCTCACTTCTCTTTGGCTTTAGTGAGTGTGTTCAGGGTGGTATGTAGGAATCTTTTTTTTTTTTCTTAAGATACTTTTCCGATTCTTATAAAGTTATGTAAGTTTAGAGCGTAATTGCTAAACATTATTTCTTATTTAAAAAAGTACTTAACAAAAAAGAAACTCTTACCGGAATTACAGCCATAAAAATATTTATAGATAATTTTTTATTTTTTTCTTATTTCCAACCATACATTGTGAAAAATTATTACTGTACAGAAAAAATACTCTGCTCAATACTTCGATATTCCTATGCTCAAATTCTTTCGCCCAAATATTGTAGCGCCTAATAGCAGCACTGATTGACTACAACAATGCTGCCTTTTTGCAGCTCCATTCGGTCTACAGACATAGTAGACCGCTTTTATTTGTGTATTCATATAGAAATTTTTATACATACGGAATGCTTCAATGGTTGCTTGGGTGTTTGTTTTTTTTTTTTTTTTTTTTGCAATATTTGCGCATATTTTTGTTGTTTTTATTTTTTGATTTTGTTGTTTTTATATTTACTATTTCGTGCAATGTTCTTCTTGGCCGTAAAGCATTTTTCTACTCGTAGTTTGCGCTGCCAACATCCATCATCACTCCATACAGTACCGGTAAAAGGCATTAATATTCTTTACGAAATGCCGATAAATTGGCAGCACTGCAACTTTAATACACTTCATAAACACAATATTCACTTCTTTTAATGAAAGAAAATTATATGTTTTAATATTTTAATTTATCTTTGACTCTGAATGAAATAAATGGTTTGATAAACTTGATTTTGATAAATCCATACCGAATTTATGGCTGAAAAAGATTTGTGTGGTGCTCGGACGATAAAAAATGTGTCCTTGCTTAATACTAGTCCTATTAAAAAAAAAACAGAAGGGATGAAAAAGTTCACTGAAGGTAGCATATGCACTAAAAAAAAAGTTGATATATTTTAAGCTTCACATTATAAGTTAAAATATATAAAGTCGTGCTTCTATAAGTATGCATTACATATAATGATTTCACCGTGTACTGTCCTTTTTTTGAAGTGTATCTGAGTACGCCTAAAAGTTAGTTATGCCAAAACTTTTCCGTCTCAGTCGTCGTCAAGGTCACAATAAGGTTGTGCTGAGATTGGTTTTTCTTGAGCCATGACAATGACAATTATTAGCACACTTCACTGCCACTTCATGCTACCATGTATAGTACGTACCCTGCTCATTATTTCACACAATTTAGGCTCATAAAAATCCCCAACGGAACCGCAAGGCACAAAATGACAAAATGTCTGCCGCGGTCAGATGTATTCATTAATTTTTGTTTCTTTTTTTTTTTTGCAGCAGCTCCTTCGTCAAACATTTTGACAGCTGTCGTCATACAGTAGTGGTCCTTTGGGTGGTCTTTTTTTTTTCTTCTTGCTGGCACCGCAAATTTAAGCAGCGAAAAAAATGCTGCTGACGTTGACTGCGCAGCATTCGTTTTTTTCAATTATTGGGCGAACGAACGAAGGAACGAACGTGCTTCCGAATACTAAATGCGTGGGTGTCTTCTTCTAAAAGCACGACTTACATATACATGTATGTGTGTGTGTATGCTCTATGTATTCTATATATAAGATATATGTGTATATGTTCAAATTTTTGTACAAACAAAAAAACTCAACTTTTTAAACTTTTTTTAAACTCAAATGCACTTTGACATTTTTGTTTTTGTCTTATATACACACAAACCAAATTCGATACTTAAGTATATTATATACATATGTATGTACTTCCTTTTGCTTATATACCATATACATATGTATTAAAATTTGCGCAGCTTCGTAACGGTTTTATGTAATACAAAACTTACATAATCAATATATTACTTTTGCCATTTTAATCAGTCTAAATATTTCGCTTCATTCAAAATAAAGGTTACCAGAAACTACCTCAAAGTACAAATTTAGTCGTGAAATTATAAAAGATACAAAAATAAAATAATATCATATAACTCCCACACATTCGCTTCCGCTAGGACTAACTATTGTACTAGCGATAAAAAATAGATGATTTTGTTCTAGAGATACACTATTACATAAATATATGAGTCGTTCCACGTCAAGTGAGCAACCCAACTGCCTTAAACAGTTTTTTATTAAAAACATTTTTTATCAGGGGATGTCACATAAAATCTCTTTCGTTGGTTTTAGATCTCAAATGTTTCTGCTAGGGATTTGGTAAAAAAAAAGTGAAAGAGTTATAGCGCTGTATTCCTCACAAAAACGGTCGTCACGACTTTTGGAACATAATTTTCCACCTATTAACATTTTTTTAAATCAAAACTAAAACGTGGAATGACTCATATGCTATATGTGCTTATATAGTCTTAGTAATTTTTCCACTTGTTTTGGTATGCCACTTGCCATTTGAGTGAGTATGAGTGATAATAAGTTGCTTCATGTAACGGATTACGTTAAACGATTGTTTGCCTTTTATTTGAACAAAAGACAAGAAAGTGGCACTACGTTAAGGACTTGATACTTGTATACAGTTTTTTTTTTCTTCTTCATAGGTTTTATCTTTTGATTGAATAATTAAGTGCTGAGTGATACTCTTGGCAATGATATCAAAATGAATGACGAGGGTCTTGGCTATGCTGTCGTTCACATTGGCATTTCATTAATTAGGCTAAAATTATTTAATTATAAATGATATAAAAATTTTAGTCATAATATTAAATTCAATGAAAAGGAAGAGAGAAATCTGAAGTCGAGTATGTTCGACTCCAAGAAACCAATGTACCCAATTTTTTGATACAAAAAGTAAAAAAATTTGAGTAAAATTTGAGATATTTTATTTGAAGTATTGTAAACTATTATGGTATAATCATATTAAGTTTAAAGATTAAAAGATTACATAACACTGAAGTATTCATAAAAAAAGCAAAAATTTTTGGGTTAGGTTTGTCTGGGGGTATCCCTTAAAATGGGGCTAGAGAAAATACCGTTTGTAAGTGATCACTTTGACGGCTTAAGAGTTTCTAAGTTTCTAATATGGTGGCCATGTCTCATATACTCTCCGAGTTAGAAAATAGGCTTCCCTTTAGAATCAACTAAAAGCACTCGAAGTATCGGTGAAATGGTGCATATTTTCGAGTATTTACACCAAAACACTTAAACCAAAACTCTGAGGATTCAGTGCTACACCTGATAGCTTCACATTTCTATATTTTTTTCTTAGTATAGCTAGGTGAAAAAAACGGCGCCTTAAGATTATTTGATCAGGCTGCTGTGGTTTTTAGTTTTATTTTCTAAGTTAACAATTCAAATAGATTCAATGTCATTAACTACGTCGTAAGTTGTAAACCGAATTTAATTTACAAATGGAAATGGGACAGAATCAATCAGAATTGTTGTTACGCATGAATGGATGAACAGAACGAATGCTAAATGCATTCAGCGATCTAGAACAACAACAACAACAATAACAACAACAAGAATAATAAATAAAATTATGACGATAGTAATGCATTTTATTTCGTTTTATGAATTGAGAAATTGAGGTGCATTCTATTTGTTTTATTTATTTATTTTTTTTTTAATAGATTTCATCATGCCGACTGCAACCACAACCGCAACGTAATGCGTCAGCAAGAATTTTATTATTTTTTTTTTATTGAATGCTAACAATAGACTGTGAAGATACATATTTTATATTTGTATTGCAATCAGTCGCCTGATTGGATTGCACTCTACTTGATCTGAAATAGCTGATAAGCAAAGACACAAGCGGCTTTAAGTGGGGAGTTCACTCGGAATGGCCACATTTCCGCCACAATTGTCAGGTGGTGTCATAGAGTCCAAAAGGTATTAAAAATCAATTGAGGGAAACATAATCAGTTTTAGAATTGAGTTACATTTTGATTATATAAAAAAAATTATATTTAATTAGAAAATAAAAATTCGAGTATTCATTTATGTCAAACGTTCTAATTGAACATGTGAATTACAAGTTAACAAAACCAAATTGTCTCAGTTGAGATACAATACATACATACATATAGTATAGTACTATATAGGTATGTAATCTGATATTTATATAATCAAAATAGAAAATCAATACGCAGATAAAGTATTTCATTATTATAAAGTGTAATGAAATGAAATGAAATGTGGGTAGGCAAAAATTTATTACGACGCAAAATTTTTTCAATTATGCATTCTATGGAGTATTTGGAATATTTTTATTTTTATTTGAGAGAGTAACAGCTGTCAAGCTAAGAAAACAAAACGAAAAAAAAAGCAAATATTTAGGAATATGTTAAAAAACGTGATAAGAAATAAAAAAAATATATATATAGCAGTAATAGGTGTCAGCTATTCTGACTGATTAAAAGGTAGACAGACAGACGGACAGACAGACGTACAAGCTGCAATTTGTTCTTTTCAAAATGGTAAAAAATGTGCAGTCAAGTGCAACTACGTTTTAAAATTTTATTGATTATTGACGAGCAACTATCAATAAATGAATGAATGTAAGCTTGAAGTGAGCGCTTAGAGGGTGTATACTGTACAGTGGAGCAACTGCAGAAGGTGGTGCACCTATATTGTTGGAAAAAAATGTTGCCCTTAAGTTATAACACCGTAGTTTCATCGAATCTTTAAGTGGGCGTCGTAGAAATGCATTTAATTGAAACATTTTTTGTTGTACACTGAAAAATTTTTTTTAGCGATTATCATAATTTTACTTGTCAAACATTTGTACAATGTACGAAATATTTCGACTGATTTACGAATACTTTCGTTACATATAGACAAATTTTATTTCAATTGTCTGATCTTATTTTATTAAAAAATAGACTAATTTGTAGAATAATTTTTTTCTTATGAGTGCTAATTTACTTTATTAAATACTTTTCTCTCAGTGTAAATGACTAATTGCGTTTTGAAAAAAATATTTATAAATACATAATATTATAAATACCAAAGTGATCTCTCAATTGCTTTTGATACGAAAAAAACGATATGCAATTTAAAACGTAATTCCAGTGAAAAAAACAAGAAAGAACGCTGAAGGCGAGTATGCTCGACTGCAAGATACCCTGTACCCAAACTTTATGTACCATAAGTTATGAATTGGATTTTCATACAAAAACTTAAAAAATCGGATATATCTTTGTATGGGGGCTATACTTAAAATTTTGTTGGACCTATCCATATTGGTCAATTTTATTGGGGCCTATCATAGACATAATTTATACTAAATTTGAACCTCCTAAAATAAAAGACAATGACGTTTTATATGCAAAAACCCCAAAATTTTGGAGTAAATTTGTTTGGGGGCTAAAGCTAAAATTTTGTTGGTCCTACCCATATTGGGATATTTTATTTTGACTATCATAGACATAATTTATACAAAATTTGAACTTCCTCAAATAAGAAACAATGACGTTTTTATGCAAAAACCCAAAGTTTTGGGGAACATTTGTATGGGGGTACCCCTTAAAATGGGTCTAGAGAAAAACAGTTTGCAAGTGAACACTTGACGGCTCAGGAGAGTCTAAGTTTCAAATATGGTGGCCCTATCTCTTATAGTCTCCGAGATAAACTCTCTCATACGGCCAGACAGCAGGACAGACAGACAGACAGATAGACATAGCTAGTTCGACTCCATTTCCAATGCTGATCAAGAATATATATACTTTATAGGGTCTATCTTGCCCTCTTCTGTCTTTTACATACATTCGCACAAACTTAATATACCCTTTTACCCTTTGGGTACAAAGTATAAAAATTGATAAAAACAGATGCATGTGCACACGAGTTGCTTCGCCTCTTACAGATCTCAACGATACCAATTGCTGCTCATACCTAATCCAGTTGTACAATACGTAAATAAATTAAGCAAATACTGATCAAGAAAAATAATATTACAAAAAAAAAAAAAAAATAGGCGCAAGACGAGCCGAAGGGCGGTTATGGATTTGCTAATTGAAAAAAAAAAAAAACGACGCAAACATATTTGTAATAAGATGTCGCGACAATTGCTTTCAGATGCAAATTATAACAAACAAATTATTATTATTTGTTTATTTAATTTGTTTTTTTTTTTTTTATATAAACTTGAACAATGTACTCGACTTTAATTAATTAACACTAAACTTTTGGTATTTATAAACATCACATTTAGAACGTTGAAGTTTATAAAACACTCAGAATAATAAAGATAAACGAACTACTTCAATATAATAAAAAATAGTCAAGATAATTTAAAGTATGGAAAATATTTGAGCATAATAAAAGATAAAAGAACTTAAAATTATAATTTTATCAAAATCGTAATTTTGCTAAAAACAGATTCTTTATTTATTATGCTATAAAAAATAATAATAATATCAAAATTAAATTCTAGATAAAAGTGATACAATTTTCTATAATCTTTACAAATAGAAAAAAATCAAATATAATGTTTGATAAGTTCAAACATGCATTTATCACGTGCTACATAAATTATTTTTTTTTTTATTATTTTCGAAGAAGCTAATTGAATATTGGCCATTAGCCAAATACATAAGAATCATTTTGGAACAAGCGCAATACAAAACCTTGTTTGTTGTTGTCGAAATACATACATAATTACCTTGAGACAATTTAATGGAAAAAAAACAAAAAAATTTTAGTACGATATTTGGTACCATTTTGTACCAAAAATATTTCATAAAAAGTCGATATAGTAATTTACTTTTTTTTTTGTATAAATAAAATCAAATCATAAATATTCAATAAAACAAATGACTGAGTAAGAAAAAGGAATATCATTTTACTATATTTTTATTTTAAGATAATCAAGAAATGCACGCAATACAAATTACCCTTAAAAAACTTTACCGAATTATAAACAGAATAATTTTTTTTTTTTTTTTTTTTGTTTATTTAATAATTGTTTACTAATTGTGAGTCTGAAAGTTTTTTTTATTTTTATTTTTTGTTGATTTTTATCGAAACCTGTTGCTTGCTCTTATTTTTATTTATTTTTATTTTAATTCAAAAATAAATATTGCTAAATGTTCCAAAGTTTCACGTCATTAGTGTATATAGTATTCAGGTCGTTGTTCTGTTCTGCTATTCCCTAGTTCCCACACAATAACTATTTTGGCATTCTTGTATTGCGTGACTTCTACAGAAAACACTGAACTTTGTACTTTTAGTTTAATAAAAAATATATATTTAAATAGTTGAAAAGAATTTGGAGACTATACATAACAAAATATTTGATTTTGTTTTGGCAACAGGAACAGTTATGACAAAAATGGGGCTACTAGGTGGGTTGAAAAGTAAATGCGCTGCTACTGCTAAAAGGCCATATTTAGGCAGACATGCCAAATTTTAGTGCTATACTCCCCTTAGTTTTGTTTTGACAGCTGATTATTGTTGGCGTGTATCCCACCATGTTGAGTATGGAATGGGCTGAAACCGGAAAAGTGCTCCGAAGCGACCGAGGGAGGCTCAATGGGAGGTTATTTTTCACCCTACCTAGGATATTCATTATTTGAAGCTTAAAAATTAAGGCTTTTCCTTTTTCTTTCTAATGAATTACTTGGAAAAAAATAAAGAAAAGAAAATATCCTGGGTTTCTTTTAAAATTGTCTCATGGGTTAAATGGGTCCTTAAATTTTTAAATCAACTATTTTTGTAAATATATTACGAATAAGTTGTTTATAAATTTTGAATAAGTGTATGATGAATAGACAAGACAGGACATATATTTTTGATCAGAATCGAAATCTGACTAGAAATTACTTTCTTTGAGTTATTCCCGGTACATTTGTACTGCATGATTTTAATTTTAAAATGAAACATTTAATATTTAACGAGCTCGTTTAAAATTTGCGTGAGTTTTTCTAAAATATATTGTATAATACCATAAAACATTCTCAGTACTACACTCAGAAATATAATTGACTATAAAATATTAATTAAAAAAATTAGCTACACAATGCATTTTGCAGTTCATCGCTTGTATTTGTTGTTGTTTTTCATTTTTTTTTTTTTTTAATTTTTTTAAAAAAGATTGTTAACCAAAAAAAAAATAAAATAATAAAATTCAAATAAAATGCGCGTGTAAAGCTTTTAATGACTTTGTCTGACATTGTTTGCCAAATTAAAAACTTAAAAAAAAAAAATTAAAAAATAAATTTTTTTTATCAATTGCCTACTTGAACGAAAGAAAAAACTTTCCACTGCTGGCGACATACTCAATCATAAAATTTGTTAAATAAAACTTTTATCAATCAAAAATATTCAAAACGATAAAAAATATTGCAAACAAAAAAATTAAATTAAAAAAAAAAAAAATTCCAATCTAATAATATTTTTTTTTTTTTTTTGTATTCAAAAGTAGCACATTGACCAGCACAATAAGAATTTTATATAGTTCAAAAGCGTCTAATCAGACCACAAAACATTTGCTGCTTATCAAAGTTGTACAAAGTTCCAAAAAATTATTATTTAATGAATGACTACATACGTCACGAGCTATAGACACGATGACACACCATGACTATAAATTATCACCAAAAAAAAAAAAAGCAAAACAGGTGAAAATAAAAAATAATCTCAGACAGTAAAAATTCTATAAAAAAATAAAGAAACTGGTTTGTTTATTTTTTTCTTTCTTTCTGATAAAAAAAATGCGTTGGTGGAATGTCTCGCAGTGTGGTGCGGTAATAAACTTTCAATTTCTACAAACAAATTTTTGTATTCTTTGGTACAATAAGTTCTTTAATATGTTTTATACTAGGGATTATGGGTATTTGGTACTTAGCACTTTGTACCGAAAATTTAGGAAATGCGCAAAAAGTTTGAAATACATTTTTAAAGAAAGCAGTACGTACTACAAAACTGAGTACAAACTGCAAATTTAATCTGAGAAATTTTAAAAAATTCTTAAAAGAAAGATTGATTACTCAAAAAAAAATTTTATTATATGATATAATCTTGGCTTTAATGGGGGAAATTGGGCGCCTCAAAAACTCATTATATAAACATATAAGTAACACGTTTTCATTGCGTGTAGGTATTGCGTATGTTATTTTTCCCCCGATGAGTTGCACCTATGGGATTCGTGTTAGGTGAAATGGTTTTTTTTTTTTTTTTATTAAATGCGTAATGAGATTTTGATAAGTTTCTATTTCACATGTTTGTTTTTGAAAAGAGAAAAAAAGTAACAATTCTTTTAAAGAATTATTTCAAAATTCTATAAATAATTTCAGATCAAGTTTAATCTTTAAATTTATAAAGTTTTTTTCTTGACGTCATAAGCGTCTTTTGTCACAGAGATTAGTTTATATTTAGCTGAGCATATTGATTATCTAATTTTTTATGAATGAAAAAAAAATCTGTATTTGCTCCGATTTTTCCACAGTTTTTATTTTTTTTCATATTGCCTTGAGTCAGTGACAGTAAATCATATACACATACTTTGCTGACGTTGTCTTATGTCGTTCACTGAGCAATTATTGAACTATATTATTTGTTTAAAATATTCCATTTTATGAACTCTAGACTATCAATTCATAATAATAATTGATGACATTTGAAAATCAATTCAATTAGTGGCATAATTCTTTATAGAATATTCGAGTGAAAGTCGATTTATTTAAGTGACTGAAAAACACGATAAAAATTTTAAATGCATTTTTTTATTTAATATTAATTTATTTTTATTTTTTTTTTTTTTTTTTTAGTTTTACCAAAAGGCATTTTTTTTTTTTTTAAATAAAAAACTTAAGTAACAGCTCTCGCACATGTGTATTTTTTTTTTTTTTTTTACAAATTCTTTGGAGTTTGCAAACAGCAAATGCAAATTCTAACTCAAAAACAAATTTCTCGGGTCATATGGTACATATATATTTTGTTATATTTTGTTTATAAAAATAGCTCTTAAGCAGCAAAGCAAGAAAAATATATCGACCATGTAAAACGTTTTGAAAAATAAAATTCGAATTTTATAGGAATTTTGTGTTTGGGTCCGTCGTAAAAGATTTGAAAAAAAAAAGTAAACAACTTATTTTTTTCTGTATTTTTTGAAAAGAAAATATTTTGTTTTATTTTGTTTTGACATATGTATGGTATATATCAGGGCTGCAAACTGGTTTTGAACCGAACCGATTTTTGTATAGAACCACTACATTTTCGAATGTTTGCTCCGAACCATGAACCGAACCAGTTCTTCGGAAGGAAAATGGTTTTGAACCAAAAAACCGAACCATAAAAAAAAACAAAAGGAGCACGGTTCTTGAGCCCTTTCAAAATTTAAAAATTTATTTGAAACTTTTTTTAAAATATGCATTACTTGAACCATTTAAACCGAATCGGACCATGGCTAGAGACTGGCTAAAAACCGGCTTGTGAACCGAACTAGCGGTTCAAATGCATTCCTGAAACGAACCACTGTCTTTATTTTAGTGGTTTAGAGCCCTGGATATATATATACAATCGGTATAATTGTTGTTTATGTCTGTGAAGATCTAAAAATGCAAACAACAAATGCTATTTTCATATAAAACAGAGAGTTTCTTGACTCTTTCAAATATTTTTCATTTTTGTTTTGCTACATATTTTCAAAATTTTTACACAAAATTTGTTTTTATTGATTTCAAATTTCTTATATTTTACTAAAGATTTAATATAGGCCGTTGAGTTCTTCACAAAACTTTTAACCTCCCCATTTTTATTAAATTTCTAGCAAATCTATGGAAGATTTGAAAGCAACCAAACTATATTTTGAAGATTTAAACAAATACTACTTTATAGATGGTGACTACTATGCAGCCAGAAATCAAAATATATCTTTCAAAAATAAATTTTAAACTTATTGGTAGAACTATTTCCAAATATTACCCAATTTAACAAAAAAAAAACTGTCATTCGTTTTAAAACCGGTTAACATTCCTGCACATATGTGTATTGCAATCATTAATTTTACCCAAAAAAAACACCTAATTATACGAAAGCTAACAACAATTAGAAACACTTGAGAGCACACTTCACAGATACATATCCAGAACGTATTAAAGCAGAAGTATCGTACACACAATTTATAAAAAAATCTAACCCCAAACCAGGTACATATGCGGTCGCGCTGTCTTATTGCTATTTTTAATGCGAAATATGTCTATAAAAATTTTCATATTTTTATATATATACTTTTTTTTTTTACACATTTTGCACGTAACTTTAGAACTTCCAGACATATTTGCATATTTAAATCAATTACAAATTGCGACTTATAAAATTCAAACGCCAATCCCAATCGAGACAAAAAATACAATAAAAATAATAATAATAATAATGCAGTGGAATAATATGTATAACAAACAATTTCATGCTTGACTTGGTTTACAATTGACCACAATTTCTATATTTTTATACAATTTTAATAAATAAATATTATAATTTGTATATAAATAATTTTTTAATTCATTTAAAAAAATATAAACTTTAAAAAATGAACAGTAAAATGGATCTGTATTAAAGTTTAATTCAGATTATTTGGAACTTCAATATGTCCTCGAAAGTTTTAATGAAGCATACATTTTAAATGGTTTTCAGTCCTTTGTGGATGTCTCCTAATGTATCTCATCTTATTATATTTTGTTTGGGAATTTGTTTCGACAACGAATAGCTTCTGGAATATTAACTTTTATTAGAAAACAACAAAAACTCCAGAGCAAAGCGCTTAGGTTAAGCAGACTGAAATATTTTTAACTCTGGCAATACGTCTTTGGCAATGCCCATAAAATTATAAAAATATTTAAGTGTTTGGGGAATCAGACGGACATTGGCTAATTGGTAAAATTGGCTTGTCATTTAATGCTGTTTAAGAATACTTAATGGAATCTTCCACAAACCATTATCTTGTTTATCTTTAACTGGGACAAAGTATATACATTTTTTTTTCTATTTTTTTCGGTTTTTTAAATCAAAGATAATTTTTGATATATGTAACATATATTAGGGTGGTCCAAAATAAATTTTATGTTCCCACCCCCTTGGATTGTTCTAAATCGGAAATAAGAAGACGCCTATTTTTTTATCAGATAATATTTAATGGTGCCGCCAAGCCCCTGAAGTTTCCCATGTATTTATCATGGGAAAAAATTACTTTTTCTTAGATTTAATATAGAAACCTGGAAAATTTTTTCAACCGGGTAACAATGTTTCTCTTCACAAATGGCCATAGAGAAACATCCAATCATTTATTATGAACTGATCCCTCGCCTATGTATAATTTGCACAATGTAGTCACGAGACTTATTTAGCTTCAACAATTTATCGTTTTGATTATGTGCAGCGTGTAAATGTGGCATATAAAGCCGACTCGATTCTCTTTTTTTTTTTCCTTCCATTTTTTGTACGTCTCTCATTTCTCTGTGCAAATTTATTGAATAAAATATCGCAAACTTTTCATTCGCTTGGGAGCTGTCGGCCGATACGGACGTGCTTTTCTTTGTCGTTCGATCTTATTTAAAAAAAAAATTAAATGTAAAGCAGTGCATTTCTCAGAAGCGATTGCAAACGGTAAAATTAAAAAAAAAAAATCTGATTAAAAAAAAAGAAAACAATTTTATTTGCGCGAAAAATTGCATTCATGTAGTGAAATAATTTTGCAAATATTTAAAAAAATAAAAAAAAATAAATTAATCTTGCATTAATTTAAAATAAATAAAATTTATGTAAACACGTTTACAATTTTTTGTTGTTTTTTTTTTTTTTTTCAGAATAAACAATTTGTTTACGTGTGCTAATTAAACTGTTATTGAACGAATGTAAAAAATAGAATAATAAGTGAAATAAATAATTAAAGAAATATTCTTTTACATAAATAAATAAACAATAAAAAAATAGTTTTGTGGTTCTGACAAAAAAAATAAATAAATAAAAATATATAAACTTCAATAAAAAGAAAAAAAGAAAATAAATTTTTTTTAACAACTGCAACGAATTATAATGGCACCAATAATCACTGACAATTACGAATCGGAATGTGAAACTGTTAATGTTGATAGCAGCAGCATCATCAACCAGAATAACAACTCTGAAAACTACTCCAATTCTAATCTTGAGTGTAATTATAACGAAGAAGCCGAAGAAGAAAAAGAAGAAGTTGACGAAGCTGAAACTGAAAATTGTGTAAAATCCTTAAAAGAAATAAATGATGAAAACCAGCAGCAAAAGCAGCAAATGCCATGGGAGGCACCAGGTGCACAAGGATTATACGATCCACAAAATGAGCATGAAGCTTGTGGTGTGGGATTCATTGTGGCCATCGATGGAAAACGTTCGCATAAGGTAAATAATTTGAACGAAGAAAAATTAAATATACAAATTCAGAAACTTCATTTAAAAAAAATGTTTTTCAAAATTCTCAGATATTACGCGATGCCCAGACTCTATCACAACGGATGAATCATCGCGGTGCTTGTGCCTGTGACAATGACACTGGTGATGGTGCTGGTGTCTTGGCTTCTATACCGCATGGACTCTATGCCAAGGCTTTGTAAGTAGTTTTCTTTTATTTCAAAAAATAGAAAAAAAAAAAACTTGTAGTTCTTTTGTAGGGTCATTCATGTAAATTTTTGCCACATGGCGTTCGATCTACGTCGGCTTTTATTTTGTATTGCTTTGGCAATTTTTCAAAAAAAAAAAAAAAAAAAAAAACATTTTTAGATTCATTATTTTTTTTTTTTTTTTTTTGCATAGAGACGCCGCTACAACAATTTTTTGTATACACTTCATTGATAATATTTTAGCAGATATATAAATTTTTTTGTTAACTTAAAAAAAAATTTTTATATTTTGGTGACCCCGACATCTCTTTGTGCATCTGTCTAATAGCTAAACATATTACTCAATTCTCAAAAAGCTCTTCAATTAATGTGTAGATTCTTAGCAGCCAACAAATGCTCAAGTCAATATTGTGCAGCGTATTAAAGCTTCGTTTTGAAATTGTCTGCTTGCAATAAATATGTGAAAGATCTCGTGCACAAATGAAACCAAAAATAGCTGCAGCTGTCTGTCTGTCCGTCTGTCCGTCTGTTCATGCGTCTACATGCTTCATATGTCTTTTTTATTTATGTGTTATTGAATTAGTGGAGACCCCCCTTTTCTTCTTTATATTTTATATGTCATGTAACAACTTACGGCAGCATCAGCATCAGCCAAGTGCAATAAATGAAATTTATTGACAGCAACTTGATTTAATATGCGCTGAACTAAAACGTTAAAAATTATTACCAGTAATGAGCAATTTTAGATCAATCATGACATATTATTGACTTTGAAAAATATTTCGCATTTTATTTTTAAAATCCGATAATGGATACAAGTTCTTGAATGAGTCTAAAAAATACAAAAAAAAAAACCCAAAAAAATTACCCAGACTTTTCCAAAGTTCATTTTTTTTTATATGTTACACTGTACCCCTGTTGGTCTGACCAATCGTGTGTGTTCCTTTCAAAACTTATACTCTCCAGAAATCTCAGAGATATTTTAGACTTCAGACAGACTGCTGTATATTGCGGACGTAACTAAATCGTTACGTTCCCCTCGATTTGATTAACAGTAGGCTAAAATGGGGTGAAGTAAGCCACATAAATATACGTGTTTATTAATAAATTTACGATGAAAGACAAAAGCCATTATCTGTAGCACACTGGAAAAGCTAGTTTTTTTACTAATTTGGCTCACTTCACCCCCATCATAATCTACATTCAATATAAAAATTTCAAATAACTTGAAGCGTATAGCAAAACATGCTTTTTCAAAAACGCTTTTCAAAAAGAATTCCACAAATTTTCCAATGCTTATACTTATTACAACTCAAGGCCAGTGTTCATGCAATGCCTTACTTATCTATATGCATTATATTATATTTTTATTGCCCTAGAATTTCCGCATGCCGTACCGGCAAATCTCAGTACAAATAAATAATTTTTTATAGATTACAAATTGACTGAGTAAGCGTAATCGATGCCACGCTAAAAAAAAATGAAAGAAAATACATAAATTGCCATTTAGTACCCTAAACGATTTGTCAGCTTAAATCATATCGCGTGTTTCTATCAAGATTTTTTCAAATCAAAATAATTGATTTAACAAACTAATTATTATAATTTTTTTTTTTTTCAAGGATTTTTATGAAATTTTTAATTACATAATTATGATATTAATTAGCAAATTAACTAAATTAGAATGTGTTCTATATTTAACTAGTAACACATAATTAGCAAAAAAAAATACAACGCGACCTACAATTAGTCGAATTTCACACCAAACGATTTTGTAGCATAAATCCAGCTTATCAGCTTACTAGGTCCACCTCACCCCTCCCGCGTAAAACGTTTCAAAAGTGCATTGACTGAGATACAAGCTTAAATTAAAAACAGAAGAAAAAAAAATTAATAAAAGCAACGAGTTTTTTTTTTTTTTTTTTTTTTGTTCTTTCAAAAATCGAATGCCAAGTTCAAGGAACGCATTAAAAAGCAAGTAAACGAGTATGAATTGGAGATTCTATGATGTATGAACGAAGAACTTGAGCTGAGAACAGTTTCAAGTTGACGTTTGTTGATACATATAGTACATATGTATGTATGTGTGTATGTATTATAATGTGTCAGGTTTCGTCACAGAGAGATACAACTGCAGTTGGCGTTCAATTAGAACGTAATTGAATTGCATTGAAGAAGACGAACGCGCGCGCGAGCTCGAACTTAATTGCATTCTAAAATGATTGACAGATAGACAGACGGACAGACAGACAGACGGACTGGCTGAATGACTGTTTGACAAACTGATTAAAAGTGGAATTATATTACGCTAATCCAATTTAGAAAATGTTATTTATGACGCAGTTAGCTACACGTAAAAGCTAAACTTAAAAATAGATATTGTAAATTTGATAAAAATAAATATCAACTTTTTTTTTCTTCTTCTCATTTCAAGATCCGCACAGGGTGTAACCTTGCCAGAACTTGGTCAATATGCCACAGGTATTTTCTATTTGGATGCGCAGACACAGGCTGCTGCCGAAGCTGAATTCGATGCACTTGCCAAAAGTTTGCAACTGAACGTAATCGCCTGGCGTACCGTTCCGACTAATCAGCAAGCAATCGGTGTGGTGGCACGTAAATCTGAACCGGTTTCACGACAAGTATTCGTTTCACGTCCAGCAGAGCTGGATGAGAAATCTTTTGAACGTCAAGTTTTTGTACTGCGCAAACGTGCCAGTCATGAGCTTACCAAGCCGGGACGTCGTTTTTATATATGTTCGCTATCCGATAAAACGATTGTCTATAAGGGTCTCTTTACCTCTGATCAACTCTGGGACTATTATACCGATCTAAAGAATTCTGAATTTGAAACATATTTGGCTCTGGTGCATACACGCTTCTCGACGAATACTTTTCCCTCGTGGGAACGTGCACATCCGTTACGTGTGCTGGCACACAATGGCGAAATTAATACGTTACGCGGTAATGTGAATCTCATGAAGGCACGTGAGGGTGTCATGCAAAGTGAATTGTTCGGCGAGCAGCTTAAAAGTTGTATCCCGTTGTTGAGCCAAATCTTTCCGATTCGGGTAGTTTTGATTGTGTACTCGAATTTTTGACCATGGCAAGCGATCGCACACTGCCAGAGTCGGTCATGACTATGGTACCGGAGGCATGGCAGAATGATAAGACTATGCCGCAAGAGAAACGTGATTTTTATCAGTGGGCTGCATGTGTTATGGAACCATGGGATGGACCTGCATTGATTTCATTCACTGATGGACGTTATATTGGTGCTGTTTTGGATCGTAACGGTTTGCGTCCGTCACGTTTCTATATAACCAAGGAGAATATCTTGGTTATGGCATCTGAAGTGGGCGTCTATGATGTTGATCCATCACAAGTGACACTGAAGAGTCGCTTAAAACCGGGACGCATGTTGCTCGTTGATACGCAGGAGAAGAAATTCATACAAGACGTTGAACTTAAGTCGTATATTGCCAAATCACGACCGCATTCTGAGTGGCTGCAACAGAAGGTAAGTTAGGATTCTTCACAAGAAGAAAAGAAGAAGAAACTTTATCAAATAAATATATGTTCAAGATTACATGTGACACATTTGCGTACAGTCGTTGTGTCCTCATTAAAATAAAATACAAATCCCGAACACTTAATCAATCCATTCTATTTGGTCTATATTTTGTCGAATTTTGTCTAAATTTTGTAAAATTTTTTTCACACGCTTACTCCAAAATATATCAAAATTATCTAAAACTAAACGTGGACTAACCAGATGGTGAGTTGTTGGTGTGCCAAATTTAAAAATAAAAGCAAAAAATTTAACGCTTATTATTTTTGTTAAATTTGTTTTAAAGAATTTTTTTTGGTAGATGTAATATTTTTGCTGTTTTAGTTGTGTTTCCCCTTATTTATGGTTTTGCTTTCAAGCATGTTCCCAAATTCGCTTACGAAATTACACATGGAGTATATCAAACTAATGCAAAAATATCATTTATCAGATAACACTCGATGAGATACGCAATGCGAATGTCTTGAATACGCCTGCAGTTGAAAATAATAGCAATGTTCCCAACCCCCGCAGGGGGGCCTCTTCGATCCACGTCTGCCACTTTTTGGTTACACCACTGAAACTGTGAATATGTTGCTCATTCCTATGTTCAAGAACAAGTAAGTCGGATTATTTTACTTTGTAGAAATGAGATTTCTTATTCAGATATTTTCTTTTTCTTTTTAACTTTCAGAAAAGAGGCACTCGGCTCCATGGGTAACGATGCACCACTTGCCTGTCTCTCTGCATTCCAACCCGTAGTGTATGAGTATTTTAAGCAACTCTTTGCGCAGGTCACCAATCCGCCAATTGATCCATTCCGTGAGAAGGTTGTCATGTCCATGCAGTGCCCCATTGGACCGGAAGCCAATATTTTAAAGCCCTCAGCAAAGCAAGTGCATCGCATTTGGCTCACGAATCCAATACTTAGCATTCCAGATACCAACCTGCTGAAGCATAATACGCATCGTGGTTGGAAGACTAAGGTCTTGGATATTACATTCCAATACAATGATGGCATTGCGGGCTACATTGATTGCATTGAACGCACCTGTCGTGAGGGTGCTGCAGCGGCCAATTCTGGTTATCAGCTTCTAATTGTCTCCGATCGTAATGTTGGCCCTGGACGTGTACCAGTTTCAGCGCTCTTGGCACTCGGTGCGCTGCATCATCATCTCATCGAGACATTGCAACGCATGAAAGTCGGCATTATTGTAGAGACAGCTGAGGCGCGTGAAGTGCATCATGTTTGTGTGTTACTTGGCTATGGCGCCGATGCTATATGCCCTTATCTTGCATTTGAATTAGCGCAGGCATTGCGTGACGATGGTGTCATTGGTCAGGAGGTCAACAACAAACAGATTTATGCTGCCTATGCACAAGCTATTGACACAGGCATTGCTAAAGTCATGGCTAAGATGGGTATCAGCACTTTGCAATCGTACAAGAGTGCACAGATCTTCGAAGCTGTTGGCCTGGGCATTGATTTAGTGAACAAGTGCTTCCGCGGTACACAGAGTCGCATTGGTGGCGTAACGCTGGAACAGCTTGCCAAAGAGGGTTTGGAACGTTATCAGCTAACTTATTGCAAAATTTCGCCGGATACGCGTATACTACGTAATCCGGGTCAATACCACTGGCGAAATGGTGGTGAGGCGCACATAAATGAGCCTGCATCAATTGCAAACTTACAGGAGGCAGCCATTAGTAAAGATTTGAATGCATTTGAGGCATTTAAGCGAACAACATTGGACAGCGTTAAGAAGTGTACGCTACGTGGTCAGTTGGAGTTTGTAAACGATCGTCAGAAAATTGATATTTCACAGGTTGAACCGGCTAGTGAGATTGTCAAGCGGTAAGTGTGCAACTGAAATTAATGGAAAGCTAGAAAAAACCTTAAACATAAATTTACAGCTTTGCTACGGGTGCCATGAGCTTCGGTAGTATTTCACTGGAAGCGCATCAAACGTTGGCCGTAACTATGAATCGCATTGGCGGCAAGAGTAACACTGGCGAGGGTGGTGAAGACTCTGATCGTTATTTGAGTAAGTTATGCGAAATTTAAATATATTTCGATTTTAATCTTAAACGTTTCGTTTATTTCAGATCAAGATCCGGAGCACAGTCGTCGCTCGGCCATTAAGCAAGTGGCTTCTGGACGTTTTGGCGTTACTGCTTCATATTTGGCTAATGCCGATGATTTGCAAATTAAAATGGCTCAAGGTGCCAAACCGGGTGAGGGTGGTGAACTACCCGGCTATAAGGTGACCAAAGATATTGCAAAAACACGACATTCGGTGCCAGGCGTTGGTTTAATTTCACCGCCGCCACATCATGATATTTACTCCATTGAAGATTTGGCTGAGTTGATTTACGATCTTAAATGTTCCAATCCGAATGCACGCATTAGCGTTAAGCTCGTCTCTGAAGTGGGTGTCGGTGTTGTTGCTTCCGGTGTAGCAAAGGTAAGTTGACTATTGTACATATGAACTTCAAATATGATTTAAACTTCTTCTTCTTCTTCTAAATTCAGGGCAAAGCCGAACACATTGTCATATCGGGACACGATGGCGGTACTGGCGCTAGCTCCTGGACTGGTATCAAGAGTGCCGGCTTACCCTGGGAATTGGGTATTGCCGAAACACATCAAGTACTTGTTTTAAATAATCTACGTTCAAGGTAAGCTACCGTCTGGGACGCACTTTTGTGTTACTAATCATGAACCAAACATTACTGAAGTGCCCTGGTTATCCAGATACCGTCGCTGGATGTAGATGTGATTCGCGGATAAAATAAATAAAAATAGAATCGTTCATAATGAGCATGAGAAAGCTAAAGAAGTAATGCTAACGTTTCTTCAAACGACCATGGTTCGGCATGGCATGATTCAAACGGGAAGTTCTTTCCAATTGACGGTTTTGACAAACATGACGACGTTGACAAAAATAAAAACAACAACAACAACGACGACGACGTTGACGTTGCACTAACACAGAGTCACACGTGCCTATACATAGATAGAAACAAAGCACAAAACCCACGAACGCTCGAACGCATTCATCCATACATCTGCACCATTTGAAAAACCAAGAATCCTCAAAGCAACAAAACAGCAGCAACAAAAGGACTTGGATAGGATATACGAAAGCACACAGCATGGCAAATGGATTGGATGACAACACAGCACAAGGCAATAGCAGCAGCAGCGTTGGAGCGTAGATGTTGCGGTTGGCTGGCGCTTCTATACGTTTCGTTTCGTTTCCCTTCTTAACTGGGTTCATACATGACGTGACGTGGTGTTGGATGATGTGTATGTGACAAATGTCTCGTTGTATGTCTCAGACATATTCAAATAGTAACAAATCAATCAATCAAACAATCAATTAATCAATCGATTAATCTCAAAAACAATCCGAACAATCAAATCATTAGCTCGTATGCTTCTTTTCTCACTTTGCTCCTTCTACTCCGTGCGTCGTTCTTGAAATTTTTTCACTCACACAAAAAAAAATCAAAAAAAAAAAAAAAAATATTATGTATATTAAAAAAAAAAAAAAAAACGGTCACCCAGTTGCTCGCTCGCTCGCTCACTTGCTCGCACGAATCGTTCGCTGCCGTGCTGTACTCCATTAGTAATTTTTACTCATTATTATGTGGTACCCCACATCGAATATCTGTTAATATTTTGCTTTTTTCTATGTCCTACTGTCTTCCTTCTCCTACAACGCCATACCAACTCCATCAAAAACAACAACAACAACAACAAAAATAGAGTGGTCGTCCAGGCTGATGGTCAATTGCGCACTGGTTTCGATGTTGTCGTCGCAGCGCTACTTGGTGCAGATGAATTTGGTTTCAGTACTGCTCCTTTGATTGTGATGGGTAAGTAGCAGCAATTTTGCATATTCTTGACTCAAAATTAAAAAAAATGTATACTTAGGTTGCACCATGATGCGCAAGTGTCACTTGAATACCTGTCCAGTGGGCATTGCTACACAAGATCCGGTGCTGCGCAAGAAATTCACTGGCAAGCCGGAACATGTTATTAACTTCTTCTTCATGTTGGCTGAGGATGTAAGTTGAAGCGCTGCTTTTGAAAGTTTTGTAAACTGTCAATTTCATTTATTCGGTTTTTTTTTTTTTAGATACGTCATATTATGGCCGATTTGGGCATCAGTAAATTCCAGGATTTAATTGGACGCACTGATTTATTGCGTGTATCGGAGAAACGTGTCAACAAAGCTAACAGCTTGGATCTTTCACTGCTGCTACAGAATGCTTTAGAGCTGCGTCCGGGCACGAACATTATTGGCGGTTCCGTGAAACAGGATTTCGTATTGGAAAATCGTTCCGACAACGAATTGATAGCCAAGGTGCAGCAGATCTTCAATGGCAGCGAGGACAATGTCACCATCAAGATGCGTATACACAATGAAGAGCGTGCATTTGGCTCGACACTAAGCTATCATATTGCTTGGTAAGCATCATATTTTCTTTTGAACTCCATTTCGAATTTTGTAATTATTTATTATTATGGACTTTCAGTAAATATGGCGAAGCTGGTCTACCCGATGGCAAGAGCATGGATATTTTCCTAGAAGGTTCCGCTGGTCAGAGCTTCTGCGCTTTCTTAGCGAAGGGCGTTAATGTTACGTTGAAGGGTGATGCCAACGATTATGTGGGCAAAGGTCTTTGCGGCGGCAATGTTGTCATCATGCCACCAGATACTGTACCATTTGAATCGCATTTGAATGTCATTGTCGGCAATGTTTGTCTGTATGGCGCTACGGAGGGTACTGCTTACTTCCGTGGCATTGCAGCTGAACGTTTCTGTGTGCGTAATTCTGGTGTCACAGCTGTCGTTGAGGGTGTTGGTGATCATGGTTGCGAGTACATGACCGGTGGTCTTGTTGTAATTTTGGGTCTTACCGGTCGCAATTTCGCTGCAGGCATGTCTGGTGGCATTGCTTATGTCTATGATATCGATGGTTCTTTTAAACCGAAAGTTAATCCCGAATCGGTGGAATTGTTGCCATTGGAATCGTCAAAAGATGTAGCAATTGTGAAGGAACTATTGCACGATTTTATACAGAAGACTGGATCGAAGGTGGCCAAACAGATACTTGATAACTGGGCTTCGGAACAGGGTAAATTTGTAAAGGTCTTCCCATATGAATACCAGAAGGCACTGCAGGATATGGAAGCCGAAAAAGAGGATGCTTTGGTAAAGAATGGTACAAAGTCCATTGAAAATGGTAAATCTAACGGCGAACCACACATTAAGGATATCGAAGAAGCTATACAGGATGTAGCGCTAGAGCAGAAGCGTGCCGAACGTGTGCTGGATAAGACACGCGGCTTTGTCAAGTACAAGCGTGAGTCAGCACCATACCGTGATGCTGAAACACGTCAGCATGATTGGGATGAGGTCTACAATTTTCCGCATGTGCGTAAGAATCTGAAAATGCAGGCAGCGCGTTGCATGGAATGTGGTGTTCCCTTCTGTCAATCGAATGCACATGGTTGTCCGTTGGGCAACATTATACCCAAGTGGAATGATCTCATCTTTCATGATGAATGGAAGGAGGCTTTGCGTCAGCTGCTGCAAACGAACAATTTCCCTGAATTCACTGGACGCGTTTGTCCTGCACCTTGCGAAGGTTCCTGTGTGCTGGGCATTTCTGAGCCGGCTGTAACCATTAAGAATATTGAATGTGCAATTATTGATCATGCCTTTGAACAGGGCTGGATTAAGCCGGAAATACCAGAGGTGCGTACGGGTAAACGTGTTGCAATCGTTGGATCCGGTCCAGCCGGTTTGGCTGCGGCACAACAATTGAATCGTGCTGGACACTTTGTGACTGTCTTCGAACGCAATGATCGCGTTGGTGGACTGCTGCAGTATGGCATTCCGACAATGAAACTGTCCAAGGATGTTGTTAAGCGACGTGTTGATCTACTGTCGGACGAAGGCATTGAATTCCGTACCAATGTGCATGTTGGCAAAGATCTGAAGGCTGAGAATCTCTTAAACGAATATGATGCACTGTTGATTACCACTGGTTCAACATGGCCGCGTGACTTGCCCTTGGCCAATCGCGAACTGAAAGGCATACACTTTGCCATGGAGTTCTTGGAAGCACAACAAAAGAAGCAGCTGGGCGGCAAGAATGAAATTATCTCCGCTGCCGGTAAGGATGTCATTATCATTGGTGGCGGTGATACTGGCTGCGATTGCATTGCTACATCGTTGCGTCAGGGCGCTAAAAGTATTACAACATTCGAAATACTACCGGAACCACCGCAGAAGCGTGCCGATGATAATCCATGGCCTCAATGGCCAAAGGTCTTCCGGTAAGTGAGATAGTTCAATTTTTATATTGTTTTTTTTTTTTTTTTTGCTTTTTTTTTTTGAAATATACATATTTGTGTAACTAATTAAATTGTCATGAAACAGTGTCGATTATGGCCACGAAGAGGTGCGCATTAAGTTTGGCAAGGATCCACGACAATATAGCACAACAACCAAAGAGTTCATTGGCGAAAATGGACACATTAAGGGTGTGCGCACTGTCGAAGTTGAATGGACAAAGAATGAAAACGGTAGCTGGCGTATGCAGGAAGTAGCTGGCTCTGAGAAACATTTCGCAGCTGATCTAATATTGTTGGCTATGGGCTTTCTTGGTCCCGAAAAGACTGTGCCCACTGAATTGGGACTTGAATTGGATGCACGTGGCAATATTAAGGCTTGCAATAGTCAATATGGAACCTCAAATGCTAAGGTCTTTGCAGCAGGCGGTAAGTTTTTAAATTGTTCTTAGAAAGACTACCTTAGAGTTTAAGGTAATCTTGCTGGGTTTAATCGTATAATCTATCCTATCTCCCTCATAATATATTTACAGATTGTCGACGTGGTCAATCGCTTGTTGTCTGGGCCATTACCGAGGGTCGTCAAGCAGCACGCCAAGTGGACTCGTATCTCATTGGACGCAATAGCGGGTTACCTGGTCCCGGTGGTGTTATAGATCCAACACGCAAGGACTAAAGCAAACATTAAGACAATATTTAGTAGTTTAATTTTGTGCAGTCTTATAAGTTTAAAATTTTGAATATCATATTTTATGAATTCGTTTATTATTTTTATCATTCTATTTCACTGATGAACACTATTTGTGATTTTTTTGTCGTATAATTTTGCTTGGCTTTAAAATTTTAGTTGATAATGTTTAAATTATAAATATTATTAATATTATAATTACTATTATTATTTAAATTAAATATTCATACAAAGACTTCGTAAGCGCAGTTAAAAAAAATTAAATTAAACGTATTAAATATTTACTACTTTACATAAATTTTTTTGTTTGTTTTTTCTTTAATTTTGTAAGCAAAAAAAGTACCGTTAGTTAATGCTGCAGCCCTAGTTTTTAATATGATAAAACCAATGTAAAAAATAAAGTTGTCCATAAAATATTTTTCAACATTATGCAATTAAAAACTATGAACTAATTAAAAAAATAAATTAAAAAAATTATAACAAAAGGAAAAGTAAGCCCTCCATCCCTGACGATGATGACTTAACAAAACTCTGGCACCACTCAAGTCAATTAAGACAGGCGCACTGAAGAAATTTTAATAAAAATAATAATTAAAAAAAATAATAATAATAATAAAACTAATTTAATATAAATCTAAAGACAATAACTAGCAATTAAATTGAAATTTCAACTAAAAAAAGAGAAAATCTTGTAATCATGTTATAAACATTTTTTTGTTAAATATTTTTTGAAAAATTGGTATGCTGATCTCTCGCTTTCCTATAAATAAATTTAATAAAAAATAAATAAATAAATAAATATATTAATTATATAAATATTTGTACTGAACAACATAATCAATTTGCATAAATATGTATATTTTAATGGCTTAGTTTTTTAGCTGATGTTGCTATAGAGCAAATTAAATGAAATTAATGTGAAAGAAACGGCAACGATTTGTTGAAAGTGTACCTCTGGTTAAATTATTTAAAAAAAAAAATAAAAATAATGATACAATATAAAAAAATTATAGCATTATTGGCATAAAAAAAAATATATATATATTTTCGAAATGTTAAAAAAATATCAACTTAAATATGCAAAAGTATATAAATTACATAGGTCGAAAAATTTTGTCGAAAGACAACAACCAGAGACTGGACGTAGTATACCCATTAAGTTTTAGCAAGCTGATATCGAAATATCTTGAAAACCATAAAACAATTGTGAACACGAATTCGGAAACAGCGCACCAAAATTCTTCGTATGCACTATGTCCTCTCTTTGGTCCCGAAATATTGTCGGCCTGTATTATTCATAATAATAATTGTGTTTCTATTCGAAATCTTTGTTGCATTTTAAAGGAAAATTAAAAATGGCTGCGAGATATAAAAAATTAATTAATCTTTTCAGATAGAAAATCAGAAGCCAAAATGACGAATTTTTGAAATGAACACATTTATTATACAAAAAATAATTATATTATATTGATATACAAGTATTATATATGAATGTATAAAAAAAATATGAAATTGTATTCTTGAAAAAAATTTATGAAATAAATATTTATCGTATTCATGTGTTGCAATTTAAATATATATATTTTTTTTAAAATTTATTACCGTACCCGAACTGATGGACAGCCCGAATCTAAGTTTATGATCTGTACTTGCCTAATAAAATCGATAGCAAATCCGACAAAGAATCAGAGGATTACTATTTATCAGACTTGGAAAGCATTTACTTAAAATAGTATTAGGTTTGTAAGGGAATCTGATAACGTTCTTTAAGGCTACATGTTTGAATGAGGTGCTCTAGAGAGAAGGAGTCAACGGTCAGGATACAATAAATCTTACAATATCGCAGTGTCTTTTCAATAACAATAATAGAAATGCGAAGAGAACTGCCCCAGACTTTAGGAGAGGGAGTTAAACTTATGACGTGATACTTAATTGTATCAATTATTTCACCAACTACTTCCAACAAACGAACTGGTACCATTCCAATTTCTATGAATTCTTGATGTTTTTCATTTATCAAGTTAGTCAAATCTTTAGGCCAATTTGCTTCACTGATTGTTTCCACAAACTTATCGGACTTTGCACAATAATTTGTGTATTTGAAAGTCACGTTACGTTTAAAGATACACAGTCTTGCACATGCAAATAGAACTATACAAAAAATGGCCGCACTGCAATAATATCCAAAGATTTTCGGTCTTTGGAAGCTATAAGATTCCAGCAACTTTACGCGATTGAAAAACCGAAATTATGCACCAAAGCCTATAACACTATAATTTCATAACATTCTTTTTTTTTTACTTTCGAAATTTTTGATCAATAATCAATTTTACTAATAATAAAAAAAATAGAAGAATATAATCTATGAGAGGAATGTAGTAAAATCTGATGGCTACAATTTTGCAATAAAAGTAACTGTTTATATCTTTTGTAATGTCGTGTCGTGCTCGTGTATGAATAAAATATAAAAAAATTTATAAAAAAAACTGTATTTTATTTAATTGTCGAATTAAGTTTCGAATCAATTCTTCGTGTTATTCTAGCATAAACGGAATCAAAACAGTTCAAATCATAGGCTCAAATTGGAAGCCCTTTCCCCAGAAGATGAAACCTAGAACTACCACTAATTCAAGTTTTTCAATTTGTTAGTGAGTAGCTCGCACTGCGTACCATACCAGACCTGTATTTCAGTTTGAATAGTTATTATAAGTTTCCATTTACCTTAGTGTCAATTCAAATATTTAATTTAATTAATTAGTCTGAATATCTCATTCATCAATTTCAGAGAAATTATAAAGCAAATATTTCAAACTTGAACGTTTGTATGTTGACAAAGCAACAAACATCTCGCTCGCACACATAGATTAAGCATAAGCGCTGTAATATTTGATAAATGCATGTGTGCAAGCGAGATGTCAATAATAGCTTAGCTCGCCCAAACAACAACTTGAACTAAAAAATGCCTTTTCTCTGCCCAAATTTAGTGCGTGCGCTTGACGTTTTGCGTGTTTTCGCTGCACGTTGAATATTTTTCTTTATTTATTATTAAATAAATACACGGAATATCTATAAAAATTGTGCATATAACAAGGCAAACATGGCGACTTTCGATTTAACACGTATCAATTGCCAGTATTTGGATCGGCATCTAACTTTTCCGCTGTTGGAATTCTTGTGTGGCAAGGAGGTTAGAAAGAAAATTTTTTTGCACAGCAAAGCAGCGCAAAGCCGCCGCGTCAACGCTTTGCTTTGCATTTGTATTACTCTAATACATTTATACTGATATTTAATTTTTTTTGTGTACCATGACAGATCTACAATCAACAAGAACTGCTCGAGTACATCTTGGATACAGTTAACAAAACGAACATGATTGATTACACCATGGATACGCGTAAGCGTCTCAATCTCAGCCAAGAGATGCCCGATGAATTGGTGCAACGCAAGGCGGAGGTACTCGCAACGCTTAAGCAACTGCAAAATGAAGTGGCGCCCATCATGAAGGCTACCGACATTCTTAAGAACGGCGAGAGCATGAAGGATTCGAAGACGTTCGTTAATGCGCTGCAAAAGGATTACAACTTTAAGCTGGAACATTTAGAGAGCGCCTACAAGCTGGCCAAGTATCTGTATGAGTGCGGCAACTATCAAGAGTCAACTTCATACTTGTACTTTTGCTTGATTGTCATGTCGCCGAATGATAAGGTGAGGCACTGACATTCTATTAAGAAAGAAGAGAAAAACATTGCTACGTGTGTTTTTTTTTAGAACTATCTGAATGTGCTTTGGGGTAAGTTGGCAGCTGAGATTCTTACGCTCAACTGGAACACTGCACTTGAAGATTTGACACGCCTGCGTGACTACATCGATAGCGCCAATTTCTCGACGATTCAAGCGCTGCAACAACGCACTTGGCTGATTCACTGGTCTGTTTTGGTATTCTTCAATCATCCAAAGGGACGTGATCTAATCATTGAGATGTTCCTGTACAAACCACTCTACCTGAACGCCATACAGACCATGTGCCCGCATATTATGCGTTATTTGGCCACTGCTGTCGTTATCAACCGTACGCGCCGTAATGCACTAAAGGATTTAATTAAGGTTATACAACAAGAATCGTACACCTATCGTGATCCTATTACAGAATTCCTCGAGTGCCTCTATGTTAACTTTGACTTTGAGGGTGCACGTCTAAAACTGCATGAATGCCAAACAGTTATATTGAACGATTTCTTCATTGTGGCCTGCCTGAATGAGTTTGTTGAGGATGCACGTCTTATGATCTTCGAGACTTTCTGTCGTATACATCAATGCATTACCATTAGCATGCTGGCAGATAAATTGAACATGAAACCAAATGAAGCCGAATGCTGGATAGTTAATCTGATACGTAATGCACGTCTTAATGCCAAGATCGATTCAAAATTGGGTCACGTTGTCATGGGTACACAACCATTGAGTCCTTATCAGCAATTAGTGGAAAAGATCGACTCATTGTCGATGCGTTCAGAGCATTTAGCAGGTTTAATTGATCGTAAGAGTAAACAAAAGAATCAAGAGTCCATCGATTCCTGGAAGTACTACTAAATTAGAAGCGAATAGAAGTAATAAAAAATTGCTTGTGCATTAAGCAAAGGAGCGCGCGTGTGTGTGTAGTACATTTAAGTGAAAACAGATACAATATTTTATAACAAAAAAAAAAAAAATGAAAATGATTTATACAAAAATTTTCAAGGCACGAATAAAACAACATCAACTATTCGACGCTATAAAAAAATCGGAGTTCTTATTTTAAATATGAGAAGAAAAAAATCTGTATAAGTTTTAACAAATTACATTTATTTAACTGTTTTATATAAAAACTAAATATAGCCATTAGCTAGCCTAAAATGCAGCATCTATAAAATTGCACTAAACAGAAACATAGGACAGACATAAACAAAGGCATTGGTCGGTTTGTACTACAACATTCAATGTCATACAATGAATTGCTATCTCGACTTAGATTTGCTCGATTTGCTGCTATCTTTCAGCACAACAAGCCAAGAGCGTGTTGGTAAATTTTGCAAATAGACTATCCAGCGTCGTACCAGCAGCAACCAAACGACGCCATAAATGACTAAAATAACAGATTCGATGTAATAACCATCAAAGACTATTTCACAAGTGCCACCTGCAGCGGTACAAGTCTGAAAAAAAAAAAACAAAAATTTAAATTATTACATTTTTGAATAACAATAAACGAACATACCTCCTTTTGCTGCTTGGTCAGACACATATTCGTTGTCTTATTGCTCGCTGTATTTTGCTGCTGTGCTTCTTTAAATAAACATTCTTTCCATGTCAGCACATCGACTAGCCAAAGTACCACTGTACTGGGCCAATTACCGCCAAGGTTACACAGAGTGTTAAGGAATGTCATATATGTACCACCTACAGCTGGATCTGAGATCTTTGCAAAGAATGCCATTACCGCGACAAACATGCAATACAAAAAATATTTGATACAATGCATAGTTAACCACAAGCAGCACATAGTAATACAAAGGTACATGGCCGTCAGAGATCATGTATGGCGTAAAGTAGGTAATTAGCGTAGCAAATGAGCCGAATACTATGCGATATGGTATAGCTTTAGTATAGACATCAAGTGGCCGTGGTCCATTCGTATAGCGACTAACAACTAAGGGTAGTAGTATCTGTAACGGTATTATAGGAACTACAAGCAATGCCAGCTTCTCCTTTGGTACACCAGCATCGATTAATTTCAATGAAGTGACTGCATCGCAAGCGGCAAATGTAACTTTAACCGTTAGCAGTATGGCAGCAAGTATCTGTACCGGACGCATTTTTATCATATCCAATAATATGCTGTAGCTCTCTTTAATATTCAATTCATGTTCCTCGTTATAACGCGCCTCACTGTGTGCATCGACAATATCATTTTCACGTTTAAATATAGCAACCAATGTTGTGGCAATCAGAAAGCATATGCCCCAAAACCATAAGAAATCTGGTAGCGTTACAATGCCCACATCTTTGGGTATGCTACGTAAATATGTATTACAAAAGTCTTTTGATTCGAGTGCCATGAAAGCTACAAAGCCTAGAAAATATCCAGCGGTCTGTCCAACACTATTACATGTCGAAGCATAGCCGACATTACAACGTTTAAGCATGGTCAAAGCCCAACCGTCAACGGCAATATCCTGCGTAGCACAAAGGAAATTCAACATGAAGAAAAGTAACGCCAAAAGTGGCACATTGGGCTCTTTGTGTATCGCTGCCAAGCCAACGGTCGACATGTTGTGCGAGTAGCAGCATAAATGCACCAATTAAATATTGTACCGGCACAAGCCAAGACTTGCGACGTCCAAAACGACGCACATACAGCGAATCAACAATGGGCGCCCACAGCAACTTTATGCTAAATGGCCAATAGGCAAATGAAAATTCAGCTTGTTGTTTATAGCTGGCGCCACGATTCTGTAGTAGCATAGGTATGGCTGCAATTAGACCAATCGGTATGCCCTGTAGCACATAGAGAAACAAGAGTACTGCTATGTTGCAACGATCGCCACGTATATCGGGCAGTTCTTGTGGTTCATCGTTAATTGTCAACTTTTGCTCGGAAGTTGCTTCATGCGGTGGAGGTGTTTTTTCGCCCAATAGACGTTGCCGTGAAATGTTATCGGGAGTTTTGTTGCGGCGACGAGTAGACATGATGACGTCGACGAAAACTTAGTAAACTTGGAATGCTACAAATGCAAAAATAAAACAAAAGTTTATTCAATAAAATTATGCACGAAAATGTTTTTTGTTTATAGCTACACTCACTCACTTAATGTATTATTTCGATGTTTACGTATGCTGAGGATACTTCTACTTCTAGACACGTCAGTATTGCAAACCCGTTCTTCGTTTTACCTGCTCTCCGGTTAAGTTCGTATCGCGTTCAAACGATTTTTTGTTTTTGTTTTTGCTTTGTGCGTTTTACTGATACGTTTCTTTTTTCATATGTAAATATGGAATTATTGGTTTCTCTTTACAATTGGAATATTCCGTTCGCATTTTGTACTAAATAATGCGCTTTACAATTTTGCATTGTTATGTTATCACAATTTACAAATTATTTAAACTTTATTAATAATATCGAAGTTGAAGAATATTGAAGGTGGGAAGTTATTGTGAATGTCAAAACAAAAGAAGAAGCAGCATTTATTAACCTGCGTGAGGATTGCAATTTTGATTTTAGGGTGACCCATGTAAATAAATTAAAAATTTATATAAATCGAAACGAAATATTATTAAATGAAAAAAGTTGAATTTTATTTGAACACACATTTATATATTTTAGTTTTCTTTAAATAATGTGAAAATAGAATACAAGGTATTGCCAATCCATCAAATAAGCAACTTTACTCGTGTAAATGAAAGAGAGAAAGAGCAAAATTTTGTTGTTGCTGTTGAGAAGTGTTGTTTCTATATGAAAAAGAAACAAATGCATTTTAAATACAAAAAGTAACTCATTTTATGTATTAACAAATCTACTTAATAAAAAGTATAAAATATATTTCCTTTTGTTTTACAAAAATTAAGGTTATTGATTTAAAAAACCCATTTTAAAACTTTTTATTTAAAATTTTCTTTGTATTAGCTTATATAATATAATAAGCTTGTGCTGCCAGGGTTTTTTGTTCAAACAGAAGCCTTGAGCTTTTTATTTTAACAACAGAATTTTTTACACAATTCTTTTTAAGATCGGATTTTTTGTTAAAAAAAAGAATAACATTGTATATTAAATAAATAAATATGGACTTATATGTATGCAAAAAACACTATAAATATCGTTGCAGTTCTCTGAGCCGACCAAAAAATTATTAAAATGAAATATCTTCATTGTTTTGTCTTGCTTTGTCTGATCTATGTGGCTTATTCGCAGCCAAGATGCACCGATCCACGTAAAATGCTTATCTTATTCTTATGATTTGGTAAAATTTGTATAATTTAATGCTTTTTTTTTTCTTTTTTAATATTTAGCAAATCAGGAGTGTAGCTCAGGAAGAGATTCTGGATACAGAACGGATCCTGGATCTAACTGTGCACTATCTGATCGTGTAATGTGGTGGTATAATTCCGGTATTCGTAGATGTGAACCTATGCGCTACTATGGATGTGGCGGAAATGGTAATCGTTATTGTACATTGGCGGAATGCACACAAAGATGTGCACGATAGGGACCTGTAACAACTACAGAAGCTGAATAAATGAACATTGACACATTTGGAAAAATAGCACGGAAACTTGACTATTGCTTGAATTTATTTTTAATGTATGTATAAACATTTTGGAATCCAATTATCCCGATTAATATTTTTTGCTTTTTTTTTATTATGTAATTTTTTAAAATAAAAACTTAAAGAAATTTTAATGCAAATTTTTGAAAATTTACAGTTGTGTTTCGGAAAATCTCTAGCACCAAACTCTAACCAAAAGAGATTTCAAAGTGTCATACAAATCTCATTGAATTGATTTAAAATTTTTTAAAGTTTTTTATTGATCTCCTACATAGGCAAAACAGGAGATGTCCCTTTTTTAAACGTTTGTCTGTGCAGTGTTGTAAAACGCCGATTTGCCAGATTTTTAGTGCTGCACTTTGCAATTTCGACATTTAACGCTCAAAAAAATTAAATTCATTTTTGTATACTTTTGAAGGAGAGTAGTGTATATCATATACCATATTTTTAGGTTGTCGCAAACCTTTTTTATATTTCTTTGTGCAAAAAAAAAAATGCTTTTCAACAAAAAAGTCGTTGACACGGGGAAGCTTCTCTTTATTTTTAAGTTTAATAAAGTTATTGACTATAGTACCAAGACTAAATAATATTTTTTTTATATAAAATGTAATTTTTATTTTTTTATTCTTTAAACTTTTCTTTCTTTTTTTTAGAAGGTTTGGGCATGACCTTTTTTTTAAACAACATAATTTCTACACAATTCTTTTTAAGATAAATTTTTTTTTTAAAAAAGAATAATACATTATACAAACTAGTGTTAAAATAATATGGACTTTTGTATGCAAATATCACTATAAATATCGTTGCAAATCTCTCAGTCGAGCAAGAAATTAAAAAAAAAAATGAAATATCTTCATTGTTTTGTGTTGCTTTGTGTGATCTATATGGCCTATTCGCAGCCAAGCCCAAACAGATGTTCTGGCAAACCACGTAAAATGCTTTAATATTTCATAAAATTTGTATAATTTTATTGTTTTTTTTAAAATTTTTTTTTAAATATTTAGGAAATCAAGTTTGTACCGGGCCAAGGGATCTTGGAATAGGAGGAGAGCAATGTCGTCCTCGTGATATGTGGTGGTATAATGCCAATGCTCGTAGATGTTTGCTAATGCGCTACAGAGGATGTGGTGGTAATGGTAATCGTTTCTGCACATTGCATGGTTGCAGATTAAGATGTGTGGCTGCACCAACACCGATCACACCAACACCAACACCGGGACCAGCACCAAACCCAACAGAGGCACCTGAATAAATGAACATTGAAGAAATTCCATGGAAACTTGACTTTTGCTTATATTTAATTTAAAATTTAAATGAAAATTAAAATAAAATACAATTTTAATTCTTTAACTTTGAAACTACTGTAAGTTTTAAAAAAAAATGTATTTGGTAGAATTTTGTGATAATTATGTTTAGTAATGTATGACAACATGTACCCGAATTTCTAATTTTTTATAAATGCAAATTGTTTTTCGATGTAATTTTGAAAGTGTTTTTGGTAAAGTCGTTACTTAGGCAAACAAGGGATGTCCCTTTTTTGTTTGTGTATGCAGTGTTGTATTACACCGATTTGCCAGATTTTCAGTGTTGCACTTTGGAATTTAGATGTTTAACGCTCAAAAAAATTAAATTCATTTTTGTATACTTTTGAAGGAGAGTAGTGTATATTATATACCATATTTTTAGGTTATCGCAAACCTTTTTTATATTCCTTTGTGCAAGAAAATACTTTTCAACAAAAAAGTCGTTGACACGGGAAAGCTTCTTTTTATTTTAAATTTAATAAAGTTATTAACTATATTACCAAGACGAATGTGTTATAAAATAAATTTCCTTTTGTTTTGTAACCATTCAAATGGAGTTCAATGTTTACATAAATATTTTTTTATATATAAAATGCCAATTTTTTTAATTTAATATTTATTTAAACTTTTCTTTGTAATAGATTATAATAAGCTGTTGGCACATGTTTTTTTTTTTTTTTTATTTATTTATTTATTTTTTTTTTTTTTTTTTGAGCTTGAGGTTTTTTTTAGCAACAGAATTTCCACACAATTATTTTTTAAAACAGATTTTTATTGTTTAAAAAGAATAATACATTATATAAACTAGTTTTAAATAATATGGACTTATATGTATGCAAAAAACACTATAAATATGGTTGCAGTTCTCTGAGCCGAGCAAAAATTATTAAAATGAAATATCTTCATTGTTTTGTCTTGCTTTGTGTGATCTATACGGCCTATTCGCAGCCACACAGATGTCCTGGCAAACCACGTAAAATGCTTAAACATTTCATCAAATTCGTATTATTTTATTGTTTGTTCTTATTTTTTTAAATTTAGGAAATCAAGTTTGTCACGCGCCAAGACATGTTGGAAGAGGAGGAGAGCAATGTCGTCCTCGTCAAATGTTTTTTTTAATACCAATACTCGTAGATGTATGCAAATGCGCTACAGAGGATGTGGTGGTAATGGTAATCGTTTCTGCTCACATCAAGCATGCAGATCAAGATGTATGACGAGGCAAACACCGAGGCCAACACCGAGGCCAACACCGATGCCAACACCGATGCCAACACCGGAACCAACACCGGGACCAACACCGGGACCAACACCGGGACCAACACCGGAACCACCAGAGGCACCTGAATAAATGAACATTGACATATTTGCGCAAAATTAATTTCAAATTATAAACATTTTGGAGTACATTTATCCCGATTAATATTTTTCGATTTTTTCCAATATAATTTTTGAAAATTAAAATAAAATACAATTTTAATATATTAACTTTGAAACTACTCTAAGTCTTAAACAAGGAAAAACGTTAACTTCGGTGGAACCGAATCTGAAATACCCGTTACACTAAACTTTTAATAGTTTATATGTTCACTAGGCGCTTAGATTAAATTTCACGATGAATTTGATCAAATTTGTATGAATGCTTTTAGCTATTAGCCCGATCTTACTTATACCGATGGAGTTGACTTAGTTAAATTTTACTTGAATTCATTCAGAAAAAATAAATGTTTTCATACAAAAATTCGAAAATGGGAGGTAAATTTGTATGGGGGCTATACCTAAAAATGGGCGTGGCGTCTTGGTTTTGACCCTGGATGACAAAAGAAATATTTTTACCCAATTGGGAGCGAGTACATTCATAAAAAATTACTATTTTTAAACAAAAAATCGAAAAAATCGATAAGTTTGAATGGTGGCTATATATATAATTATATTGCCAATTTATCGCCATCATCTAAACGGCGCGGAATTTCTAATATTTTATAAATGCAAATTGTTTTTCGATATAATTTTGAAAGTTCTTTTGGTAAAGTCGTTACTTAGAGGATGTCCCTTTTTTTGCAACGTTTGTGTATGCAGTGTTGTAATACACCGATTTTCCAGATTTTCAGTGTTGCCCTTTTCAATTTAGACGTTTAACTCTAAAAATTAATTAATTATTTATATTTTAATGGGAGGAATGTATATTATATACCATATTTTTAGGTTATCGCAAACCTTTTATTTATTCCTTTGTGCAAAAAAAAATGCTTTTCAAAAAAAGTCGTTGCTTCTCTTTATTTTAAGTTTAATAAAGTTATTAACTATATTACCAAGACGAATGTGTTATAAAATATATTTCTTTTGTTTTGTAACCATTCAAATGGGTTCATTGTTTAGATAATATTTTTTTTTTTATATAAAATGGCAATTTTTTTTTATTTAATATTTATTCAAAATTTTCTTTGTAATAGATTATAATAAGCTGTTGGCACATGTTTTTTTTTTTTTTTTTTTTTTGAGCTTGAGGTTTTTTTTAACAACAGAATTTCCACACAATTCTTTTTAAGATCAGATTTTTTTTTGTTTAAAAAGAATAATACATTATATAAACTAGTTTTAAATAATATGGACTTATATGTATGCCAAAACCACTATAAATATCGTTGCAGATCTCTCAGTCGAGCAAAAATTAATACAAATTAAAAAAAAAAAAATGAAATATCTTTATTGTTTTGTCTTGCTTTGTGTGATCTATGTGGCCTATTCGCAGCCAGGCCCAAACAGATGTCCTGGCAAACCACGTAAAATGCTTTAATATTTCATCAAATTCGTATAATTTTATTGTTTTTTTTTTTTTTTTTTAATATTTTTTATAATACTTAGGAAATCAAGTTTGTACTGGGCCAAGAAATCCTGGAAGAGGAGGAGAGCAATGTCGTCCTCGTCAAATGTGGTGGTATAATGCCAAT
The DNA here is from genome assembly GCA_018903435.1 of Leucophenga varia. Taxonomy (NCBI): domain Eukaryota; kingdom Metazoa; phylum Arthropoda; class Insecta; order Diptera; family Drosophilidae; genus Leucophenga; species Leucophenga varia. The sequence continues at coordinate 7,413,055 of JAEIFJ010003025.1, forward strand.
GCTCGTAGATGTATGCAAATGCGCTACAGAGGATGTGGTGGCAATGGTAATCGTTTCTGCTCACTTCAAGCATGCAGATCAAGATGTATGATTGCACCAACACCAACACCGGAACCAACACCGGAACCATCACCGGAACCATCACCGGAACCATCAGAGGCACCTGAGTAAATGAACATTTACATATTTGAAGAAATTCCATGGAAACTTGACTTTTGCATAAATTTAATTCCAAATTATAAGCATTTTGGAGTAAACTTATTCCTATAAATATTTTTAGATTTTATAAAATATAGTTTTTGAAAATAAAAATAAAAAGCAATTCTAATACTTTTACTTTGAAACTATTCTATATTTAAAAAAAATTGTATTTGGTATAATTTTGTATTTTGTAGTCGTGCTGCTTTTGTCAAAGTGAAAAAGAAACAGCAGCAGAGGAAAAAAAAAATATTATATCTTCTTTACACTTGCAAAACTACATGCGAAACTGATTAAAAAGGAGAAAAATTCCATCCCTTTTGTACTTACACCACTTTTAGGTAATTTCACCATGCCATGAACTTATTTAATTTATGGAGTACACGATTTTTGTTTGAATCAAATCAAATTCTTCTTCTTCTTTCAAGCGAATCACTTTTTATGCAAAGCACACATAAAAAACAACAACAACAACAAATTAACTAAGCGATTACTTATGTAAACTGTTTCGAAATATCTTTAAAATATTGAATTTTCCTTTTTTAACATATTATCTATGTTTAAATTAATTCAGTGTTGATCTCCAATAAAAAACCGTATTGAAACTTTGGTTTTAATACTTTCTTTTGTTTTAGTACTTCTTGTGACCATAAAAAAAAATTTGTACATTTAACAAATATGTAAAACATTTTTTATATTTTAGTGGTGAGCGAGGCTAAGCACGTACCAAATTCAAGGAGATTTCAGTTATTTTTTATTGAAACTATTTAACTACTGCAATGCGGCTTCCTCTTTTGTGCGTATAAAAGTCAATGGTTCGCATTTGTTACGATATCAAAAACATTTAGTTTGTCTTCGAGTAAACAACTAAAAAACTTAAAAACAATTTCAAAATGTTCAAATTCCTGGCAATCGTTGTTCTTGCACTCATCGCCTGTGTTTCGGCCAAACCTGGCATTGTTGCACCACTCGCTTACAGCAGTTTTGCATCACCATACGTTGCAGCGTCACCATATGTAGCATCGCCATATGTAGCTTCATCTTACGTAGCCTCACCATACGTTTCATCGCCTTACGTTGCTTCGCCTTACGTTGCTTCACCCTACGTAGCTTCGCCATACGCTGCCGCCTACACTGCACCACTTTTGCTGAAGAAATAAATGAAATTGAAACTGGACGCTTTATAATACGAATAAATAAAAAATAAAAGAAAATTTTCAAATATAAAACTGTACATTTTTTTTAATAACAGAGTGTATAAATAGCCCTGAGAAATGTCAAAAAATGTTTCGCTGACCAGTACTGAATCGTTTTGGCCATTGACAAGACTGCGTGGGTCAGTCACTGGGTGGCTCATGTGGTTCAATTACTGAGCCATACCAGTGTTGTTGGGTAGTGCTGGGAGAAGATCGATGTTTGCCAACATCGATCTTTTCGATTTTAAAAAAAACATCGATGTATCGATTTTAAATCGAAGTTAGCGTCAACCAGACGTAAACGGTTAGATTGATTCTTGAGGTCTCCTGATCATTTTGGTATCTTTATGTCCATACCCAACTGGATTATTTAAATGAGTTACAAACTTCTATGTTAATTAATTAAGCAAACAAAATTTAACTTCAAAGAACAAAACTTAAACAAATATATTTAATAGAGAAACAAAAGAAAAAAAAAAAATATTAAAAAAACACAACAATAATAAACTTCATATATTAAGAAACTAAAATAACATTCTTTTCAAAATTGTATCCCTCTTCAACTATAAAACTAAACTTAAATTATGAGACCCATTCATTTTTGTTGATAAAAAGCAGCATATCAACTTGCTTCGCTTTGAGAGAGCTTCTTCTTTCAGTAACAATAAGTCCAGCTTTTGCTGAACATTCGTTCACTTTCAGTGGACGTTGCGGGAACACAAAGAAACTTTTTAACGCAGCTTTTCAAGCTATTGTCATTTGAGATCTGTAATTAAAATATGTATATTGTCGATAAAAGTTAATATAAATATTTTTTATGTTCAGTGGTACCTTCCAGTAATCTAATGGAGAGATATTTGAGTCCGAATTTTCAAGGTTAAAATATTGACGCAATCCCAAAATTGTGTCCACTCGACTGCTACGAATCTTTTCGGATTTTTTTTTAAGAAAATCAAAAAGTGGGTGTTGTGATGTGGCTGTGGATATTGGTGCTGTGGATATTGGTGCAGTCAGGCTGGAGGAAGATAAATGTTGGTCGGACAATTCATTTATTAAAGTGAGTTCAATCTCCAGGAATTTTCAGCTTCGACCACATTAAAATCTAGCAAAAAACCATCTCTCTTGAAGCGTGGATCCAAGAGCGTTGCGATTCTTGTGCACGAACGCTTCTCGTACGGCACTAGTCTTTCTTTTGTTCCATTTATCAAAATCATGCAAGCTTGGATACCCTCATTAGTGGCCAGCTTGCCCTTAAGATTTTCTAAGTTGTGTAGAAGGCCACAAACTACTGGAATCACCATTGATACGGTCACCAAGCTGCTGGACGAAGTGGTGCAACGTCGCGTGCTCAAATGGAGATAGAAGCTGCTTCAGATCTTCGAGTATAGCAATTTCATCTGCTGTTAAGGGCAATAATGCTTCGAGTGGGTATTGAGCAGTACTTTAGATATGGCATCTTTTGTTTCAAGAATTCGTTGAATCATATGAAAGGCACTATTCCATCTAGTTGGGCATTCTTGCTTTAAACTTAATGGACTATCTGTACTTTGAGCTTCTCTAAACTTTGCATAATGCTCTTACATTTGACCATCAAAACTTTAATTTTGTCATTAGCCAAACAGCTCTGTACAGCCAAATTAATTGTGTGAGCAAAGCACGGAACATTACGCTTTTGAAGAATACTGCAAGCCTTTATCATATTTTGAGCGTTGTCCGTGACTTTGGCTGTTACTTTGTTGAAAACTCCCCATTCATTTAAAACTTCACGCAATGAGCATGAAATATTATCTGCGGAATGGTTGGTTTCATTTTTTAACTTTTAGTTGACAAAACTGCTGTCCGCATTATAAAATCTTCAGATATAAATTGACAAGTGACGGTAAGATAGTTCTCATTTGCTCTTGAAGTCCAGCCATCTGTTGTGATTGCGCAGTGCTCAATCCGATCAAGAATAATTCTTAGTTTTTCTCATGTCTTGGAACAGATTTGGCATATATACGTCTCGCAATGTTGTCCGCGAAGGCAACTCGTAAAGTGGATCAAGGGTTTTAACCAAATGCCTAAACCCCTTGTTTTCGACTACTGAATAAGGTCGAAGATCTGAACTTATAAAATAAGTCAACGCGCTGTCCAGTGCCTTTTTCCTGCCTGATGAGGCGTCATATTTTTTTCCATAAATGCCAGAATAGAGCACGCAGCCTTCGGTTCCACAACTTTATTCATAGTCAAATCAGGATGGATGCGTTTTAAATGCGCAGACAAATTTGTCGTGTTTTCATGGGTTTGATACGTTTTGCCGCATTTATTGCAAATCGCGGACTTCATATCTGACGACTTTTTAAAAAATTCCATACCGCAGAATTGCCATACTTTGTCCGTTTGTTGGGTGTTCCATTCTCTCCGTCCGAACTATTGCGATCTAAAAACATATGTATCATATTTGATGAAAATTTAAAAGTAGCTGCCACACAAATGAATGCTTTAAATTATTAATTACCTTCGCCATTAGCGTTCTTTAGGAATTTGTCCATTTCCAACAGCCAACAGCACCAATACTAACATCCTACAAAAAGGGAATTAATTTATTGTTTTATCTTATATATTATAATGTTTAAAAATGCTATTTTAATGTTTTTACTTACCAAACTTATCCCGCTTTTTTTTCTAAGTGATTGCTTCTTCTTCTTCTTCAAGTGATGGAAAAATATTCAAATAGTGACATGTTCGATGCATCGAAAATCGAAGTTAAAAAATCGATATTTTTAATAAATAAAAAACATCGATGCATCGATTTTAAATCGATTTTATTTCCAGCACTACTGTTGGGTTGATACTGGAATTTTTTCCGATCGTACATAAGCAATTGTTTGGTGATTTTGGTGAGTTTTAATCAGTATGAAAGCAAACTGTGAAAATATGTTTACAAAGCTTTCTATGATACAAGTATTTTAGCAAAAAGATGGCGGAATACTATGTACACTTCTTTAAAATAACATCATGGCCAAGTGACGCCGAATATTAAGTTCACCCGTGGTCTAGGTCGTGAACCGAATATGAAAGCAAATGAGATGACTAATATTGTTTTTATTAGCTTTTGGCCTCATAACATTTTTTCTTTGTGGCATTCTGTGGTATATTTCGCCATTAAATGTAGAATTGTGAAATAAAAGTTCAGAAATGTCTGATTTATTGCGTAAGTTTCTTTTTGGTATTTTCTAAATTATCAACAATGGTGACACTGTATGTTGATGCCATTCCAACGAAGTCTTCTACACCTGTTTTTATTCTGTTTTCTAATTACAAATTTAAAATTAGTATTAAATTTCACGTTTTCACCACCATTTTAATCAGGTGAGTACAAAAAATTATAAATCTCTATTAAAAACCTAATAGTTCTGGATGAACACCTTAAAATAGTTGATCAGTGCAACGATTGCATGAAATCTGGAATATTTCGGGTACGGAAGATAACGGGAAAAGCTCTAATATGAATAGGGAGAACAAGATGCCAAACAGCATTAATGAAAAAGATTTCGAAGAATTATTAGATGCAATTTTTGATGACAACGCAATTTTATCTTTGCCAAAAACTAAAACCAATGACAATGAAAATGCTTTACAAAAAAATCAACTTAAAAATAGTAATGATTTTTTAGAAGAACTTTTAAACAGATATATGGATAGCGAAAAAATACTGAGAATATGACAGCAAAAGCAGAAGGCACCGATTCACCAGACAGCACTTGCGCTATACCTAAAATCAGTTTGGAAAATTCTTCAGAAATATTTGTAAAACGCGACATTTCACAAAAACGTAAAAAGATGCACCCGAAAATACCGAAACTTGTATTAAAATTCGGTGGAGACAATTCCACTTTGCGTGGGATTGTCACCGATTCACCAGACAGCACTTGCGCTTTACCTAAAATCAGCTTGGAAAATTCTTCAAAAATATGTGTAAAACGCGACATTTCACAAAAACGTGAGAAGATGCACACGAAAATACCGAAACTTGAATTAAAATTCGGTGCAGACAATTCCACTTTACGTGGGAAATACGCTCCAAAAAAATAAAGAAAAATTAAAACAAAAATCAAAGAAGAAATAAAAAAAATTTGGAAAACTTGAAGGAAACCAGTTTATGTAATTATAGACCTGATGACGATGTCTGTTTCAAATGTGAATTATACCCGATTATAAAATTTAATTTTCCCACATAAACGTAATATTTTTACTCAATACAACGTGACCAACCAATAAGTAAATTATAATTTTATGTCTTTTAAGTCAGTTGTTATAAAAAAAAAAATCAAAATAGGTTCATATGAATGTCTTTGACTTGTTGACTTTTTATATTCTAGCTCAACACAAAAATTTACATCAAAAAATGGAAAGGAAGATAAAATTCACACATCTTTTAAACGGGGAGTATGTCTTCCTCAAGTCCAAAAAACTCAAGATGTGACTCTTAGTTTTAGAGAAGATACTGTTGTCGTTACGAATGAACATTGTTGGCTTAACCCTTCAGATAGAAAATATACACTAAATATTTACAATATATCCTCCAAGTGTTATGGAGAAAAAAATCACTTTCGGTGACTTATTTGCAAAGTTATTTTAAAAATAGCAAAATCGAGTTCTTGAACTGCGATTTTTGTCACTGTTTTCTATTACAGCCATTCTCAATACTATAAAGAACCCTGTAGAAATTCATGTTGTGTATTTATGTTCCACTGGGTTTGTACAATCTTTATGCTCTTTCGAGTTATTCGAATTTATTTTGCTCTCTTAAAATTGCGCTCCAGAACCAAATTGCACAGCATCATAACGCTTTATCGTGTATCCAAATGAAAATTGCAGCTCGACTCGGCTCAGTTGTTATACGAAACTGGTTTCGAAAGGTTGTGCAAAACGCGTCGCAAAAACAACAAAACAAACAAACAAACAAAACAAAAATATTTATGCATAAATAACAAAAAAAAAAAAAAATAAGAATAATTCTACGAAATTGTAAATGCGTTGCTACTAGTATTGCTGAATTTAAAATTGTTGTTGCCGTTGTTGTTGTTTTTGCGTATTTGGGGTGGCTTTGCTATTACAAAAGCAAAAGCTGCTTATAAGCAGCAACCCCAAAATAAGCTCCCAACTACGCGATCATAATACTACAAAAGGACCTTTTGCTTTCCTTTTTTGAATTTAGTATATTTGGGGGTTGCATGTATAGACAGGCAAACAGTTAAGGCAGACGCTTGGCAAACAAAACAAAAAAAAAATCCAAATAGAAAAAAATTTATGATGTGCGCGTTTTAAATGTTTGTGTAAAAAGTATTTTGTCGTAAAAATCGGTAAAAATCAGTGCTGTATTAGTAATTTAAATTGAAATTAAAATGAATGACGCTAGCAGCAGTGACGCTGCTTATCAAAAGTTGCCGCCTGGTTGGGATTGTAAATATGATCAAGCAACGGGAAATTGGTAAGTTTTAAAAGAAAATTAAAGCATACTTTTAGGCGTACTAAAAAAAAATATATATATATATATATGTAAAGGAGTTCTGTTGTCGCCTATTGCTATTTTGCATTTTAATTACCGCTCCGATTGTCTGTCTGTAGATTCATTCACACTTTTTGCTTCCTTACTGACTTAGCGCCACATGCAAATAGCTTGAGTGTCACTTGAGGCAGTAAAATCTTTTGCAGTCAGTCAACTCTTTTTAAAATAAATGCGACATACGTGCATGTGGGTGTGTGTGTGTATGTTTGTGTCTATTTAGCTGCAGCAAATTGCCTGTCGAAGTGTGTTATGTATGATGTCTCAACTGTGAATCTGTGCAAAATGTTGCACGTGCAAGAATTTAAGCTTGTTGCAAGCATTCAAAATGTGTCATGAGCCGCCTTTTCTTTCAAGTATCATATAAATGCGCCTTTTCAACGACTACAGCAAATGCTACACACACACATACACACATAAATCCCAAAAGTGCCGTTAAGACACCATATAAAGCAGTAATCACATACATACATACATACACACACACAGACATGCATGCAATGCTATTTGCCGGCAAGTTACGCTTTTAATTTATTTTTTATTAGCTTTCAATATTATCATCGTCCTTTTTTGTTTTTGTTTTTTTTTTTTTGTATCTCTCTCACACTCATTTTCTTTATGCTCGTGTTTTTCTCTCTCGGCTAATAAATTGGCAGCTATTATATAAACTACTTTACCAAAGCAATGCAACTGGAGGATCCGCGTGCGCGCTATATACAGTTACAAAACGAACGTTGCTCAACGGAGTCGATACCCATGCAGGTGAGTTAAGTACATATTTTTTTTTTTATATTCAAAGGAGTGGAATATTATTGATTTTTCATACACTTAAGTTCTTCTAAACTGAACTAAAGTATATATTTAATTACGTTAATGACATTCAAAAAAAAAAAAAAACAATCTATTTATACAGCACATGGTCACGCAGCAAACGTCTGCTGCTGGCAGTGGTAGTGGTCTTGGTCTCAGTAATGGCGTCATTAATGTTGGCAATGCCTCACCGTATCATGTTTATCCGAGCAACAGTTTAACTGCAGTTCGCGCATTTCAAGAGCGTCATATGAATCCGAATCCGAGCAGTTTGCATAATATGTCATCGAGTCCTTTGCTTAGCTCACGTGGACAACTGGTACGTTTATAAGATTTTACTTCATTTTACTCTTTCTTACTCTTCTATGTTTACGTATGTATTTATGTATGTATAGGAAATGTCTTCGCCTTTACCATTTGCACGCTCACAAACACCACGCCTTGGTATTGGACACAATCATATGTCAAGGCGTTCAACTATACAGGAAACCTCCTTTAGCAATCAAATCGATACAGATGCTGTCGTTACAAAAATACAAAATATGTTTCCCACAGCGGGTGAGAATCATATACGTTTGCTATTAAAGCGGTAAGCTATAAACGTTTTTTTTTTTATTATTATTACAAATACTAAAAAAAAAAAAATATGTTGTGTCTATAACCACGGCATTCTCATTAATCTTTTGTATTTTTTTTCTAAACTTTTTTTTTCAATGCTGCTCCAATAAATCACGCTTGATGCACCTAAATAAAAATTCACACCTACACAACTACTTAACTAATACATACAAATGCTTCTACTAATAACAAAACAAACTAACTAAACCTAACCTCGAAACGTTTCCGTCTACTGTCATCATCCGTCTTTCGTCTACACCTTCGCCACATCTCCACTCTGTGTGTACGTATGCAGCTACTATAATCGCGAGGCTGTTGTAATTAGTGCGCTACAAGTTGAAAAGCATCCGGTCACCATGCCCGGACCATTTGTAACACCACCAGCGCAACGTCATCTATTTCATAGCAATTCAACATTTTATATGACACCACCAACGCGTCGTCTTGACATGGGTGCTAGCCGTGCCGGTGTCGTTGTTAGTGGTTTTAATTCACGTACGGCTAGTCCCATACCACAAGTCGGCCGTTTTGGTAGTGTCATGAGTATGCAAAGTGGTGGCGGCTCTATACCGGCTGCCATACCGGCAACAGCTGCTGCTAGCGTTATTTTCCATGGTTCACCACGTTTTCATGTACATGGCGAGCAATGGCGCAGCTCACCGAAGCCACATTCGTCGCCGAAAATGAAACTGAGGTCCGCTGTAGTTTGTGTTTTGTAGTCGTAGTGTTGCTAATTAAATTAAACTTTTTATAGTGTAGTGCTCCTTTTATTTTATATGTTCATTTCTTGCCATTTTTTTCAAACAGAAAGCTTTGTGATGAAACTTATTAAAATTTTGTATAATTTCTGCTATAAAATTAGATACATGAAGAACATTTTTCCGAAGGCTGATGAAACATTGCTGCTCGATATACTTGCCAATGCGGATAATAATGTACAGACAGCTTCTCAGAAGCTAATATCAATGGGTTATACGAAACGTGATTTTGTGCCGGCCAAGGCTAATAGACCACCGGAAATGTTGCGAACACAGCTACAGCAGGAGAATGATGTACGGCATATACCGTTGCGTCCAAAGGAATACACGGTTGAGGAAAAGGAAGCAAGTGAGTAGTCGTTTGTTAAATAAAAGTTTAAAAGTTTACATCCATGTTCCCGTAATCGAAAAAATTTTGCGATTTTACGATGTATTAAATTCGCACGAATTCAAATTACAGTGCAATCCATACTCAAATCAAAATATCCACAAATTGCGGAACGCATTATACTCATGGCGCTTGAATCGGTCAACTATTGTGAAGATCGTGCGATGCAAATATTACAAATTGTACAGGACGAAGATGAGCAGCACGCAAAGAAACATTCTAGCCATGGCGCTGATGTACAAGCGACAAAATTACGTGAGCCGCAATCGGTAGTCGATGGTGCAACACATGCAACAGACAGGTAAGCAACTTAAATGCAACAAAAGCAAAAAAAAAAAACGGAAATAGCAATTATTAATCATTAGCTGCGAGAATTCATCATTGCGCTACCTAACGCTGCTGCTACTACTGTAAATAAAGTTGTACAGAGTTTAATTCAATAAAATCATTTGATTTGCCAAGTTTAATGTTCATCCGGATTCAACAAAAAAATCTCATTGAACACAAAATTTCCAAATAATATCAGCAATTTTCCTGGTTCCCACAGCAAATCACACCACATCATCCACTCGCTCACTAAATCACCCACTCACTCAACCACTCTGTCTCTGCTATATTAATTCTATACTTTTGTAGAGCAAATTATTCTTAAGCTAAACTATATTTTTTTTTTTTTTCAATTTATTTATTTATTTTGCTGCCTGTCAATAATAAAATATTTTGAAAAATTACTTTGCGCTACGTTTTATGCCATCCACAAAAAAAAAAAAAAAAACATCATTTTAGCATTTTGACTGTTGTACTTGAGACGACCGCCACGACCAATACAGCAACTTCCGAAACGTCCATTAATTTAAATAAGAAATACATATCATCTAACAATAAGAAACATAGATTGCCAGCCATAAATGTAACCACACCGACAACAGCCACAACACAGATTATACTAAGCAGCAGTTCACCCATTGATGACTATGAAACAGCACCGGAACCGGAACCAACTGCAACGAAACACATTTCAACAACAACCGAAGACAACAACATCATTTCATCATCATCATCGTCATCATCATCATCAGCATCGAATTCATATGCTTCACCAACACAATCACCGACTAGATACGAACGTTTGACCACAAAAAGCATTTTAGCACGTTCATCTGGTTACGCAAGTGCCAATATCGGTGGCATAATCAATGGTTATCTGCATGGCTCCAGTAGCACCTATTCCTCTTATACAACTTCAACAATAAGAAACAACAACAAAGAAGTCATCCTTATCGTTGTCGCGTACTTCAACATCCTCCGCGTCAACGTCGTCGTCGTCGTCATCGACGGGCAAATTGACAGCCATAAAACAACGCGAGCGCACCAAATCCGATTCACTGAAGTATGCCAAAAAAAAAAAAGATAAATCCTCTCAAAACTCAAACTGTCTTGTCTTGTGCCGTCTATGAAAAATTTGAATGTGTCTTGTCTCTATTTGTCTGTATAAGATTGGCATGCATTAGAAGATTGGATAATATTTTCTTGTGTAATTATAATTTTTTTATTTATTTAATTTTTTTTTTTATAAAAATATCCTAGCATGTTTAGCGCTATTGCAGCACTTTTTTATTTGTTTTTTTTTGCACAAATCCTTAAATAAATAATTAATTTGCATGTTGAATCATATAATCCTCGCTTTTAATAAAAAAAAAATATATATAAAAAATAATAATAAAAAAATTAATATTTTTATTACGCTAATAATTTATTTTTCAATTGAATAAACAGAAACTCACAGCGGAGCATTAGCCTGGAAAATGATGCACAGCCGCAACAGCAGAATGCAGAATTTAAATCGTTAATAAAGCGCATGTCAACGCTTGGGCATAACTCGGAGCTGACCAAGGGTGCCAATGAGAAGTTATTGCTGTAAGTTATCGAAAAAAAAAAAAAATTAAAAACAAATTAAATATTAATTTATTCACATTTATAGTGCCGACTATATTACCTGGAATGGTGCAAATCCTTCGAATAATAATGGTCAAAAGCAATTGGTTAATGGCGCAGATAGTAGCATTCTGAGCGAAAGAAGCTATAAGCCAAATGGACGTAATCCTGAACTTTGTAAAGGCGCCAAAGCTGGCTTAGCAAAGGGCAGCGTTTATAAAAGCGCAAATATTAAATGTAATTAGTTCGACTTTATACAAAACTGAAATTTAACTCAACGCGGTATGCGCATTTATTGTGCCAAAAAAGAAAGAATGAAGCAAACATTTCTATTTTAACAAAAAAAATTTGCATAACTTTTTATATTGACAAAAAAAACTACGTGAATATTTGCTCTCTACGTCCACTTCCAAAACAAAAAAAATATTTTTAGCAATCGTAATTAACTTAAATAACACTAAGAAATAAACTTAATGTTTTGAATTGAGTCTTACCGAATTCAAATACGGTAACAGAAAAAAAAAAATTAAAAATCAAAACCCGCATATAATTCGCGAAACATTAGTCCGATTGAGTTTCAAGTGTGTAGCTTTAATTGAAGCTAATTCATTTTAAACTATGTTCATACGTACTGCTGTCTTTTAGTCTCAGAAACTATTAAAGGTTCTACCAAACAACAAATTTTAATGTATTTCAATTCAGCAACACTCAATTCAAAGGGCCAACTCTTTGCCTAGTTTAGTCCACGACTTAAATGAAATATAATTCCCTCCTACATAAAATTGAACTTGATTTAAATTTACCAAATTTTAATAATTAATTCTCCTTTCACTTTAGTTAAACATTTTTCGAACAATTAAACACAAAATCGTACTAATTCTTTTTTTTTTTTTAATATCGCCATTGAAACTTCGCACAATTCGATTCTATAGTTTAAAGCAATAATTTAATAATGTTTTAGTTAATTATGTTAAATTGTTATGTTCACAATATTTTTTTTTTAGCTTTTGTTATATATTTCAATTTTCGTAAGGCTTAAACGTAATTAAATATTTCAAAATGTTTTAAAATTAAAATTTTTAATGTAATTTTTTTATTATTATTATTATAAATGTTTGCACAAAAACAAGGCATAACTTGTATTTTTTTGAATGTGCAATGAAAAATTATATAAAAAAATATAATTAAATTATAAATGCGTCTACAACTTATTGTATAAGACATAAATATCTGTACATATACATATCTGTAATCTGTTATCTTTAATATTAAACTCTAAACTTCATCTTCGTTGAGTAGCATATTTGGTATGCCATCGGTTATGGGAAATATGCGCCCTGTTTCCGGACACTCCAATTGTCCTTCGAGCACATCTATTTCCAGCAATAAATGATGTAATTTTTGCAAAAGTTGTTCATTATCGGCAATACTTTCAGGTTGTACAGCTGGAATGTCATCAGCGAGCTCAGCCTATAAAATTTAAAAGATTGTATTAATAAACATATTGATATGTTAAGCGAACTTTTAAAATTTCTACGCAAAAAATAATTTAAAAAGGCAAATATTTTCTGCTGTTGAGAGTTACAAATACACTGGACTGGGCAATTACAGGTCACTATGGAGAATGTAGTCATTTGTGCTCTATACGATTCATGCTCTATAGCAATTGGGCGAATTGCTTCAACATTATCACAGATAGACTATTTTTATACTTTAACTACTTGGGACAAATGTTTAACTGTCTTCTCTTCCCTGAATACTGTCAGTGATTCCATTTGTTTACCCAGGTCAGCACTGGTCTCAATGTGGAAAATATTTCTGAGTGTAGGTCCAGGCCGTAAGCACACCTGCCCCAGAATTTTCTAAAATGTTAGACTGCACCATAAGTTTTCCCAGATCGATATATGGCAAAGGACGTTAAAATGGGTACCACGTTTTTTTTTTTTTTTTTGCGCAGATGTCACCGGGACAATTCAATAACGAAATTGGTTTTGATTGCTTACCACCTGAGCAGCATTATAGACTGCACTCCAGTCCAGCTTTGGCAAGAGACGCTCAATAAATGTGCTATTAAATTCGCTTTCAACGACATCTTTTTTGAGATCTAAAATAAAAAATTATGGTCCAAATAAAAAATGTTTTTTGAAACGAATTCACTGAAGCAAGCTTACGGTTAATTTAAGTGGATAGCCCACTTTGACACCTTTAATAGCCTTTGAGGTAAGAAAGTTATATGTGCTTAACTTCATTGTAAGTGTTTTTCTTTTTTTTTTTAATTATTAATTTATTTATTTAGTTTTACGTCTGCGTTTTAAGCGCGTGTCACGGCAATAGCAACAAAATCAATCAGCTGTTTGTGCAGCATGTGCTGTCAAGTGAATGACCCTGTGAAGTGTTGTTAAATTTCAAGCAACACAGAGAGTGCAGTAAAACTTATTTCGAGCACTGGCTACCATTTCATTCGACGACGCCAAACAACTGCTTTTATTTCTATTATTTTTTATATCTTTTAAATGTGTTTAAGTGGTTTTAATTAATTATTACAAGTGTTTAGTGCATAATAAACGTATTTGTTTCTTAAAATGGAAGATATTTTTCACTGGTGCCGCGAAGGCAACTCAATACAATGTCGCTTGTGGCTAGACGAAACTGAGCATGATATGAATTTAGGGTAAAATAAGAAAAAGAAATAAAAAATGATAAAATTATGTTTAAATGAAGTACATAACATATAAATGGCGTAATATATATGCTTATGTAGTATGTAGATAAGAAATTTTTAATTAGAATTCAGTAAATTACTCACAGCATCTGCATTTGTTGCTGCTGTTGCTTGGGCGAGTGAGACAGAAAGTGACGTCATAATTTATTCTTGAATTGTGTAAACATTAAGAAATCAAGAAGCAAAAACAACAACAACAAAATCATAACATTTGCCCACATCAAAATACATTAATTTATATATAGAAAATATGTTTTTCAAGTGTATTAATTTGCTTTATATCAAACAGTGATGATCATGGCTTTAGTCCGCTGCATTGGTGCGCCAAAGAGGGACATACAAAGCTTGTGGAGACGTTGCTACAGCGTGGCGCTCGCGTTAATGCCACCAACATGGGTGATGATATACCGCTGCATCTGGCGGCAGCGCATGGACATCGCGATATAGTACAAATGGTGAGCTATATAAACAAAATTTATTTTGAAACTAAAAAAATGAATGATGCATTTTTCAGTTGCTACGCGAGCGCTCCGATGTAAATGCTGTCAACGAGCACGGCAATACACCATTGCATTATGCATGCTTCTGGGGTTATGATATGATTTGCGAAGATCTACTTAATACTGGCGCCATTGTTTCAATTGCTAACAAAGATGGACATACTGCATTGGATAAGGCAAAGCCAAGTCTTGGCAAACGTTTGCAAGATTTAGCAGAGAAAACTGGACAAGACATGAAGTTGATTAGTTTCAAGGAGCAAAGCTGGCTAGGCATGAAAACACGTTCACGTGATGCTACACTTTCGCGTTTCAAAGGCATCAGTATGGGTGATTTGGATTTACATACGAAAGTCGCAGTAACACCTTCCGGTGAAACTTGGCGTGGGCGTTGGCAGAAAAAATGATGTTATTGCCAAAATACTCGCAGTGCGTCAGTGCACATCACGCATGTCACGTGATTTTAATGAGGAATTTCCCAAGTTGCGCATCTTTTCGCATCCGAATATTTTGCCGATTATAGGCGCCTGTAATTCACCACCTAATCTGGTTGTCATTAGTCAGGTATGCATTTATGAACATCTAATCATTAACTAAACATGTTGTTAAGAATTGTGTTCTTTTTTTTTTTGTTTAGTTTATGCCACGCGGCTCTTTGTTCAATTTGTTGCACGGCGCTACCGGCGTTGTTGTTGACACCAGCCAAGCGGTGCGTTTTGCATTGGATATTGCACGCGGCATGGCTTATTTACACTCATTAGAGCGCATCATACCGACGTATAATCTTAATAGTCATCATGTAATGATCGATGATGATCTAACTGCGCGCATTAATATGGGCGATGCAAAGTTCTCGTTCCAGGAGAAGGGACGCATATATCAGCCAGCCTGGATGTCACCGGAAACATTACAACGTAAGCCGGCTGATCGCAATTGGGAGGCATGCGATATGTGGAGTTTTGCAGTCATTATTTGGGAGCTTACAACACGTGAGGTACCATTTGCTGAACTATCGCCAATGGAGTGCGGCATGAAGATTGCGCTGGAAGGATTGCGTGTTAAAATACCGCCAGGCACATCATCGCATATGTCGAAATTAATAAATATTTGCATGAATGAAGATCCAGGCAAGCGTCCTAAATTCGATATGATTGTACCAATACTCGATAAAATGAAACGCTAAACCTATTGCAAGTTTAGTTCTGGCACTAGTCAAGCGGAAAAGTTTGTATATGTGCCTTAAAATGTTTGCCAACGAATACGTCTTCTTGTTTAGTTGTAGTAAAACGAATTAATATTATATATGTGTGTACTAAAGTGCCTTTAAAGTGTTTTCTACTCAAGTTAATCTACTCATAAAGCTGCCGTTTAACGTTTTTCGAATTTTAAATTTTATTTCTTTGTAATTTCTGTCGTGTTTTGTTCTATTTTGCTTAAGTTAAAAATTTCTTGTATTCTTTTCGAGGTGCTCGATTTATGTTTTAAGTTTAAATTAACCATTAAGCTAAACAAAAGTATGTATTTATATATATATATGTATTGATTTTATTTGTTACTAATTTTTTAATAAAAATTGTGTACAAAAAAAAAAAAAAAAAAAAAACGATAAATATTTAAGTTATTGAACCTTTTTTTTTAAAGCTCCCGGCCGGCAACGAGTTCAAACTGGCACGTGAACACGAAGGATATTTTTGTTTTCCTCTCTTTCTCTGTTTTGAGTTTTTGTTTTGTTTGTTTATTTTGCTCTCTGTGCCTATATTGAGCACAACGTCCCTGACCTAGTTTCTTTATTTGGTTCTGGTTGCGCGTGTGAGAGAGAAAGAAACATATTATTATTAATTAGGGTTTACAATTGTTCATGAGTTTAAAATTGTTATTTAAGTAAAATTTTAAAAATTATTTTGTTTTAAAAACGTAATTACTAAAATTAAAAAATACGAACATTTTTTTATTGAACTTATTTCAATGAATTTGCCTATTGCCTATTTGAGCTTTTTTACTCTCAATTTTTTTTGTTGCCCTCTCTCTCAGTCACTCTATGTATTTTATTGCGGTCATTCTCACGCGTGCGTTGCATTTGTGCTCTCTGTTTATATTTTTATGATGCATTGTCATAAAGTAGAAATGGAGTATGAAGGTGTAAGGGGGAATTGCAGAAAAGCGGTTTACATTCATTTTTTTTCATTTATTGATATTTTGTAATATATATGTACATATATATTTAAATAAAAATAAATATACTCGTATATATACAAGCCTCAACCTAAACACGAACTTAAAAATAAAAACCTAAAACCAACTCTGGAACACAACACTGAAGCCCTGATAGTTTTTTATAGCACTGATTTGTGTTTGGGCTTGAAACGTTGTAAACGTAAACTTCCGAAAATATTTTAAGACTGAATATATCAATTTACTATTCCCAGTTTTAGAAGTAACTTGCATAAAAATATTTCTACTTATTTTGTCATTAATCAAATCAAATTCAACTATTGAGACTCTTTAGAACCAGCAAGCTGGCTTCTTTTGCTTTGCTTTCAAAATTTAGCAAAAGCACCCACAAACTCCGCATCGAAAAAATATAAAAAGACAACAGAAGTAGTTAGTTTTCAATTTAAATTTTTATTTTCGAATTATCTAAGTCGTTGGAGTCGTTTATTTCTTCAGCAAAAGTGGTGCAGTGTAGGCGGCAGCGTATGGCGAAGCTACGTAAGGTGAAGCGACGTAAGGCGATGCAACGTAAGGCGATGAAACGTACGGTGAGGCTACGTAAGAAGAAGCTACATACGGCGATGCAACATAAGGAGACGCTGCAACGTATGGTGATGCAAAACTGCTGTAAGCGAGGGGTGCAACAATGCCAGGCTTGGCCGAAACACAGGCGATGAGTGCAAGAACAACGATTGCCAGGAATTTGAACATCTTGAAATTGTTTTTAAGTTGCTTACTGGAAGACAAACTAAATGTTTTTAATATCGTAACAAACGCGAACCAGAGGTTTATATACCTAACGAAGAGGAAGCCGCATTGCAGCAGTTTCAGCAAAGTAAGTAAATTCTCCTTGTATTTGGCACGTGCTGACCTCGTCAACTAACAATTTATAAAAAAACAATAACGAAAAAAAAAAAACATGCGTTACTGCTTAAAATTTTTGATTTTTGATGGTCAAAAGCAGTACTTACAGAAGTATATACCACGCTAAGCCAATTTTGATGTTGTTACTCGCATGTGCGTTGCATATTAAGTACTTTGGTCGCATAGAATTTTGGCTTCAACAGCGCAACTGTTTGACAATAAAATGTATTCAGCGACACAAGAAGTACAAAAAATTATTTTTTTTTTAAAGCTTCTTACATGAATTGTATTAAAATTTTGTTAAAAATTTTTTTATAGCTTAGATTGTGCTCGAATTTGTTCCATAATAATTTATGCTCGATAGATTAATAGACAATAACTGCGATATAGCAAAAAAAAAAAACAACAAGAGGCTAAAGATACCTTGAATGTACTAGGACAAAGTAACTGAGTAGAACTGTTGTGGGTGCCGGGGATTCCAGGTAATGAGCAAGCTGACGCACTAGCCAAGAAGGGGCCGCAACTCCTTTGATAGGCCCAGAACCTTATTGTCCCATTGGGAGCCACACACTTAGTGAGACAATTCGTAACGATAGCAAACGAGCCAGGGATGAGCACTGGTTTTTAAGGCAGGGCATGCGACAAGCCATACTACTAATAGAGGGATTCAACTCTTAGCTTAAGATCATGATAGGGCTCCTAACGGGCCATTGTAGTCTTAGGAAACACCTGCATATAATGGGTGTATCAAGCTCTCCTGAATGCAGATGCTGTGGCTGTGTGGAAGAGACACCCAAACATATTCTATCAGAATGTGAAGCTACAGAAGCAGTATGCCATTTTGGGAGGATACACTTTTTCCACAACGCAGGTTAGGATAACCAAACCTATAAAAATGATTAGATTCATACAAAAACTAGTGAAAGTACTGATTTGCGATTTTTTTGTTTGTCAGTAAAGATGTTCAGTTATCGGCGATTTTTAATCGCTGATTGTTTTTCGCGAACTGCGATTTTATCACTGTTTTCAGTCACAGTGACTCAAAAATCACTCCTTTTGACAACACATGCTCTGAGCCTTCAAAAATTTTATTTATTAAATTGTAATTTCATTTCTGTGCTCGCGACTGTAAAATAATCCATTCAACTTAATTGCAGCGTGTGTCCTGTGCCTCTTTTTTGTATTTGTAGAAATATTTCTACATGTATATGTATGTGTGTGTGTGTGTGTGTGTGAGTGTCTGTAGGCATGCTGCAGCAGCTTAAAGTTTTCTGCATTTCGTGCTGTTTGCGATTTGTGTTTTACTTTTGCGATGTTGTTGTTGTTGTTGTTGTTGTTGGCGCAGTGAGAGTGGTTCGTCGACTGGCTGCGCTCGTTGCTCTTCGTTGCAGCATGGCAGCATGTTGTGTCAAAAGCCGATTTACCGTTATACCAGTGACATTTCCGCAATGCAATGCTTTAAGTTAAACGATTTTTATACGCTTTAATAAAAAAAAAAAGTATTAGGACAAAAATAAAAAAAAAATAAATAAAATAAATATAATAAAAAACATTTGAATAAAAATTAAAAACGTAAATGAAGATGTGTTCAGTGTAAAAAAAAGTTGAGTGCAAATAAAGTTAAATAAAAAATAGAAAAAATATTGATAGAAATAAAGAAAATGAAAATGTGTCACTTAAAAATTAATAAACAAATTAAAAAGTTAACTTATTAAATAATTAAATCAATTGCTGCAGTTGTTATAAATTTACCATTTTCATTTATTGAGCTGTGAAAAGCTTCAATAAAGTACAATAAACAAGCAAATAAGAAGCACATGCTAAAAAAAAAAAATAAAAATTATGTGCAACGCGAAATCTTCGCAGTAGGCCAGCAAGAAACGAAACGAAAACAAAGTGCACCAGCAGTAGCAGCAGTAGTAGCCAATGAAGTTAGGGAAAAATCGGTGGCAGTTTCGTTTTCGGTTTCAGTTTCAGTTTGCCGCAAAATTGTGCCAAAAGCTCACAAAACAGCAGCAGCAGCAGCAACCACGCAAAAATCGACGGCAATGAAGTTGGTGCACGTGTGCAATACATATATAGATATATGAATATGTATGTGTGTATGTGTGTGTGCTATTTAAATAAAATATTTTAATTGACATTATTGTGCACCGGAAGTGGGCAAAAAAAGAATAATAATATACAAAAAAAAGCAAATGGCGCATTGAAAAACGCAAAAATAAAAAAAATCGTTGCATCTTTTAGGCGCTGCGCTAATTTGAACAAAAGCAAAAATATATGAAAAGCATTAGTGTGTGTTTGTATTTGTGAAATAGTGTGTGAGTGCACAAACACTACAATCAAAAACAACAATAAAAACAACAACAACAAAATCTCTTATTGTGTCGTCACTTGGCAACGCAGCTGTTTAAATGTATTTTAGTGACAGCGCCTGCAAACGGCCAGCCCCATTGAGGGCCGGCAATCCATGGAGTATTCAAACACATGCAGTTTGAATAATAATACTAGTAATAATGAGCACAATAAAGTCAACAATAACAACAGCAATAATAATAGCAGGTAAGCGTTTGGGTAACGCCAATAAATAACAACAACAAAAAAGCAGCAGCAGCCTCATTTGCACTTATTCTATATTCATTAAGGGGGAACAAAATCAGGAAAGCAAGAAAAGAAAAAAAAGTAGAAATTAAAAACTCTCTCATCAAGTAGCTGCTGCTGCTACCGAGTGCCACTAACCTACTTTATGCGCCGCAAAGCAGGCAATACAAAAAAAAACATAAAAAAAGAGATGAAATGAAAATGAATTGCAGCAGCCAACATGCGCTCGCTTGCTTGACTGACGGACTGACTGACTGCCTCACTGCTTGCTCTATAAAACATTTACGCATACAATAGCGTATTGCACGCCCACCGGCATGCCACACCCACATGCAAAAACATTCGGTTTATAAATATACAATATGCATGTATATGAATGTATGAGTGCACGAACAAAAAGCGTTGAAAGAATGCTGAAAGGAGTGCATACGTATACAAAAAAAAAAAAAAAAAAAAAAAAAATAAAATAGGTTAGTCTGTTCCTACAGGGCGTATGAGTTACAGCGTACTCACGTACGACAAAAATGAGCACAAACTATGCTAAGTGGCTGTGGCCATTCGAAACGTAACAATAAGCATTGTGTTGCAACTAAAATTATGCATAATTGAAATGAATAAATTTTCAGAAAAAAATATATAAAATTTAAAACAAAGAAAAAAAAAACTCGTTAATTTCGGTACAACCGGTCACAAGTTTTAATACACTTCACACAAATTTAATCATAACAAATTTATGATTCTCATAAATAAACATTTTAGACATTGCCGAGAAAAGCTTAAGTTTAAAATTTAGGAATAATATCTTCAAAACTGATGAATAGCGGACAAATAGACAGACGGACGGACGGCTAGATAGACTCAATTTCGATCTACTTTCATCTTGACGAGCTGTTCAAGCACATTCCTATACAGTACATTACTGGTCAGGTTTTTTTTGATTGTTACTGTTGTTCCATTGTTAAAGCGGATTGCATTCTGAATATAAAATATGTATGCATCTACCATTCAGAGGGTCTTATATTTATATTAAAATGTTTTACAAAATATGTATTCAAAACCATTTTACTTTTACATTGATAGTTCTTGCGGCTTTGCTTCTTTGAAGAGCAAAAATATTGCCACAACAACAACAATAATAATAATAGCACTCAATAGCAATACTCGAAACAATAATATTGTCAATATTAAGGCAGCACAGCAATCGAGAGAACATTGATGATGATTATATTCTTTTTGTTGTCGATAAGCACGAGCCTGTATACCACATATACATACATACATTCACATATGCATGAGTATATGTACATACATACAACATATATGTGTCTGTCCGTACCATTTCTATCATCTCAAAGGATACTCATGTGAAGTGCATAACGAGAACACTAAAGAACAATAACCATAGAAGTGAACTAGAAATAAAAAAAAAAAAAAAAAAACTTAAATAAAATAAAGAAAAATTAAACAAGTATTGGGAAGAACCGAAGAAGTTATACACTTTTGGCCAAAACGATTACCTAAATAAAATAAAATAAATAATAAAGGTTCCAATATTGGACCATTAGCTTGTTCTGGAAAAAAATTTAGATGTTGCGGCGTCTGGGTGTATACATCCACAGTTCGCCAGTCAAAAAGTGTTACAGAAGATCTCTAAAAGAAAAAAAAATATAGTCAGAAAAACAAAGCACGGAAATAATAAATTATTAAAACTTGAAAAGGATAACGAGCCTCGACCAAATAATGAAGAGATCTTCTCAGTAATTTAAAAATTAAAGAAGAAATAAAATGCGTATGAGCCGACCTTTGAGTTATTCAAAAACGGCGACTATGTTCAGCGTGAGAGATCGGAAGTCGTATGGGAGCCCCCTCGGAGCCCGCTCGTTCCCACCCGATTACTATGGGATTGCGCGAGATTCGGCTAAAATATTTTCTTGGGTACAAAAATCCAAACGATTAGTAACACAACAATCCAAAACTGCACAGAGATTACCAATCGACTTCCATTATGGAGGTCTAGCTGTGAATGAGGGAAAAAAAGTGGTCTCATTCGCTGCGCGACATTACGGCTTGGACAGACTATGAGGGTTTAACGTTGAAGTAGTTACTCTGCTATATGATTTTCGGTTCGGCATATAGAAGAAATCGTGGCTATTCCAGACGTGCTGGAGTCCGTATGGTGGGGATCTATTTCTAAAAATTGCTCTTTATTATAAAAAATTCACTGCTCTATAACTTTTGTAGAACATTGTGAAGCCTTCCTCGTGAAGGGTACACCACAGAAAAGATGCAAGAAAGAATTCAAAAAAATCAACTTCCATGCGCTGCAAGCAAAATATTGATTTATTTTATTATTTTCAATGAGCTTTTAGCAAAGGATTCGTTCGATGCGACAAAGTTGCAGAAATGCAATAAGTTTTTTTATTTTATTTTTTTTTTTTTTTTTTACATTTTCAAGCGCAATTACAAATTGAATGCTTTTGAGGCACTTGTCAATCTGTCAGTCTTTACGTCTTTCCTTCAATTTTGCGTTTGTTTCAAAGTGATTTTCAGTTACAATCATTTTTTTAGCCAAACCATTTTGAACTTTGCATGCAAATAAATAACAAAGTTGCAGCTTGTACAGGAAATTGAATGACGGCTTTAGATAAAAAAAATTAACAAATACTCGAGTATATATTATGGATTTAGTTGAAATCCAATCAGTAGCATGCGAGAAAAAAATAGAAAAGAAAACAAACAAAGCACAAAGCCATTCAATGAAACTGCAATCAAGTTGACTAACTGGAAATGACATTGAAAATAAGTTGATGATGACGTTATTGACGTGGCTGGCTGCCATTATTGGCCTTCATGCAATTGCGGTGTCTAATGTTGGTTAAATTAATGAAGAAGTCAGTGCTGCGGTGCGGTGGAAAGGAATGGAGTGGGTGGTAGTTTATGGATGAGTTAAGTGCACTTTGACAATGAAACAAACAAGCAGAAAGACCGACAGACCGACAGACAGACAGACAAACGGATACACACATGGATATATGTAAACAACGAACGAGCGAGCGAAAGAATGCTAACCTAAGCCATCATTAACTTTGACATTGACAATTCTAATGATAGTAAATAATTCTTGGGTGAATGCTTGGCAAATGAAATGTTTATGGAATTTTTTTAAAAGAATATTTAAATGTGAAAGAAGCAGATGAAAAATATTTATGCTACATATAGTATATATAGCGCATGGTATCCCGTAATATATTTATAAATCGATTATAAATAGAAAACTGAGTCGATGCAGATTCCATTTTAATTTTAATTAAATTTTCCATTTTTTTAGATCTTTACATTTGAATTCTGCAACTTCACCGTATTTTCATTTTTGTGAAGAATTTTCAACAACAACAACAAAAACTACAGCAACAGCAACAATAACAACGTCGCCAATACAACAACAAAGCAACAAAAACAGTCCACACGAACAACCACAGAGTCCCGATGAGCAAACTTCATCGCTGAGCTCAACATCAGGCGGTTCGTGCGATATTATATTAGGTAAGTAAATAATATTTTATAACAAATTTACAAGTTGATGCGATAAGACAAGGTGGTGTATTCGAATTCTGTCTCTTTCTATTTTTCTCTCTTTTGTCTGTTTAAGTTGTCAGTTTGCATGAAAATTTCTCTCTTGCATTTTTACGCTCTCAGCTGTCTTTCAGCTGAGTTGACAATTTAAACAGACAGAGAGTAAGAGTACAACACCTTGTCTAATTGCATCATGTTCCTGTCAAGCTGGATACATGTAAAGTAAATGGTTTTGCATATTTTCTTGTATTTGATTGTATAAAAACTGGCTGAGATAATTGCGTAATAGAAACTGAAAAAAAAATCATTTTATGACCCAGGAAAGAAATGGTGAAATTTTATTGCGGTTGCTGACATTCAAATGCTTAGAAATAAATACTTATGGCATTGCCTTTGGCTGGTTTTTTATGTTAGAAAAGGGATTTTTTAAAAATATAACAATTGATCGGATCGAATTATATCGTGCAACTTAAAGGAAATAAGTAAACAAAGGAGTAGAATTCTTTGCCTCTATTTTCACAATTTTAAAAATTTTATCAGCCATACTAAATATGAAATTTTAGGCACTTCTGGACACTAGAATAGTGTTTAGCGCAAAAAAAAAAACATCGGAAACCAGTCTCATATAAAAAAAATTAAAATTTTGCTGGCCTGTGTTATTTGTTTACAATTATTTCACTATCAGCGTCAAGAAAACGAATAGGAACAACAAAAATCACTTAATTAAAAAAGGAAAACTAAAAATAGAAGAAAATAATTTAAAATATTAAAGAAAAGAGCAGCAAAATTTACACAATGAAAACAAGTAAGCAGCTGTTGTTGTTGTTGTTGTTGTATTTAGTTATAAATAAATAAAAAAGTATAAAATACTAAATCCATACACACAGATACACACACTCACACATGCACATAACACATATTCGCATATAAACAATTTTAGTTTATTAGTTGCTCTTGTTGTTCTTTTTTTTTTTTTTTTTGCTGTTGATATTGCCCATGACGTTGTCTGTCGTCGACCGAGTCATTGAACTTTAACGACGCCGCCAACGTCAAAAACAAAATAGCATATTCTATATAGCAAATAATAATAAAAAAAAAAAAGAGAAAAATCTAACTTGAAGCAAGAAATTCAAGTAGAACTAATAGTAAAAACTTATCTCCACGCGCAAATATGTATTTTACAAACATGAAAAAAAAAAAAAGACAGTGCAGGCAGACTCTTTAAGTTTTCCAATAAGAATTCGCTTCATATGGCGTATACCGCCACTGGTGCTGCATTGCAAAAACTTACTCTCACTCAATGCAACAAGAACAGCAAAATAATTTCACACACATACAGTACATGCATGCATTCACTAATACAAACACAGCACAACGATTACACAATTCAACGTGCAGGCGGCGGGAGCAACGGCATTTTCATTTTCTCTTCCTGGTTCGCATTTATGTGTGTCTTATTGGGCGCGCGTGCACGCTTTAGGTGTAAGCGAGTAAGCAAGCAAAATATGAAGAAGAAGAAGAAGAAGACGATACAAAATATTAAAGCAAGCAAAGAATACGATCAGGTTTATCAGACAACGCAATCGGCGGCGTCGACAGCGACAGCGACAGTTGTAACATGTTTTCTTACGTTACCATTACGAGACGAATACATTACACTACGATTACGTTTCGCATGCTGCGCGCGCT
Organism: Leucophenga varia; assembly: GCA_018903435.1. NCBI lineage: Eukaryota > Metazoa > Arthropoda > Insecta > Diptera > Drosophilidae > Leucophenga > Leucophenga varia. The sequence continues at coordinate 7,438,663 of JAEIFJ010003025.1, forward strand.
GCTTACGACACGAGAGACATGAACAGCTCAAGATGATCGGTCGGTCGTTCGTTCGGTCGGTCGAGTGTTGTAGGAGGTGAGGCAGTTGCAATCGGCAAACGTTTCGCTTTCGTCTTACAACTTACGAAGCTGTTAAGTTAAAGTTGCCGTTCGTTTTTCTTTTGTTTTGTTTTTTTACTATTTACAGTTTTCTTTTGCTTTCGCCTGGTGGTTGTAGTTTTTTGTTGTTGTTATTGGTTTTATTGTTTCTACAAGTACTACATTGTTGCAAGTGATCATTGACTTTTTGCGATTTTCTTTTGCAGCTTTTTACAGAAATGAAAAATTGTAAAAAAGAGCAACGAGAGAGAGAAAAAAGTTGCAATTTTCTTTTGTGTTATTTTAAGCAATCTTACTGCGCATTGAGTGGGTGTTAATGTGTGTATGGGGGAGTATCAGAAAAAAAGAGAACGAGGGAGATAGAATATATATTGCGATGTATCAGTTTTAAAGAGATTTACTTTCAATTGCTTTCTTAAATAACACTCTTTAAGAAATTCTATTAAGTTTTTTTTTTGTAAATTTAGGTGACAGTCTTAAGTCTAGATAGACCCTATAATTGGCATTGGAAAGGGAGTCGAACTAGCTATGTCTATCTGTCCGTCTATCCTGCTGCCTGCCGTCAGAGAGAGATTATCTAGGAGACTATAAGAGTTTCCATATATGAAACTTAGATTCTCCTAAGCCGTCAAGTGTGCACTTGCAAATAATTTTTCTCTAGCCCCATTTTAAGGTCTACCCCCATAAAAATCTATTCAAAAATTTTGGATTTTTGTTTCCTACTCTAGTAAGTCTAAATTTAGTATAAATTATGCCTATGATAGTCCCCATAAAATAGACCAATATGGGTAGGTCCAACAAAATTTTAGGTATAGCCCCCATACAAATACATATACCCCATTTTTTATGTTTGTATGAAAATTCGATTCATGAGGTGGACTTACTTAAGATACATAAAGGTTGGGTACATGGTATGTAGGAGTCGAGCATACTCGACTTCAGCATTCTTTCTTGTTTTCTTTTGGCTTGTAAAGCTTATAGTTCTTTTTTCCACATGTTATCGATGCAGTTAAGCTCGTCATTGTTTTGATTTTTTATAAACTTTAATCAAATTGCAATTTCAGTTAGGCAAGACTTAGACAATAGAGCATATTGGTCAATGTGTTTAATGGTAAAATCCATCACACGTTACAGAGCAGTGTTGCGAAGGCTCTCCAAAGTTGGAGTCTAGAGTTTTTAAAGCAACTTCGAACATGCTGCTTTAGTAAATCTTTTTGGACACTAAACAACTTTTGAAAGTTTAGAGTCGAACATGGAGCATGTTGTGCATCATGCTTGTCATGCTGTTTGCCGCCTCATTTAGAATTTATTTCCGCATTGTAGTGCAGCAAAACGAACAAAAACAACAACAACAAATAAATACTTGCATACTATAAAGTTCCTTGACATAGGCTCCCGCACATAAGTATGCATTATCGCTCTCTATCTCTTTCGCTCTTTTACGTCTTCAATATGATTCGCTCTCATATTTTAAATTTAACTCTTCCTGTTAAACAACTTTCTTTTGGTCGCCGCCACTCTCACTAACTCACTCATGCACTCACTGTAAATGCAGTTTGTTCTTATAAGACTTTGAAGCTTCGTCTGTTAACGGTTCTCATGCGCTCACGCGCATCTTTATATTTATGAGTGTATTGGTGAGTTTGTATTTTTGTGTAGAGTATATGTGAAATTGATCTTGAGTGCACTTGAAGTTATTGCATTATGGCGCATTCTCTGCCGCTGTTGCTGTTGTTGTTGTTGTAACATTGCTGCATAGTTGCCTGTGGGCAATAGAAATTGAAAATAGCAATGAGAACAGCAACCACAACAATAACAACAACAACAACAGCAAGAATAATTGTAAAGAAAAGTGCCAGAGAACAGAAAATGTAAAAGAAAATGAAGCAGGAAAAGCAAACAACTTACAATCGAGAGTTTTGTTCTTTTTTTTACTATTTCGCTCTCTATCTCTCTCTCTCTATTTCTATCTCTTTTTTCAAGTTTTTCCAAGTGCGTCGACATCGATGTTGTCGTCTTGTTGTTGAAGTTTTTCTTTTATTGCAAAATTGCAAATAGATTAGAAAAAAAGAAAAAAAAAAACAACAACAAAACGAATAACAAAAACTGGGAACATTGACTTATGGCGCTGGTGTACTTCGTCTTTGCGTCGCTACCGCTCGCCACCAAAAAAAAATCTAGTATGACTCAGTTGTGTGCGAATTGTGTGTGTATGTGTGTGTGTGTGTGATTCGGCAAACAGGGAGTTTTTCTTCTGTTGCATTTTCTTGCCTCAAACGACAAACGCTCTTTTCTATTTTCTTAGACGTCCGTCGCTCCTACTGTCCCTCCTCTCCCCCCTGATAACTTAGGCCCATTGGGTTGCAGTTCTGTTCTGTTTCCCACTCGATTTGATCATCGCTTGCTTGCTTGCTTGCTCGCTTATTCGCTTTGTTCCGAACAGCAAAAGCAGCAGCAATTCTTGTTCTTATTCTTTTGGGTTCTTCGCTTTGGCTTGGATTTCTTTTTTCACATTTGGAGCGCTACGAAGTTGGCGTTTGGTCTCGTCTCGTTCTGGACTCGCGCGCGCTAATTTTACAGTTCCCGAAACGTTAGCAACGCGTAACTCTTTTCTTAATTAAAGAAGTTTAGATTCAGATTTGTATTGGATTTGAACTTGGAAATTTGACCAATCGATCATTTGATTAATTTTCGTGTTTTTCTTTCTAATTTCCAACGCTTTTGTGTAGCAACGAATATTATCCTTTATATTAAAGAAGAATCTAATTGATTACCCGTGAAAGTGTTTAATTTAATTCTTTGGAAAACAAAGTGAAAAAAAGGAGCAGCAACAACACGGAAGTGATTTCAATAAAATAAATTTATATAATTACATAAAATATAAAAACAATTTTTTATTAGATTATAAAATTGGATCCTTGAAAATTTTATTTGCAAAGAAAAAAAAAAAACCTTAAATTATTAAATAATAGTAGAAATAATATTTATTATCGTTGTTTTTAAAGGCATTCAGATACCCCATTAAATTCATATTAGATATTTTTTTTAATAATAAACTGGGAAAGTTATTCAATAGAAATTTTAACCTTGGAGTGTAATCATCAGTGGTGGGGGTCAATCGTCCGACACAACACAATTGTTGGGTCATATAATATGAGCCCATATTTTAGTCTAAAAATGCAGATATACAAATTTTTTTCTTGTAAGAACTAGGATCAGTTTGTATGAGAGCTGTATCCTAAAGTAGATTGATCCTCAACAAAAAAAAAATCGGAAATGTTAGGTTGACTTATATGGCAGCTTTAGTTAAAATTGGGCGTGGTACTTTGATTGTGAAGTTTCAAAGTTCAGCTTGATATCTTTAAGACTGAACAAATTAAACGTGAAATAAACAGACAGACGGACATGAATAGATCACGGCGTCTCGTCAAGCTTATCAAGGATATACCTAATGTGGCACTACAATTCACCTTTAATGCGTTACAAAGACAATTGTACCCTATTTCCAAGGGGTAACATGCAGAAGAAGACAAGGTAGACCCTATAAAGTGTATATTTTTGATCTAGCTATATCCGTCCGTCTGTCTGTCATGCTGTCTGCCCTACGAAAACGATTATCTTGGAGCCATAGGACCTCCTTACTTGAAACTGAGACTCTCCTGAGCCGTTCAGTGGTCAAGAGAATGCTCGTCTTTAGCGTTCTTCTTCTCAACTCTTAGTCAGTGGACATAAAATTTGTTTATTATCCTTAAATGTTTTTGTTCTGCGTTTACTTACATCAGTTCTAAGGTCCAAACTAAAGCGTGTATCAATCGAATCCTAGAAAAAAGGCTTTTGGTAAAAAATTGAATTTAATAAAATATTTATTTAGACTGCTAGCGTTTATTCTATACATTAAACTGTGCTAAAGAAATATTATTAAAAAAAAAAAAAATCAAATAAGGAAACCCGTTTGTGCCAATAAGAAAAAATGACAACGATAAAAATTGCATTGAAAAAACTAAAAACGTTGAAGCTCAGCCGTTGCCAATGATGGATGCCACTAAAGAATCATGGATGTATACAAAATAGATTTGGAACAAGCGCAAATCTGTACGAATCTAATCGAAACCAGTGCCAATCAACATCATCAAAATCATCATCATCAACAACATCATCAGCAGCAACATCATCAGCAGCAGCAACATCATTTTCATCAAACGCACCAATTGCAAAACTTGCAACAGCAACAATCAAATAATTGCCACAAGAAAAAGGAAACAGTAAAAAACGGTGACACGGAGCATAACGTTTTGAACGAAGGAGAAAAGGACAACGACGAAGAAGAAGCACTATTGCCCGAGGTCAGTTTTGATGCCAATTCGGATTTTAATTTACATTTCTTCGATACGCCCGAAGATTCATCGACACAAGGTGCGTATAGTGAGGCAGGATCATTAGAATCGGAAGCATTTGTTGATACAACACCGACGCCACCACCTATTGTGGGAGTAGAGGGTCAATTTCAATTGCCACTCACACTTAGCGATACAGATCCGCTGCAGCTTTTGGCCTGTACAGGTGGTTACTATAACGGCGGCATTATGGTGGTAGTGGTCGGTTCAACTTCAAGTTCTTCCTCTAGTTCAACAGCAGGTTCGACGGCACAACAGTTAAGCTCATTGCACTGTCAAAGTAATTCTTCCTCTTCGTCATCTTCGACTTCAACGTCTCAAGCAGCAGTTGTTGCGGGCACCGCTGCCAGTGTATCGGTATCGGTACCGCCGCTTAGTGGCTGCGGCAATGGTGGAGGTACTCTATACGCCATCAGCAGTGTCCATCAGTTTGGTCCGACATCAACGTCGTCTACCGCAGCAGCAGCAGCCGCAACATCAGCAACAGCAACAAACACATCATCAGCTTCTTCTTCAGCATCCTCAACGTCCTCTGCTTGTTCGGCATCCACTTCGCCCAGCGGAGGCAACAGTAGCGGTGGTGGACGTGCAACAACAATTGCAACAACATTGGTTGCTGAACATTTTGGCATTGGGCTCGGCAGCATCAGCAACTGTAGCAGCGCCGCCAACAATAACAACAACAGCAACAACCACAACCACAACTGCAGCAACAACAACACCAACGGAACACTTAAATCCTGTACAGCTTCAAATTCCACAGTCAATGCATCCACATCCAATGCGTCAACGTCTTTGGCGCATGTAACGCATTCAAAATCAGGTATGTGTGTGTCTCAGAATTTCTCAAATAAAAACTGCGTGGGTGTTCGAATTCCTTTCCGTAAAGTCTCAGACCCATGGTTCATTGCTCGAAATCTTTTAGGAAGCAAATCTGCCAATCTTCAATATTACATTCCGTTATCGTAAATAGATCTTCGCTTCAGCTTTGGCAACATAATTCACCTTTGCTCCAATCGTGCAAAACTTGTTTTTATAAAAAACTAAAATAAAAAAAGAAAAAACGGTAAAAAGGAAGAACGACTACAAGATACCCTGTACCCAATCTATATGTGTACCTTAAGTTAGGTTCTATTTGACTACCATACATCATTGAATTGGATTTTCATAGAAAAACTTAAAAAATCGGGTATATCTTTGATTGGGTTTATACCTAAAATTTTGTTGGGCCTACCCATATTGGTCTATTTCATTGGGACTATCATAGACATAATTTATACTAAATTCAAATTTTCTACAATAAAAAGCAATGACGATTTTATGTAAAAACCCAATATTTTGGGGTAAATTTGTATGGGGGGCTATACCAAAATTTTGTTGGTCCCAACCATATTGGGATATTTTATTGGGACTATCATAGACATAATTTTTACTTAATTTGAACTTCCTAGAATAAAAAACAATGACGGTTTTATGCAAAAACCCCAAAATTTTGGGGTACATTTGTATGGGGGTACCCTTAAAATGGGTCTAGAGAAAAACCGTTTGTAAGTGCACACTTGACGGCCTAGGAGAGTTTAAGTTTCAATTTTGAAAGCTCTACCTCTTATAGTCTCCGAAATAATCGTTTTCATACGGCAGACAGCATGACAGACGGACAGACGGACAGACGGACGGACGGACAGACAGACAAAGCTAGTTCGACTCCCCTTCCAATGCTGATCAAGAATATATATACTTTATAGGGTCTATCTTGCCTCCTTCTGTCTGTTACATACATTCGCACAAACTTAATATACCCTTTTACCCTTTGGGTACAGGGTATAAAAATGTATATTTTACTTTCTTATATAATCTTTCACTGGTTTCGCTTGCCTCGCCTGGTTGCACATGCGCCGTTGCACCTTTCTCTTTCAATTTGTTGCGCATATCTTTCTCTTTTCTTCTTATTGCTTGCATATTTTTTTTTCTTTCTAAAGTTACGTTATCGATATTTGCGGAAATTGTTAAGCTCAGCTTTGGAAAAATGCGAAAACTGTTGTTGTGAAAATTGCACTTTGAGCTTTCCATTACATAACAGTGCGGAAATTTTTAATGCATTTCAGAGGAAATGAAAAGCATTTTTATCGCTTTAACACTTAAAAATTTGTTTGGTTTTCATTTTAATTTGTCATGCTTCAAAGGGGCGAAGGTGTTAAGTATTGCTTGGTGTAAAGAAAATTGTCACAGAGTGGTGTAATAATTTTACAATTTAATAAAAACTGCCAATATTAAACTCAACATGAAAAAATGTTAGTTCCTAGTAAGTTTTCTGGACAATCTTTTTTGTACAGAATATTATTTTCTATCTCTTTTCGATTTTGAGTTGTGGCTTAAGGCGTATTTGGGAGGTGTGAGTTGTATAATTTTGTTTTAAAATCAGGCTAGCTTCTAGATCAATCAGTCACTATAAAATGCAATTTCTGTGCCCTGAAGCGGCTTATTGGCTTCCTAAAGGGTTATGGTACCCTTTACATTCTCTATAAATGAAGTAATAACTGAAAACAATTCAAAAAACTGTTTTTTGAGAATATCTCGAGAAAGATTGCTATTTTGGGAATCTACGTCCCGAAATATATGCAAATAGATCCATGACAATCCAGAACCTTCGTCCTTCGAGCCTATCGATATAGAAATTCGATATATTCGCCAAATATTTGAACTAGAAGCAATGAGATTGCAGTAATTACTAGAATCGGCTAGTATTATGCTTGATGTTTTTTAGGTGTTTTAAATATTTTTGTTCGCGCCGCTTCTAAAATATTATAAAATTATTAGTAAAAAGTCGTTGTGGGAGTCACCCTGTGCTAGGGAATCGAAGCTGCGGTGCTAACTGCACTTTATTTTGTTAAAATAGTGAGTTGTAAGGTTTTTTGCGGATAGTAAGTTGTAAGGCTTCAACTAACTTTAAAACAAAAAGGCGCTAAACAAAAACTCAAACACTTCTTATTGGAACGAGATAAAAAGAAAACCTGTGCGCATAAAAACTTTGTTAAAAAAGAAAACATTACGGATACATAAAAAATTAAAATATATAAATTAAATAATAAATAAATAAATAAACTAAAGAAATAAATAAAGAATATACAAAAAATATACAACTATATGAATTTTTGTTGCTGTTGCTGCTTTGGAGGTTGTTACTTTTGGCGGTTAAGATTCCTGAGTGCTGTTGCTTTATAATTATTGTTGTTTCTAGTGAGTTTTTATATTGTATTTTAGTTTTATTTGTATTTTCAATTGTATATTATTTTAAACTTTAATGAAAGCACTGTTCTCTACAACTCTTGTTTTTTTTTTTTTTTTTTTTTTTTTTTTTTTTTTATCGTTGCTTTTGTATAATATTTTAGTTTTATTTGAATTTTCAATTGTATATTATTTTAAATTTTAATGAAAGCACTGTTCTCTCTAACTCTTTTTTTTTTTTTTTTTTGAGTATGAATTTTATGTGTATATAGCTGCTTGCAATATATATTAATTATTTTATGAATTATATGATTTAATACTTTCTTTCAACTTAAATTGTATATGATGAGATATATACATTAATATATCTTATGTACGTATGTAAATTGACTGCGGTTGTTTGGCAATTTCTCTTTCAATGATTTTGTAATATATAGTAATAATTTAACAAAACATTTGATTGTAATGCCAGAGAATGCGAAAATAACTTGTAACCATAGGCTTAATTCAAAGTAGGTTTCGAAGGACCATGTTTATCTGCAGTAGTACGTAAATTATAAATCACCCTTGGGTGCCGAAAACTTACATGAGTGTAGGAGGAGACAGTACCAGTAGAGCAGCCGCCAAAAACAGCCTAGATGTCAGCAACAGCACTCAGGAATATGATTGTAGGAGGAGACGGTACCAGTAGAGCAGCCGCCAGAAACAGCCTAGATGTCAGCGACCAGCAACAGCACTCAGGAATCTTAACCGCCAAAAGTAACAACCTCCAAAGCAGCAACAGCAACAAAAATTCATATAGTTGTATATTTTTGTATATTCTTTATTTATTTTCTTTAGTTTATTTATTTATTTATTATTTAATTTATATATTTTAATTTTTTATGTATCCGTAATGTTTTCTTTTTTAACAAAGTTTTATGCGCACAGGTTTTCTTTTATCTCGTTCCAATAAGAAGTGTTTGAGTTTTTGTTTAGCGCCTTTTTGTTTTAAAGTTAGTTGAAGCCTTACAACTTACTATCCGCAAAAACCTTACAACTCACTATTTTAACAAAATAAAGTGCAGTTAGCACCGCAGCTTCGATTCCCTAGCACAGGGTGACTCCCCACAACGACTTTTCTTTTTTTTAATATTTTGAAGCGGCGCGTTTTGCGCGTGGGTTTGTTTTTGTTTTTTTTTTTTACTAATAATTTTTTATATTTTTAGGCGCCGCGCGCACATTTTTAAAAAATTTCGCGCGAATTACCCCCCCCAATTTGGCATTCCTGTCGACAACCCCCGCCAAAACCTAGAAGGGCAAAAAAGGTTCTTTATTAAATTTTTTCCTATTTTATATACGATATTTTCCATAAACGGGGTGTCTTTATTATTTGCGTTGTTTATCAAAGCGCGTTTGCGCAAAAACCACCTTTTTTTTTTTTTTAAACTTTGATTCTTAATTTTGTTGTTGTTGCTTCTGCTGCTTTTGATATAATCATCATCACCAATTCAAATTGCAATTCGAAGACAAGCCAGCTAGACAGACAGACAGACGGACACTATGGCAGCAGGCAATTGTTGGCGGTCGTCGTTGTCGTCGTTGTCGTCGTCGCCGTAGTCATATTCTTGTCTTCTGCTGTCAGTTTAGTTAACAGTCAGTCTGGCAACGCGGAAATGTAAAATGAAGAAAGAAATGCCAACGCACGACACGCCACAACGCTTTTTCTATTGTTGTCTCTTTTACACTACTTCATTTGGCAAATAACGCCTTCTCATTCACGGGTTTCGCTTTTGCGACACGTGTTCGCATTTTCCCCAAAAGTGGCGACATTTTCAACAGCAACAACAACACAAACGCAGCAACACAAACAAACGAACGAAAGTGTTTAATTTCGCTTTTGGAAAATTCAATTTTCAATTTGAAAAGCGAAACGTGAAGCATTTTGTTTAACGTTTTTATTTTGGTTTTTTACTTCCTTGTTCGTCGTTTGCTCGCTCGCTCGTTCGTTTGTTTATTTGTTTGATTGTTGTTGTTGTTGTCAATGTTGCTGTTGCATTTGCTGCGGGTGTCTGCAATATTAACAAAAGGAGCCAAACCAAACGTCAAATGCAGCAGCAGCAACAACAGCAAACGGCGTTTGCACATAAATTTTTGCTTTATTATCGTTTTTATTGTTGTTGTTGTTGTTGTTGCTGCGACTGCGACTGACTGTCTATCGCTGAGGTATGGCAATTGCAATTGCTGCAACACGATTTTTGTTGTTTTTGTTGTATATTTGCTGCCATTCATTTGCGGCACAAAGCGATACAACTACAGCAGCAGCATTCAGTTCATTTGCCTTTTGTTAGAAAAAAATATATTTTTCTTTTTTTTTTATACTTTGAAAATGAAGAAAAATTACATTTGCTTTTCTTTTTTTCCACTTTTTGCCGCCACCGCTTTGAATTTATTTGCATTGCAAATTTTTCGGCTATAGTCGTTGTCGTTGTTGTTGGTTTGTTTTTAGTTGTTGCTGTTAGTGGCTGTTGCGAGTTTACTCATTTGATTCCTATGGCAGTCATGACTATACTACAAAAATAAATATTTCTTTGTAACTCGTTTCTATAATATACAAAAAAATGTTTTTTTCTTTTGTGGTCGGTCGGGTCAGTTTGGTTTCTATTTTTTATACACTTCAAAAATAGTTGAAAGCGTTGGAATAGAAGTGGGAAGTATTGTAAAGGGCGAAGTACTCTGCGCCTGGGTTTTTAATCCGATACAAATTTGTTTGTCTTCTAAAAAAAGATTTTTGGGGTTTTCAAAGTACTCAAAACAAAAATGTTGTAATAATCAAAACTGGTTATTCAAAGACCGGATATTTTTTTTTTTTTTTGTCGACGGGACTACAATGTGTGAGAGAGATTATCGCGGAGACTATAAGATATAGGGTAACCATATTTGAGACCTATGTGCCGTCAAGCGTTCACTTACAAACGATTTATTTATAGTCCCATTTCAAGGGAAGCCTCCATAGACCCAATAAAATATTCCAATATGGGTAGGACCAAAAAAATTGTGGGAATGGCCCTTCATACAAACTTATCACATTTTTTTGAGTTTTGTATGGAAGTCCAATACAATAAAGTGTGGTACTAGGATAAGACTTAACTTTACTGAAGGTATATAAAGATTGGGTGCAGCGTATCAAGCATACTCGTCTTCAGCGTTCTTTCATGTTTATGATTGTTTGCGGTCGATTGTAGGTGTCGTATACGTGATATTTGATCGTTATTCAGTTTTTTACACATAATTTGAATAGTCATTGCCTTCTTTTTTTACTGCGTTGTTTGTTGTGTGTTTTTATTTTATAGGGCTATATATTATACTATACAGAAATTCATCATAGCGTCAAACAGACGGAC